>JAODAL010002129.1:0-205210 GCA_025379985.1 Phyllomedusa bahiana | reverse complement strand
TATTTCTTCTGAGAGATAAGAGGAAAGGGAAACTTACTTCTTGACAAAACCCCTTTAAATCTAAGAGGACCAATAACATGCATATACTAGGGAACAGTCACTGTGAAGGACCAGGCTGCCAAATGGAATAACCGCATTAGACCAAGGGAAAAACCCACAACCTGTGACACCTACTCATATGTTTTAGCCAACAACTCCATTTTATATCACACTATAATTTGTTGTTCCACACTGTACTGTACTGTGATCCCTCAAGTTACAATGGCCTCGGGATACAATATTTTCAACATACTGTACAATGTTGGTTCCAAGGACATTGTATATTGAGTGTGGTTTTCAAAAAAATTTATCTAGCACTGACCTCAATTTGTCATAAATTTTTTTATATTTAAACATTTTTTAGTGAGTGCATGCAGAATTGCTTTAAAAAGCGCCTTTTTGCGTACAAGCAGTTTGTTTTTTACATGTCCCAGATGGCGACCAGGTGAGGGCCCCATTTTCTTTTTTTCTGGTACATTGTGTAAAAAAGTAAATTACCCGTAGCAGTTCCTGTCCTTAAAATAGAAAGTGATCTCCAGCTTTTACAGCGTTTTCCCGATTGTTATATAAAATGATTTCTTTTTTGTTTAGTATTGCTTAATTTTTTTAAATTTCATTTTTCTTTTTTTGGGTGACTTTTGGGGTTTTAAAATCCCCAAAAATTTTTGGGGAATTCCAGAGAAAAAAGAGTGATTTTTTGATCCTATATTTACTATTTCCCTTAGGCAAATTAAACTCTATCATTCTCTATCTGTTAAACACTAAAAGTAACTTTTATTTATCTAACTCTTAACCTCTATAACCTTTTTAAAAAAACCTGTCTCTTCCTCATCATTTAACCCTTTAGCTTTGAGGAGGGGAAAAACTCCCTTTCAATTTTAAAATCTGGGGAACCCCACCTATTAAAAGGGGCCTTATATCTTAGCAAAATACTAGCTTCAGTAAGGGATCCCAAGCCAACTACTTGGGCAGTCGTCCCCATTCTAGACAAGAACAAATTTTGGCCCCCTTTTGCACCCTTGAGCAGGTGAACTTGTAGACAGAGGTGAGAGATCACAATTTAAAACGATATCTGACCTGCCAGGCACTGCCAGGGGGGGATGCCCCGGTGTTTGGGTTGGGTCCCTTATGAAGCTAGTACTTTGCTATAAATAAAGGCCCCCGTTAGTAGGTGGGGGTTCCCCCGACTTTATAATAGAAAGGGAGTTATTCCCCCTTTTCAGAAGTAAAAGGGTTAAATGATGAGGTTGAGATAGGTTTTTAAATAGGTGTTAGGGTTAAGGGTTCATTAAAAAAAGTTCGTTTTGTGTTTAACGATAGAGAATGATAGGTTTAAGTTTTCCATGGCAAAATAGTAAAATTTTTTTTGGGGTCTTGGCACCAATTTTCCCGCGCTTTTAAACAAAACCAATGAAATCCATGTACATTGACATTTAAAGACAACAAGGGATAAAAACCATAACACCCAAATCAAAGAAGTTTTGTCCATTAGATTTGATATAATGTGTGTTGGTGGTGTACATGTTAAGGTCTTTACCCGTTGTTGCCTTTATATGTCCTATGTACATGAATATTGAAGTTTTGTTTATGTATGCAGTTTTGAGCACCTTATGTGGGTTAATGTTATGCTTCAATGCTCCTTATTGGGCCATTTCTACACAGTGCAAAGGCTGGAGTAGTGGATCTGCAGGCGATGGTATAAGCCACACCAGAGAGTGGAGTTTAAAGGGCCACTGGTTCTCACCAGAGCCTGCCACAAAGCGGGTTGAACATGCTGCGGCAGATGGACTTGCCTGCTGTGGCGTCTGAGGTGAGTGGGTAGGTCAGAATCGTAAGCGGCTGTGGTCGGGGACAGGCGGGAGGTGGAAAGATGGCAAAAGGGTTTTGGTAGGAAATGTAGCAGAGGGCTGGAACATGTTTTAAAAAAATAACACAAACCCGGAAGCTTTTTCCAAGGTTTAACCGCTGTGATCCACGGGAAAATGAGGGAGGAGCTCAGAATATAAAGGGTCAGCGTCCGGCAATTAGCCAATAGGGAGGTGGCCCCTTTGTCTCGAGAGCAATGCATGCATGCCCTAGGAAGCAGGGGTGTGCACGTCGGCGGGAGCGCGGAGAGAGGGGCACGCAGGTGAGTACCCGCCGGGAGAAGAGGGTAAGCGGGGAGAGGGGCAATGTCGGGTGCGACACGCCCATACCAGTAACCCCCCTTAGGCCTCCCCCTTTTTTTAGGCATAAGAAACATATTAGCCTCCAGCTCCCTGGACCTCTCTTCAGGCCCGAACCCCTTCAGGTCCACGAGGAAAAACCATTTTCCCCTGATAGTTTCCATGGCCAGTATCTTTCATTCTAAATATCGCAGGTCCGCTATGGGGAGGGGACATTTCTGGGAAAAACCCCGGTTAAGCCAGAGACTTGAGGGGGAGAAAGGAAGGGGTTTTGGTACAGGAGAGGAGGGCAGACAGAGCTTGTAAGCCACAGGGTTAATTTGTCGAAGGACCTTGAAAGGACCCAGGAAGAAGGGACCCAACTTGTAGCTGGAGATCTTTAAGTGCACATACTTGGCAGACAACCAAGCCTTGTCCCCTCGAGAGAAGGTTGGGGGAATTCTCCTCTTCTGGTCCGCTTAAATTTTCGTACAGGAAGAAGCCTGCAGTAAGGACTATCGAGTTTCTTGCCAGATGGCCATTATATCCCGTACTTGGTCATCTACAGCAGGAACTTCAGAAGAAACAGGCAGAGGAAGGAGGGGTTGAGGGTGGTGGCATAGACAATAAAGAACAGGGAGGCTCCGGTGGTTGTAAGAAAATTCTGTCCAAGGTAGCAAGTTGGACCAGTCATCCTGTTGTGCAAAAATAAAGTGGCGCAGAATTTGGTTACCCTTTCCACTTGCCCATTAGTTTGAGGGTGGTAAGCCGTGGAAAAGTCCAACTTGACTTGGAGACGAGAGCACAGAGCACGCCAGAATTTGGAGATGAATTGGACTCCTCTATTCGAGACGATATGTACAGGTAGACTATGCATGCGGAAAATGTGTCGGCATAAGTGATTCACCAGCTGAGGAGCAGAAGGGAGCCCGGGTAGGGGCACAAAGTGGGACATTTTTGAGAACCGGTCCGTAACCACCAAAATGACAGTATTATTCGAGGAGGGTGGAAAGTCAGTGATAAAATTCATGCTATGTGTGTCCATGGGTATTCTGGAATGGGCAATGGCTGCAAGAGGCCTGCAGGTATGAGGCATGGAGTCTTGTCATTGACACACGTGGTACAGGAAAGAATAAAATCCTTGACATCACGTTCCAAGTTAGGCCACCAGTAGTGCCGAGAGATAAGTGAACAGAATTTTCATACACCGGGGTGCCAATAAAGAACAATGTCCCCACTTCAAAATCTTCTTCCTCAGGCTAGGAGGCACAAACGTTTTCCTCGGGGGAACACGTTGAAGGTCAATGGGGCTGGCCACGATCAGCCGTATAGGGGGAACAATATTCTGAGGAGTAGAGTCTAGACCAGCAATGTCAGATGCTCGGGAGAGAGCATCGGCCTTGATGTTCTTGGCCTTAGGCCGGAAGTCAATCAGGAAGTCAAATCTGGAGAAAAAGAGGAACCATCTGGCTTTCCGGCGGTTCAAATGTTGTGCTGTCTGGAGGAGAGGAGATTTTTGTGGTCAGTATATATGTTGACGAGGTGGTGAGCCCCCTCCAAGAGATGGTGCCATTCCTCCAGAGGCAATTTAATGGCCAGTAATTCCCAATCTCCTATCATATAGTTCCTTCTCGGCTGGGGAGAACGTCTCGGAAAAGAAGCCACGGGTTATAGCTTTCATGTGAAAGACCACTAAAGCCAGCTCCATCCAATGTGCACTGTGCGTGGAGATCTGCCCAAGCCAGCAGTCAAAGTAGTCCAAACAAGCCAAAGAATGGTATTCCAGCAAGACCCAAAAGTAGATATATAAAAGCATTCCAAAATGTATTCAGTCCAATGCATAAAAACAAAGAGTGTGCACACAAAATATCAACGGCAAGGAAGTAGCAGCCCAGAGACACTGGGAAAACACGCTAACGCGTTTCAGGCTAAAAAACTGAGCCCTTACTCATTGCGATGACGACTCGAGAGTAATATGCTATATAAATATACCTTGATGGCTAACCAGAAATAATATGATATCCTGTTTGTATGCAAATAAGTATATACTTTTTACACTTACCGGCACATAAGATAAAATAACTCGCCTCAAGTATCGCGTACCGGAACCGCAACTGCAATGCAACAGGACATGCGCAGTAGCCATATACGAGCAACTACTGGCAAAGAGGGCTGCGCAAGCACATTGCAAGTATGCAAGAAGACGGAATGCCGATATATGTTGCATCTGTAATATGTAGACAAATAAAGCCATAGTCTCCAGTGATCACAAATTGTGACAGCCAATAAAAGCAATAATTACAAACTACCACCCCATCTGGGGATGTCTGAAAACACAAAAGAAAATAAGAGGTAATAGCTTTGCGTTTGGAAGTCTTCTGAGTGAGGACAGCACCAGCACCTACCGACGAGGTGTCAACTTCAAGGAAGAATGGATTCTCTGGGTCAGGTCGAGATAGGATAGGTGCAGAGCCAAATGCCAACTTTAAACCTGGAGAATGCCTCTTCCACCTCAGGTGGCCAGGACTTGGGATTACTGTGCGGAAAAAACTGCCGGTAGTAATTGGTGAATCCTAAGAAGAGCTGTATGGCCCGTAGGCTGACCAGTCATGGCCATTGTAGAACAGAAAAAAACTTCTGTGGGTCCATCTGTAGTCCTTTGTCGGAGACGGTGTAGCCCAGGAACGGCAGACAGGACTGTTCGAAAATGCATTGCTTGAGTTTGGCATTAAGTTGATTACTCCGTAGACATCTCAAAACCTGGTGCATGTGGGTATGATGAGTCTCCAGACTAAGTGAGAAGATGAGAATATTGTCCAGATACACAACACCACAAAAATACAGAAGGTCTCTGAAGATGTCATTGACAAATTCCTGGAAGACAGCTGGAACATTACAGAGACCAAAGGGCATCACTTAGTACTCAAAATGCCCATCACAGGTATTAAAGGCAGTCTTCCATTCATCTCCTTCACAAATTCAGGGGTTTAGTGAAGATTTTAGCTCCACATGGGCAAATAGTTCGTATATCAGGGACAAAGGATACCGATTCTTCACCATGATTTTATTGAGACCTCGATAGTCGATACAGGGGAGATTGGAGCCATCCTTTTTCTCCACAAAAAAGAAGCCAGCACCCGCTGTCAAGGAGGATTTGTGGATGAATCGTTTCCGAAGATTCTCCATTAAATAGGCCGCCATGGCCTGAGTCTTGGGCACAGACAAAGGGTAGATACTACCCCGTGGAGGGGTAGTGCCAGGCAGCAGATCAACGGGCTAATCATAGGCATGGTGAGGCGGAAGGGTCTTAGCCAGTTTCTCACAAAATACATCTGCATAGTCCTGATACGAGTAAGGCAGCCCAGGTAGAGGATCGGATGACATCAGAGGAGAAGTACACTGTATGTGGCAGCACAAGACACTGGGTATGACAGGCTTGTCCCCAACGTGTGTCTTCCCCCATTTGCCAGTTGAGCACCGGAGCGTGACGCTGCGGCCAGGAAAGACAAAGAACAATGACCGAAGAGCAGCGGGGGAGCACGTAGAACTTTCTCTTTGTGCAGCACCCCCACTTGAGAGGTTCTGTACAGAATTGTATAGAGTCACTCAGGCACTCTCCAGTGATAGAAGAGATAATCAGAGGTTTGACAAGCCAGGCCACCGGGAGACAGTACTTATGGACCAGCGAGGCATTAATAAAGTTCCCGACGGATCCCGAATGCATGAAGGCAGTGACCTAGAACATGGCACCAGCAGGGGAGCCAAGTTGTACCGATATAGAAAAATGCAGAGAGGAGGTATTCACACCTAGGGGCGCCTCAACCACGTAGCCTAGGTGCGTGTATTTCCCAGATGCTGCGGAGGACTGGCACAATGGAGGCACAAATTTTCACGTCAATGGGCCATTCTTGCTGATTCAGGTGGGTTCTGTCCACTTGCATAGGCTCTTTGGCAGGAGGCAGCAAAGGAGGTAGTGGAGGCCTTTGAAACACTGGAGCCAACCAAGGTAGATGACGCAACCGAACTGGTTCATGCTCTAGGCGAAGTTCTTCCTGTGTCTTGGTAAAGTGCACATCAATGCAGGTGGCCAAGTGAATAAGATCACTCAAGGAAGAAGGTAGATCCCGTGTGGCCAGCACATCCTTTATTCTGCTGGACAGTCCCTTTTTGAATGTGGCACAAAGGGAAGCATCATTCCAGGATAGTTCTGAGGCCAGAGTACTAAACTGGACGGCGTAGTCTCCGACTGAGGAGACTCCTTGCTGTGGGTTCAAGAGCGCTGTTTCAGCCAAGAAAGCACGGGCAGGTTCCTTGAACACACCATGGAATTCCTATAGGAAGGCCTAAAGATTGGCAGTCACTGGATCGCCCCTGTCCTTGGAGGAGTTGGCCCAAGCCAGGGCTTTTCCAGAGAGAAGGCTGACCACAAATATCACTTTAGACCATTCAGTAGGGAACTGGTTTGCCATCAGTTCCACGTGCATGGAGCATTGGGTAATGAAATCTCTTCAGAATTTAGGGTCCCCATCAAACTTTTTTGGTAATGACAACCTTAGCTTTGGGATGACGGATGGTTCTAGAACCACGGGCACAGAGGGGGCTCCCAGAGTATTTTGCGACTGTTGCTGAGCAGAGAGGAGCTGCTGCATCATGGCGGACAGCTGGCTTATCTGCTGCACCTGTTACACAATGTGGTGAGATTGTTGGGCCACAATGGTGGTGAGGACTGCAGCACTTGGTAGAAGCACCTTGGCGGGATCCTTCGCCGGATCTAACTGCAACGGCTGTACCGCTGCAGGCGATGGTATAACCTGCACCAGGGAGTGAAGTGTAAGGGGACGCTGGTTTTCACCAGAGCCCACCACAAAGCAGGTTAGACTTGCTGCAGTAAGTGAACCCCTAGGTTGTTATCCCTGGCGTGACTTGCCTGCAGTGGCGGCTGAAGTGAGGTGAGAATCGTCAAGCAGGCTCATGGTCGGAGACAAACAGGAAGGTCAGGACAGGCAGCAAAGGTTCGTGGTCAGGAAACGTAGCAAAGGGACTGTAACATGGTACAACAATAACACAATCAGGAACCCTTTTTCTAAGGCTAAGAGCACTGTAGGTATGGCACGGAAGTAAGGAAGGAGCACAGAATATGTAAGGTCAGCGCCTAGCAATGAGCCAATCACTGGCACGCTGGCGCCTTAAATCTCAGAGAGACCCTAGGAAGCGGGGCGCACGTACCGGCTGGCAGAGGAGCACGGATGAGCAGAAGCATGGCTAAGTGAGTACCTGGCGGCAGAACGAGCGGGCCCGCAGTCCGACATGCACTACATCTATTTTATGCCAAAAATACTCTAGACGCCGTATTCTCGATATAATTTAACTGTAATATACCAAAACTGGGTGAAATTATAGCGAGCTAAAACATTGAAATGGCTAAAAAGATGCATTAAATAAAGTAGCAATAATACGCTGTGCGCCCCATAACACAATTGAGTTACGCGTCTCTGTTACGCAATGCGCTTCGATAGGCTGGCATCACTAGCAATTACGCTATCCCCCTGTTTCCACAATGCGACTTTTTGGCACATTAAGTTTTACATCAAGGTATACAGACACCAGATTTTTAAAAGGATCGTACTTTCAGGCGCACATTACACTAATTAAATGCGCCTAAAAAACTCCTCGGCGACACCAATTTTCGACCATGTCGACCATAGTTATTTATGTGTCTTTTTGTAGCCCACATTTAATTTTATTTTGGGTTTTGGGGTTTTCCCCAAGAAAGCATTTTTTTGTTCCCCCCCCTTGTTAGCCAGTTTTCTGGTTAAATTTTTTCAGTGGATTCAGAATTTAAGAATCCCCCCAAACATCCGACTTACCCCCTGCTGGTAACTGCAGGAAAATCCTTCTGTATCTACCAGCACCAATTTTTCCGGTTGGTTTTAAATTTGCCAGATTCTCGCAGATTTTAAAAAAACTCGCATTTTTGGGCCCGGAAACCGTTGGATTCTTGTCATTCATTGTAGTTTTTTGGACGTATTTTAAATTAACACACCTAAAACCCCCATGCAACCTCCTATGTATTATTTTCTTGCGTCCCCCTTATTCCCTTGAGTATGTTCATTCTTTGTTAATCATTATAAGTAATTACTGCAAATATGAACAAAACAGAGGAAGCAAAACATCCTTCACACAGAGGGAGCAGAGAGACATTTTTAATTTCGCACAAGCTATTTTTTTTCTACTTTGTTTTATAGACATCAGTTCATAAATAACTCAGCGCTATATTCCCTGACCTACAAAATTACATCATGTAGTAACTGGGTCACAGTAGTTTGCATTTATGTGTAAAATTCAGGTCAGTAATGGAATAGACACTTGAAAAATACTGGTTAATTGTTAAACCTCAGAGTTGCAACTTTGAGAGTCAGATACATTTAAACAAAAGCTTTTAATCCCCCTTAAACCCCCGAAAACCTTTACTTGTCTTTTTAATGTTTATTTTCAAAACCCGGGGGGCAAACGCCGAAAAATCGGACAGTTTCACGTGCCATGGTGACTTTCGCTGTCTGGTAAAATAAAAATTTTATTACAATATTGAAAGGGCTGTTGTTTAAACAATCACCATTGCACTTAGAGACAGAGCTCTTATGTACGTCATCTATTAGCTTTATGAACTTTAATATTTACATTGTTCTCATCACAACAATTTCCATCCGTACACATTTCCGCAATATCTAGATACAGTTTTCCCATGTACATTTGCTGAGCCACTCTAAAACGAGTATTATCTTCACTTATCAATATATGATATAACAAATATTTGTGTGTTACCCAATAGCAATCTCCCCAAGTTGGTCCCAGTAGGCTTCAAATGCCAGTCATTAGTACCTTTATCGCATTATGATTGCCTGCTAGGCAAGGACTAAGGACGACATGTCCCAACACGCCAACGCCAGTTTTTTGGTCTATTTTGCGGCAAACCCAATTTTTTAAAAGCCCTATTCTTGTTGAAAAAGACGTGTACACCAAAACTAGGGGCATTTTCGCCGGGAACACATTTGTAACCTTTAAATATGGGCACTGTGCGCCCCTGTCGCGAAAAGCCCTTTGAGGCGGCTTACATATATTATGCACCCCCGTCAGCAATGAGCCTCGAGAGACGCATACCATATACTACCAATGATATGCTATCTGCCGAGTGTTGAGCAAAGCGCCCTTTTTTGATACGATGCCTCCTTTTTTGATACCATGCCTCCTTTTTTGATACAATGCCTCCTTTTTTGATACCATGCCTCCTTTTTTGATACGATGCCTCCTTTTTTGATACAATGCCCCCTTTTTTGATGCAATGCGGCCTTTTTTGATACGATGTGACATTTTAGGCGCATTAAGTAATCTACGCAAAGTATACCTGATGCCAATTTTAAGAAAGTATCGGACTTTCAGGGGCACTTTACACTGATTTAATGCGCCTAAAACTGGCATTGATATGACATTTTTCGGACATGTCGCCCTAAATTTTTATTCACACAACCAGGTCCTATGATGTATAAAGCAATCCAGAAGATGGTACAGTTGTTTTCCATGTTCCCATTTGCATGTTGTTTATGCCATTGAGTTTAGGCCCTGGTGCAATAATACCACAATCTTTCATATCCTGAGTTTTGTAGCAAAATTCTCATTGTCTAGTCCTTTGTCTCCCAAGTCCGTAGCTTTAAAATTATTCTGTGTCCCGATATCACTGGGACCCACTACAAATAATGAGAATGACACCTGTCAAGATAACTTATGCAGGAGCCTGTACATGAAAACCGTTAGCATGGGGAAACCAGGGTGCAGACAGCATCCACACAATCTTGATTGGTCATTATGCAATGTCAATGGAATAGGAGGCCACTATGATCAGACATTATTGCTATGGTGCAGCCTTCCTCTGACATAACGGCCATCAGACAGAGTGTGTCTTCTTACACCTCTTCTGCTTTTAAGAAATGTGATATTGGATCAGTTTTAGTCTGAAGCCTCTTTCTAAACCAGTTCACCATAGGTAACCCTACCAGGAGTACCAGACTCTAAATCATGAAGTAGTTGATCAGCTCCTCGCCCAGTGCAAGGCAGCACAGAAAAACAATGGAAAAATTTTGAGAAAAAGCCAGCACCTCCTTTTAATGAAACAATATATAAAACGTGAGTTCCATTCAATCTTATTAAAAAGCCATACAATTTGGCAAAATTCTGTACAAAGACAGACAGATTGTCAGCAAGCAAGGTATGTTAGGAGAAGACAACTCAACCTGCGCGTTTCGAACAAAGGGCAACATGTATGATTTTTGGGGTTTAGACTCCAATTGAATTGCGCATAATAATAGTGTCATAAATCAGGCACATTCTAGCGCAGAAACAACAAGTCTGGCTCAGCTAAACCACATTTAAAGTGGTTTACCTGTTCCAGCAGTAATGTGCCTAGATTTTCCGTACTGAAGCTATAAATCTGTAGCTTCATACGGTTGTGGTGTGCCACGCCTCCTGCATGTCTCCGGATCTCAGGCGCATTACAAAGTGCCGCGGACGCTCTGTAGTGTTCCTGATACTGGCGTGCGGGTGTTTTAACAATATAGCAAACGCCCCATTCATACATGTCCCCCAAAGTTCTTAATCATGCATAATTGTGAATAATTTTGCCAAATTGCATGGCTTTTTAGTCTAAATAAAAATCACTTTTTATATATTTTTTCATTAAGATGAGGTGCTGGCTTTTTCATCAACTGCTTCCATTTGTTCTAACATCTAGTATTGGGCAGTGTGGTCTCTGTTACATTATTAAAGAGAACCTGTCACATAGATTGTGCCCCCCTGGCTGAGGGCATAACAAGCTAGGGACAGACCTGCTGTTCCCAGCGCTGTGTCCATTATTCTGTAAGATGCTGTAGTTTTCGTGCATTTAATGCTCAAATCTGCAGTTTTCAGCCAAAAAAAGAGTCATTCAAAGAGTCAGTTTTTTTCAAACCCCGCCCATCTGGGGCCCTAGCCCCACCCCACCTCAACTGATAAACCTTTTACTTTAAATGGGGCAGAAACATGTGAATAACTGTCAGGGGGCGGGGCTAGCCTTTGGTGGGCGGGGCTGACACCTACTCATGAATAAGATTTGAGGGGTAAATGCTCTAAAACTGCTGCATATTACAGAATAAGGGGCACAGCGCTGGAAACAGCAGGTCTGACACTAGCTTGTGCTGTCCTCAGCAACGGTGGTGAGCCCTCAATAAGGGGAGCAGTTTTACTTAATGCAACTGGTTACCCTGCTCTGGAAAACGCTAAAAAGGGAAGATGTAATCAAGCTGCATCTCATGAAAATGAATAATAACTTAATTTATACATATACATGAAGACGCATATTACTAAAACAGACATAGAATTAAAAACACCTAGAAACTACATAGATAACCCGCCCTTATCTCAGAATAGGAGACAGGGGAGACACCACACAGAAATCAAGTTATTCATCAGTCTCAAAAGATGAAAAGATATTAGAAAACATATGAGAAACCTCATTGTCTATGGAGTCTTCTCCAGAATTACAGCTCAAAGATTTTTCTTCTGCCTTCTTTTGTGAACATCCATGTCTCACAGCCATATGTCATCATTAGGAACACAATAGCAGTGATCAGTCCCAATCTCTTGAATGATGCTGTCCAGCACAGGCACCCACTGTCAGGCACCATATTTAAAGCATATTGATTTTGATTCATATAGTTTCATGCTGAAGGTTTTACAAGGTAGGTCACCTAAGTCTGTCTTATCCATTGGGCACATTTGGCAGTTGCCCAAGGGCCCCAGGAGCATAGAGGGCCCCGGCAGTTGGAAATATGTCCGGGGAATCCAGAGCATATGTTCTGAATCCCCATGTCCGTGCTCTTGTTTAACTGCTCCTCAGGATGCCATCAGTTCTTTGTAGGTTGTAGGCCCTGCCAATCTACCCAGAAGAAGTAAAGGACGGTCCAGCACAGTCCAAGGTATAATAAAATTTCCCAAAAAGTTTTATTGCAAAAAAATATCAAGAAAAAAAACCAGATTGTGCACTTACATCATGATCAGTGGGGGTAGCGGTATCCCCGCAGGTGGGCTACGGATACCCACGCGTTTGGGCTCAGAATACCCCTTAGTCATAGCATTATGTCCAATCTACCCCCGGAGCCTTTGCCCTACCTCATCCTGGGACCTTACCGATTAAGCATACCTCCTACGGTGGCTTACCATCGCCAAAATAGGGAAAACTGCCTTCCTCCCCAAGGGAAGGGTGTGACCGGGTTTAAAAGTCAGTCTTGGGCGGGCCCCCGTGATTTGAGAAAGTTGGCAAAAACCGCGTCGAGGCTACCCATTTTCCTTGGAAGTGCATCTCCTTTTTTCCTGATCACTTGGTAAGTATTGTTGGGGGAGGTATGGCTTTTTGTACCCCTCTTGATGTGTCTATAAAACTATTTAATCATTTGATCTCTAAATAAGACATTTTAAATATAATGTTAAAATTATAGGTTATACACCTTGATGACTTTTTTATTCGGGAAAGATGGTTTTTGTATGCCTGTTTGATAGGGCATTTTTTTAAAATTGTTTTAGTTTTAAATTTGTACTTTGTGACTATTATTTTTAATAGTATTTTGAATAAAAAGATTGCAATATTTTTTTTCCCTATATTTCCCTTTTTTGTCATTGTATTCTTTTTTGGGTAACAACCCAGTGTACTGTTTTGCCCAGGGGCCCTTAATACTGTTAAGACAGCCCTGAGCTCACCAGGTCTTCCCCAACCCTAATCAGCCACACAAACCACTGAGTTTTTTTCATGTTTTCCCCCCCCAGCACATTGAGCCAGCTATCGGAAGAGAGGGAATCCCATCCGCAAAAAAATTTGTATGTGGTACCAATAGGGCTTTTATATGTTAGAAATTTTCGTGCTTTTATATGATGGGCATAAAAAAAAATTTTCCATGGCTTACTCTGCTCTGTGCAATTCCGGTCAATTCTCATCTAGCAATGTGATATGTCCCTATTGCCCAGTCCTTAAAAAACATTTGCTGCTAATGGTTTTGCATTGATGATAATTGGAGGCCTAAGAGTTTATACTTCAGCATTGAACACTAGAGGCTACAGAAACACCCAGTGTCATTTTCTTTGATTCCTTTATCTTGCACTACACCATAAAATAGTATAAGTAACACATAATGAAAGGCTGTAGAGCATATCTTACCAATGGTTTCCTCAGCAGTTTATTCAAACCAACAAAGAGACTACTTTGTTTTCATCTCCATTTATGTGTTTGGTGTAGTCTTTATATTCTGTTTATTTACTCACTCTGGCCATTCTATGGTGGTTCTGTTTGTTAAAATTTTCCCATAGATTCTTTAGAAAATTCTGTTATTCACAGTTTGCACTTTCTTTCAGAAATTATAAAACAGTCTTAAGCAAGCCTATTGTTGGCAAGTTGAAGAACAGAAATGTGATCCCACAAGTGTTGGCAGCCATCCATTTACCAGTCTGACTGTTTTACCCTAAAGCAGTATTCATCTACTTTTATATACTTTTTATTTGGCCTTATATTGATTGTTCTACAAATTTGCTTACTATCATCTATACTCTAGATTAACGGCTTTTAAAACCATCCTCTCAAACTTAAACTACAACTAGCAGACATGACAAAACAAATACAACTAATAGCTTCAACTATCAAAAAATTAACCACTGTATGAACCGTTTAGGTTAAAACCACTTTTTTGCAAAAGGTGGCTTTAAACTTTAAAAATTTTTAAATGGGTCCTAAATGTGGCTACAAAAATGCATGAATAACCATGTGTAAAGAACAATAATATATGCCTCTGAATTTACTTCTTATTTATTTCTGAGGAAGCACCAGTATGCGGTGTGAAACGCGTATAGTCTTTTAGTGTGTTCTATTGTGTTTTAATCTTTCGAAGGTTATAACCCTTTGTTTTTTTTAAAATAAAGACACCTTTTTACTGTTACATCTTTGCACTCCTGTTTGGACTGTGGCTCTCACGAGCGCCGTGTCGGTTCTTTTTTCTCCTATATGCCTCTGAAAACACATAGTATGAGTTTAAAGGGATGTTGATGGCATATTGATTGGATTTGCCATCAAAGTCTGATAGAAGCAGGTCCCATCTCTGGACCTACACATAGAAAACATCCCAGAGTGCCTGGAAGGGAGCCTGGAATCAAGATAGGGCAACGGGAAAAGACTAACAGAGAACCCTAGTGCCAAGACCACAAAGCTGTCCCTGCCTACTTGCCAGCCCGACCCTAAGTGGTTGGCCACAACTGGGCGAAGTCCCCATCCCTGATTAAGTAAAGCAAAGAACAAGACATACACAAAAAAATAATGGTCATACAAAATTCAGGTCAAACTGGAGACAGAAAAACAGTATAAAGACGGTAGGCAAAAAACAGAGGTCTGAAGGACAGGTAAAGAGATCAGCAAACCAAGCATTACAAAAGAATATGAAAGGCCAGCTCAAGCCAAAAAAAAAAAACTATCCCAGAGAAAAGTAGTCTTCTTAAGGGATGTCAGGGTATCAGTCCAGGGCTGGATTGGACCGGCCCTATGACATCCTAACCACACAGAACACAGACTGGCAGGGAAGAAAGATGAGTGGTGATGGCAACTGTCAATCACCACTCAATGTAAACTATCTGCAGCCCAGCACTAGGGCTAGCAGAAGTAACCTGACTGGTGTGGTGGAGAACCTGTCAATCACCACACAGTCAGTACTGGGATCAGAATATGTATAAAATGGCAAAAAGTTTACAAGGTAGAAGCTAGTAACTGTGTGGCATAGGACATTTTTCACCAATTACATCTGAGGTTATTGAGTAGAACTTTACTTACAAAACAGCAAATACACAAATCACAGATCTGACACAAAACAATTTTTATTAGCTGAACTTTCTGGCTTTGTGAATCACACCTCCCACAGATGAGGGGGAATTACTTTAATCTACCAAATAATTTCCAGATCAGGTCGATGGAAAAAAATGAGTCAAGATTAAGTAAAAATGTATTGAATTACTTTTTAATTTGGAATTCCAAATCAAATACCAACCCAGACAACATGTAATCCTACGCTAGGAAGACAGAAAAAGCACAAGAGGGTTTATTTTGTGGGTACAGCACTATGTAATATGCAAAAGTTCCATCCATCCAGTGTGGAGAAATCTTCATTATTCTGTTCCTAAGAGGGACATAAGGGAAAACATGGTTTGGCCCATTCCCAACACAGCGATTTTTGGCAATAACATTTTCGTATTTTTATCCCTACTTTCCCAGAGCCATAACTTTCTTATTTTTTGGTTGACGTAGCCGTATGAGGGCTCGGTTTTCTGTGAGATAAGTCATATGTTTTAATGGTAGCATTTAATGTGCCATACAATGTATTGACAACCCCCAAAAAATATTTGTTAGTGATATGGAAGAAAAATGCAATTCCACCATGTTCTTTGGGTTTTATTTTATGGGATACACCAAGTGGAATAAATGACATGGTAACATTATTCTGTGGGCCAGAACAATTTAATAGACACAAACTTACATGAACAAGCAAAAGGGTAACAATGTTTTGAACTTTTGACTTTCAGGATCCATATCTCACAGTCCACTGCAGCTTTGGACATGAGACTATAATCATTTTATAGACAATCATCTTAGCTATGTCTTACATAAATTTGACCTGCAACTATTTAGCATATGTTTAGTTCTGCAGATTCTTGTCATGTAACTGCATTGTTACTGTTTTGCTCCTGAAAATTTGAAGTTCAAGTTTTATTATTTTGTTAGTATTTTGTAAATCTACATTTGGCTTTCAACACTGCCTGAATCCTTCTAGGCATGCTCTCGATCAGATTCAAGTATGTCTCGACTGAAATCTCAAAATCTGTTTTGCTCCTGGTGGATGGACAATCTTTTCTTCTTGTTACTACAAATTACAACCTATTCTGTTATTCCCTAATAGCTCAGTGTGTTATTAGGGTGATTCTCAAGCGAAAGTTCACTGGTTCGAATCGAGAAGCAGCCATGAAGAAGGTTTCCCGAGAAAAGAGAAACAGCATCATCCAGCTCATTGATAGCAGTGTCTCAAGTACATTGCCAAACTGCATCATGTGAGGCCATGACAGCTGGAAGAATATGAAATGAAGTCCATCCATTCCAAACCCAAGAGGTGGATATTGGAGTTAACATGTCAAACACGGCAGTGGAGCTGACTTGTATGCTTCGTAATACTGAGATCACAGATGTCCATGCAAGCACCATGTGATGCACATTACACATGTCTGGAATGGTGGCCTGAAAAAGGTCAAGAAGCCTTGACTTGAATATCATCTAAAGCGCTGGCACCAGAGGCGTAACTTCAAGCTCATGGGCCCTAGTGCAAAAAGTGAAATGGAGACCCCCAGTTACCATACACCATTTGCAGTACTAGTATCTTCTTATGTGGCAGAAGGGTTTTGGGGGCCCCTGAGGTTGCAGGGCCCGGTAGCGATTGCTACCTCTGCACCCCCTATAGCTACGCCCCTGGCCGGCACAATTTTGCATAAAAAGAACAAAAAGTTTATACTAAAAGTTTGGAAACAAGTGATTTGGAGCAATGAGACGAACATCAATAGACTGGGCTCTGGTGGGTGCAAATGAGTCTGGAAGGATCAAGGGAAAAGGCTCTTGGCAAAGCACATTGTCACGATTGTGCTTTCCCCTCCTTCCAAGCCATCACAGTCAGCTTTGTGTCAAATGTAAGGCCGTGTTCCACAGCATGCACAGAAGCTCTAGAGCACTTACCAGGAAGATCTCCACCCAAAGAAGCATGCACATTCAGGCAAGCTGCGTATTTACATCATTGATGCACCGCTTGATTGAACCAGCCTGAAACACATCCCCAATTGCGAACCTGAGGAGATCCAGCCATGTGTACCAGGCAAAGCAAAAGGCAAGCGGCAAAACCCCTTTAAAGTAAGCATCAGGAAAAAAAGTGCATGGCAAAAAAATACAAAGAAAAAGAAACAGGAGCAAACATGAGTAAATGTGACAGAACTGTAAGAAATCAGCTGAATTAAGTGGAGTTTACATTGGCACTTCAAATTACAGTGGCCTTAAAATACAATATTTTCAACATACAAAGGTCTTAACTGGGATATTTAATGTTGACTATGGTTTCAACAAACAATGGCCCAGACACTGATCCAGCCAATTATCACGAACATTATACCTGTAAAGCCTCGGTTTTAGTAAGTACATGCACTGATTGGCAGTCTAATAGCACCTCTCTACAGTACAGTACATGTTCTGTACTGCTCTTACATGTATTAGTGAGGTGCATGCAGTGATTGGCAGTCTAGTAGTGCCTCTCTACAGCACAGTGCGGTACTACATGTCCTGTACTGCTCTTACATGTATTAGTGAGATGCATGCAGTGATTGGCAGTCTAGTAGCGGCTCTCTACAGTACAGTGCGGTACTACATGTCCTGTACTGCTCTTACATGTATTAGTGCGATGCATGCCGTGATTGGCAGTCTAGTAGTGCCTCTCTATAGCACAGTGCGGTACTACATGTCCTGTACTGCTCTTACATGTATTAGTGAGGTGCATGCAGTGATTGGCAGTCTAGTAGTGCCTCTCTACAGTACAGTGCAATACTACATGTTCTGTACTGCTCTTACATGTATTAGTGAGGTGAACGCAGTGATTGGCAGTCTAGTAGTGCCTCTCTACAGTGCAGTGCAATACTACATGTTCTGTACTGCTCCTACAGGTATTAGTGAGGTGCATGCAGTGATTGGCAGTCTAGTAGCGCCTCTCTACAGCACAGTGTGGTACTACATGTCCTGTACTGCTCTTCATGTATTAGTGAGATGCATGCAGTGATTGGCAGTCTAGTAGTGCCTCTTAGCACAGTGCGGTACTACATGTCCTGTACTGCTCTTACATGTATTAGGGAGATGCATGCAGTGATTGGCTGTCAGTAGCGGCTCTCTACTGTACAGTGCGGGTTCAATGTCCTGTACTGCTCTAACTGTATTTGTAGGATGCATGCAGTGATTGGCAGTCTAGTAGCGCCTCTCTACAGTACAGTGCCGTACTACATGTCCTGTACTGCTCTTACATGTATTAGTGAGATGCAAGCAGTGATTGGCAGTCTAGTAGTGCCTCTCTATAGCACAGTGCGGTACTACATGTCCTGTACTGCTCTTACATGTATTAGTGAGGTGCATGCAGTGATTGGCAGTCTAGTAGTGCCTCTCTACAGTACAGTGCAATACTACATGTCCTGTACTGCTCTTACATGTATTAGTGAGGTGAATGCAGTGATTGGCAGTCTAGTAGCACCTCTCTACAGTCACAGTGCGGTACTACATGTTCTGTACTGCTCTTACATGTATTAGTGAGGTGCATGCAGTGATTGGCAGTCTAGTAGCGCCTCTCTACAGCACAGTGTGGTACTACATGTCCTGTACTGCTCTTACATGTATTAGTGAGATGCATGCAGTGATTGGCAGTCTAGTAGTGCCTCTCTATAGCACAGTGCGGTACTACTTGTCCTGTACTGCTCTTACATGTATTAGGGAGATGCATGCAGTGATTGGCAGTCTAGTAGCGGCTCTCTACAGTACAGTGCGGTACTACATGTCCTGTACTGCTCTTACATGTATATTAGTGAGGTTGATAGCAGTGATTGGCAGTCTAGTAGTGCCTCTCTATAGCACAGTGCGGTACTACATGTCCTGTACTGCTCTTCAATGTATTAGTGAGATGCATGCAGTGATTGGCAGTCTAGTATCTCTTAGTAAGTGCAACTACATGTCCTGTACTGCTCTTAATTATGAGTGAGCAGTGATGGCAGTCTAGTAGGCTCTCAAGCACAGTACTACATGTTCTGTACTGCTCTTACATGATATTAGTGAGAGTGCATGCAGTGATTGGCAGTCTAGTAGTGCCTCTCTATAGCACAGTGCGGTACTACATGTCCTGTACTGCTCTTACATGTATTAGTGAGATGCATGCAGTGATTGGCAGTCTAGTCGACTCTCTACAGCCAGTGGGACTACATGTCTGTACTGCTCTACAGATAGTGAGTCGGCAGTGATTGGCAGTTAGTAGTGCCTCTCTATAGACAGTGCGTACTACATTTGTACTGCTCTTACATGTATTAGTGAGGTGTATGCAGTGATTGACAGTCTAGTAGCCTCTCTACAGTACAGTGCGACTACATGTCTGTACTGCTCTTACATGTAATGGAGGTGCATGCAGTGATTGCAGTCTGTATGCCTCTCTATAGTACAGTGCAACTGTTGTACTGCTCTTACATGTATTAGTGAGGTGCATGCAGTGATTGGCAGTCTAGTAGCGCCTCTCTACAGTACAGTGCGGTACTACATGTCCTGTACTGCTCTTACATGTATTAGTGAGGTGCATGCAGTGATTGGCAGTCTAGTAGTGCCTCTCTACAGCACAGTGTGGTACTACATGTCCTGTACTGCTCTTACATGTATTAGTGAGGTGCATGCAGTGATTGGCAGTCTATAGCACCTCTCTACAGTACAGTGTGGTACTACATGTCCTGTACTGCTCTTACATGTATTAGTGAGGTGCATGCAGTGATTGGTGGTCTAGTAAGCCTCTCTACAGTACAGTGCGGTACTACATGTTCTGTACTGCTTTTTAAATGTCCCAGGATGAGCGGCTCCTTTGGGCACTAAGCGAGGTTGCCGAATTTTCTTTTTTCTGATATATTGTGTATAAAGTACATGATCGAAAGAAGCTTCTGCCCCCCAACAGAAAGTGATCTCCAGCTTTCAGTCGATCTTTCTGATTGTTATATACATGGATTTGCTTTATCTGGATTAGCTATCTACTTCATTCTCTTTTATCTTCTTTTTGCATTATGACATTTTGATATTTTGGGGGCTCGGAACCAGAGTTAAGGTTTCAACATACAATGGTTGTCCTGGAACCAATTAATGTTTCTTTTAGGGACTACTGTACACCAAGGAAAGCAAAACAAAAACCACTGCTATCACCTAAACTGTACAAAACCTGGTTATAGTGGAAAAGTAAAAGCAATCACAGAGGGTGGATGATTGGAAGAAAGTGATATACAATGATGAATCATAAATCTGTATTAGCTTAACCCCTTAACGCTGAGGCCTATTTTTTTCACGTTAGTTTTTCTCTCCCCACCTTTCCAGAGTCATAACTTTTTTATATTTTCATCTGCATACACATATGAGGGCTTTTATTTTGCCTGACAAGATGCACTTTCTAATGATATTATTCATATTACCATAGAATATACTGGGAACCGCATAGAATATACTGGGAACTTGCGCTATGTTTGCAGGTGTTTTGCTTTTTAGCCGTTCAAACATTATGTATTATCTGTATTCTACAGGTTGTTACAAATCCAGAAATATCAAACATGTGGGTTTTTTGTTATGTTTTGGTACTGTTAAAAAAAATTCCAAACATTTCCTTTCTGAAATTTGTGCCGTGGCGCCATTTTCTGCGACCAACACCTACGGACATGAGTGAGGGGCATTTTTTGTGAACTGAAGTGTTCTTTTTACTGCTACCAGCTTGGAATAAATGCAACTTTTTGGATCAAATTTATTCCAATTTTTTGGGGATGTGAAATAACCAAAAAAACACAATTTTTGCGTTTGGATTTTTTTTCTTCTATGGTATTTAGCGTATGGGATAAATTATATCATATTTTAATAGACTGAACTTTTTCAGACGCGGCAATACTAACTATGTGTAACTCTTTTTATTAGTTTATTTTTTATTTGTAAAATGGCAAAAGTGGGGTGATTTGAACTTTTAATATTTTTTTCATTTTTTTACACCTTAAAACATTTATTTTTCTTTTTTTACTTCGACTTTGAGACCCCTTAGGGTGCTTCAACACAAGGGGGCGAGATCATTTATACAACCTAATGCATTAGGGTGTACAAAGATGCCGGTTTTACTACTTTCTGATTCGGGCTTCCAGTTGCCATGTTAAGGGATCTGAACTCCGTGATTTTGTCGCAAGTATCCCATCACTCTGAGGAACTGTGCGCGGCATCGTTTTTCATTGATTTAGACTCCGCGGACATCTTTGCCGCAGCGTCTAAGCGCCCTACCGTGCTGTAACCACCGAGTGTTAGCTGGAATTAGCAGTTAACACCCGGTGGCTATGTAGAAGGATTATGCCCCACCCCCCCCTTGTAGCCAGGCAGAGCCCCCCATGTAGTTAAAAAAAAATAAAATAAAAAATTTTCCACTTACCTGACCAGGCTCCTGCCGATCTCCTCAGCGACGCAGGGGGAATGAAAAGCAGGCCGCGCGTCATTTCCCCTGCGCCGCTGATCTGTGTGTACCGCGCGCAGCGGCTGCTGTACATACAGGGGGAGGAGGGAGGAGGGAGCGCTCTCTCCTGCCTCCTCCCCGCACAGTGAGACCGCGGGCGGGTGAGCGGACCCTGCGCCCGCTTCAGCCGCCTGTGGGAATGGACCGGCGGCGCCGGAGTAGCGCACTAGCGCACCGGGAGGGCGGGAGGGACCCCAAATAGCGCCCCCCCCCCCCCCCCCCAAAAAACGGGAGAGTTGGCATGTATGTCTTAAAGGCGTTTTGCCATGATCTCCTTTCATATCTCCTACATCCAGCTCTGTGTGCTCAGATGGGGGCGTGTGTGATGTTTGAATTGCAGATCATGTTACCCAGCAGGATGACATCACCAGACCTTTCCTCTCTGTAGTCAAAGAAAGGTCTGTCTATGTAAAGCATTAGAATAGTGAAGAAATCAGGCGATACCTTTTAGAGGCTAACTGAGTATATTTGATAGTGAGCTTTCGAGAGGACTAGCTCTCTTCTTCAGACTGATGTTATACAACAAACTAAAAAATACACAGACTTTTTATACACACAAGACCTGGATCTTCAAAGGATCTTAGAATTTTTAAAAATAACAAAATGCGAAATATGGGTTTACAGCATTTTATTTACAACCTGTAAGAATTAAACAGTCTGGAAACTTGTGAGGCGTGACGGGAGGGATCAGTAATTATTTCTCTTTCTTTATGTGCAATCAGGGGAGATTTGTTGCCTCCACAGTTCACACATAGTTTGACATGAAGCGGCATGAATATTTAACCCATTTTGCAGAGTTTTAAATTTTTGCATTAATTTATATTCCATTCCTTCCTCTCCCTTTGAGTCTTAAAATCTCCCTTTAAAGGGACCGTTACTGCAAATCTTCCATGGAATGATTTTCTCCAGAGAAATGTGCGGCCACTGGCAGATCAGTTTCTGTTGTTGTTAAAGGTGAATCTTTTGTGAATTCATACCGCTGGCCCGAGTTCTGCCCTGTTTCCCCCACATAGAGGCCTGTGGTAGGACATTGCATACACATAATCAGATACACCACATTGCTAGACCTGCAGGAAAATGTCTCCTTAATTCTGTGCACCTGCTGTGCACCTGGATTGGCAGCAGCATTGCCATCTATTATAGGGATACATTGAAGCTATATGTTGGGGGCTACCCAGATGTATAGCTCTGACAGAAACTGCAAGATGCAGAAAGAGTTTATCTTCCTTATCTTCCATACCCCAAACATGCCCAAGCTAGATTATATGTTTGTGCAAAGGATCATTTTCACATTACACTGAATTATTTTCCTTACTAAACTTTTTTCTTTTTTACAAATTAAGACCCAATGCTCATACATTTTATTTTTTTCTTATCTGTTTTATTTTTTGATGCTGGATTTTTCATTCTATTTTTCTACATGATTATGGGGGGCAGCCACCTTTTCTGAGTAGATTTAAACCACATTTATAGATATGGTTCACTGCAGCTGTATGGAAAGTAGGAAACTGTGAACAGGAAATGACTGATCTCTATGAGAGCGTTTTCCATGTACTCTCTGTGACCTGTGCAAAGCTAATTCTGCAGGGAAGAGGAAAAGATGAGTAGTGACCATCATCTATGTTAAATGGTGGGTCCAGTGTTTATTTATCACTATCCTCTTTCAATGTACAGTGGGTTGCAAAAGTATCCATACCCCTTAAACTGTTCCTTATTTTTAAACGTTACAGCCACAAAGTTAAAGGGCTGTTCCGGGACTTACAAAAGCTCATTTGTCCAATGGGCATGATTAAAAATAGAAACATAGAAACAAACTAACTCCCATGATGCTCCTTTTCTGTCCCATTCATTTCCACTACATAGTGAACATCTATTCGTTCACGTTCTATGTGCAGCTATTTGCAGGCCACAGCGATCCTGCGCAAATGATGTTTTGGCCTGTGATTGCTCGCAAACAAAAATGTTTTTCATGAGATCCAATCATCTGTTTATAAACTACACACCCTTTAAATGTGCAAAAAGTCATTAAAAATCTTGTAGATTCCACTATTCCTGAATGTTAAGAATGCAAAGTATTTAGAACTAGTTTGTAGCTTGTGTATTCCCATAATGAGCCCCTGCAACTCAAGACTAGAAGTGCATTTTATCTCACAAAGGTTAAAAGTACATCTTCAAGTAGGAATGAATGAAATGCCAAAAAAGATAAATAGCACATATGTGTAGGTTTACCTAAAACATGATATGAAATGCCCAATCTGCAATCAAATTCCACAGGTTTCAGGTATTTGGGATCTGTTGACACAGCATAGACTCGTGTAAGAATATGGTTAAAACCAATAGAGGGTATGTTCACAAGTTGGACATTTCCTATTGGCACAATCCAACGTGTAATCTTTGGGAGAAAGCCAAGGTGAAGGTGCCGGGGCGAAGTTAGAGAAGGATCTAAAAACAATGGACATGTTCATTCTTTTTTTCTGGATCAATGTGGGAACATTAACGAACTGACGCTGAGCACAAGCAGAAAGTTCCTTAAGTCCCGGTCATTGGCCAGGTAATTAGACGTTGAAAAACACCACCATTGTGGACCCTGTTCACAGCTCAATGGCTGTACCAGACCAGGAGCAGGCATCTAGCCTTATATGCTCCTGGGAAAAAAAGCTGACAGGTGCAGCTGATTGCTGAATGACAACTCAAAGATCCCACAGACTGCACATTAACTTGGTACCTGTTCACACACCAGCATGCAAAAAAGCCACAGTATAATGCATGGAGAGACTGCAAAAAAATGCAAAATACCTACTGAACAACCACTCACACATCCTCAGGACATGAGGGGGGTGGCTGCCGGTATTACAATTGCATATATATAAAGCAATACATAAGGGTGCAAACGTATGGTGCAGCATGCTGGCTTACAGCCTCTTAGTGACGGCCATACTAACAGATTAGGCGGGCTGTCCAGCATTTCTGGGTATCCAACACACAAAACATAGTCACCGCTAGCTCCCCAGCACTGATGGGCAGACAAAAAATGTCACACTGGAAAAATGTTAAATATGAGGCATTGGTTGGTACTGGGACCCCAAATACGCAAGCTTGCAACCGGCGCCAACGGTCCTCATGTCTTGCGAGTTCCTACACTAATAATTTACAGAAAAAAACACACAAAAAATGGGACATTACTTACTTAAAAAACACCACCATTTTGGGCCTGTTCACAGCTCAATGGCTGTACCAGATTAGACATTGACCCTTTAAATCTGAGAGAGCTGGAGCGTTTTAGGAATAGTGTGCGTGCACGCTGGTCACAGGCAGAAGACAGGAGTGGAGCAGGAACATGGAGAGGTGAGTGAGGTGAGAGGGATCAGTGGCAGGAAAGATGACACGAGAACACCAGCGGTCTTAAGCGGAGACCACGGTGTGCATCGTGACATTTTTAAATAGAAATACACATCATAGGGACGTGCCAAACCCTCCTTAACGTTTTCTGCAAAAGTAGAGAATTGAAAAATGTTTGAAATAGTTCTTCTTGACGCCTAATGAATGCTTCTGAATGTAAAACACAGAGATAGCAGCGTTGGGTGTTGACAGGCTTCGCTCACTGTACTAACGTCAATATATTCAGTTACAGTTCCACATACACAGCAGACAGGGGTTTTTTTTTACCATAGGAGGATAAACTTCTCTTATTATATTTCAAAGGTCTAGGATTATGTTAACCTAGGAATGCAAGTGTCTGACAACTAGCTACTAAAAGCATCTATACTTTCCTTATTGCTTATAGTTTCTCTTCACTGTCTGCTTAAAGGGGTGTTTCTACCATGCTGTTTCACAGAGCCTGCTCTTAACAGCCAGTTTCAGGCTACCACTTCCTGTTCAGGCTGTGGGTGGTTCTACAGCAGTGATTGGCATATCAGGTCTGCTAGTCCTGCTGAGCCTGTTAGATTGACATTATTAACTCCTTAACGACCGCCCGCCGACTTTAGACGTCGGCTGGTGCGGGTCGTTCGTCTGCAGCGACGTCTTTTGGCGTCGCTGCAGACATCGGAGTTTGCGTCGCCCGGCGCCGCTGCTGCGCTGAGTTCAGGGCTGTACTACACAGCCCTGATCCCAGAGCATCTCCTACGAGCACCAGGGAGCAGGGGAAACCTCCGCACCCCAGTGCTTTAACCTTTTGATTGCCGCCGGTCACCGGAGTGCAATCAAAGGGTTTCCCTGCTCTGTCGGGTGATCGGAACAGCCGGTGATCCGACAGAGCCCGGAGAACGGCTGCACAGTCATCCATGGGGACCTAGATTGGCCCAGGGACTGTCTGTGTAATAAGCCAGTAACCAGGGCAGACTGTGAGCTGTCCTGATCACTGCCTTTGTCATACTGACACAGATTATAATGTATTAGGATATATGAATATGTTAATACATTACTAAGTGTAAAAAAAAAAAAAAAATAAAACAGTTCTTCCTTCATGGGATTTAATAAAAAAGTTTGAGAAAAAGTGTAAAAAAAGAAAAAAAAAAATTCTGCAGTTATTTATAACTGAACGTAAACTATTCTCCCATAAAGTATAACTTATCTCGAATAAAACGAGGCCTCACACAACTGCGTCATTGAAAAAATAAAAAAGTTACAACTGTTGAAATGCAAGGAGGAAAAATGAAATACTTTTCAGGCGTTCGGCCTAAGGGGTTAATGGAGGTTTCTAAACAACAGGCCACAGGGTTAAAGTCAGAGGCTACACTTAATTGGACAAAAACCGGATGAAAACGGACGCTTTTTTTCCGATGCAGGACTGCGGTTTTTGTCACGCTTTATACAAAAACCGCAGTCCCTTCTCGTTTTTTATGTCGCCCATACAATTGTATTGTATGGGAAGAGGCCAAGAAAACTAATAGCGCCAGCATACAACATGTTGTATAATACGCCGGCACCAGAGGACGATCATAGAAAAGACGAGCTGTGGAGACTGCAGCTCATCTTTTCTATTCTAGTCTTTGGGGCCGCATGAACAATCGTATTTTCGGCGCTTTTAAAAAACTAAAAGCACCGAGAATACGATCGTAAAGCTGTGCAATGTAGACATAGCCTGACAGTAAGAACCATAAACAAGCTACTGTACTGCTCAATAGACACAGCAGTGAGTGATGTCACCAGCCCGCCCACTGCTTCTAGGGATGTTAGAGCAGAGAGAGGTGGTCAGTAACCTATGGAAGCTTGTGTAAACAAGGAAGAAATTAAAACTGCTCTAGCTCTGAAAGGAAGCAAAATCAGAGGAGCAATGTATTTGGTAATAGTCTTTATTTACCTTTGCCTACATGTTTAAAGCTAATCAATTAAATTGGAATAACCCTTTGGCAGAGTTCACACGGCTTATTCATGGCATAATTGCAGGATGGCCCCATAGACATTCATTGTCCAAGGCGTGTATACCGCCGTGAATAATTGACATGTCACTTTCTCCCCACTCGCCGTATTGTGCGAGCAGGGAGAGGAGACGGAATCCATAGTTCTCTATGAGAACTGTGGATTACGGTAATGATTAGGACGGATTTCAGCCCGTAATTCACGCAGCACGGCGCGAATTACGGGCTGAAATCTGTCCCAAAATAAGCCGTGTGAACACAGCCTTTAAGTCTGTCGCTTGCTCAGTGTTACTGCCCTCTACCTGCTTCTGCTCCACTGCTGGCTGATTACCACTTTATGCTGCAGGAACTTAACAACAGAAACCTCTATCACTAACAGAACTGGCATGTCCCTGAATGGCTGCAAGTTGCAAGTGTAAGGGTATGTTCACACAGGATATTGGTGGGGTGTTATTTGGTGCATAATTATACTGCAATATGTCCAGATTACGCCCCGCAAATATAGTAATTCACAGCGCTCATGGAGAGCTATGATTACCTGCAGTACTTTCCTGTTTTCCACGATATATACCGGGAGAAAGAAGTGAGTTACACGCTGGGAAAAGTGTCAGTGGGAGCGCTTCAGAAGTACACGTTGGCCAGTGCGTACTTATGAAGCTATACGCCTGCAATACGCTGTGTGAACACACCCTAAAAGAGGATAACTAGTTATTTATTTTTAAAATACTGCTGCCCTGGACTGGTCACCGCCACAACAACAGTGGTCATGTGTCATTGGCTGACTTATTCCAATTTTTTGGGAACACAGTGACCAAAACAACACAATTTAGGTGTAGGGTTTTTATTAATGTTATATAATTTTATGGACACAGCAATACCAATTACGGTATGTTTCATTTTTATATTTGTCAAATGGCAAAATGTCTTTTCTCTTACTTTTCATATCACTTTTTTTTACTTGCTTTTTAATATCTCAAGGGAACTTGTCTGGGCATAATATATTGCAGAACAGTATATTACAATGACTCTCCTATTACACCCTCTGTGTAATAGATGTAGTAACAAGGCAGGCATGGAGGCGCCCCACAATCTGGTCATGGGGGACCAATCAGGATTAGAACTGTTCACAACAATTTTTCAATCCCGATGATATAACAGTTGCGTTTTTCGCAGCATCTACGGTGTTAAAAGATCGGGATTAGAGTTATCCCCAAACCTGGCTACTAGCGGCAGGTCCTAACTGTAGCCAACAGCCATTACCTGCCACCTATGAAGCAGGCTCCTACTCCCTTCCTGACACTATGATGTAAATGTACATCAAGAAAGGGTTGAAAGTAATCAGAGACTTGAAAATAATCAATACATATGACTGTACACTGAGGAGTCATACCAAAAAATCACTATACATCATTACCAAGTACGATTTTTTTGTGCGTTATTTGTTGCTTTTTTAGACTCCATGATGTAGACACACTCTACACCTAAAACACATTTGGGAGGACAATGTTTTATTTTTTTTGCTTTACATGACAAAAGTGAGGGAGGGAACAATTAACACTATTCACCTTAAAGGGGTTGTATCACTACAAGGATTGCTTTTTATGTTAAAAATCTTGCAAAAAAAAAGTCACTTTGCAATACAGTATGTGTCCATTAGCAGTGTCCTACCTATTCTGAGATATCCCCTCTTGTATGGCCTGCATCAGCTCCTCAGGTCACTATAGCTACAGACCTGTTTGATCTCTCCTGATAGGCTGCCAGCACTGGTTGCTATAGCTACAGACCTGGCTTCTGCTGAAGTCTAGTAGAAGCCAGTAAACACGCCCTTGAATTCAAAATGAAACCAAGAAAACAGGACTGAGGTAAGATGAATCAATGTAGTGAGACAACCCCTTTAACACCTTAAGGACCCTGGACGTATGAGTACATTCCAGGGTCCCTAAGGGGCTTTGCAGGGGGATCGCTCCGCGACCCCCCTGCACAGCCGCCTGGTGTCAGCGGCTAATCGCCGCTAACACCCAGCCATTACAGCGCGAACGGGCAGCATTGCCCGCCCGTGCTGTTTGACCCTTCAGATGCCGCGGCAAAGTTGGCTGCGGCGTCTGAATGAATGAAGATCAGTGCTGCGCACCGATCTTCGGGGCGATCGACATCACCGCAGCATAGCTGCAGCGATCCGACGCTCGGACATGGCAGCGGGAAGCCCTGTGAACGCTCCCACCACTGCCATGTCCTGATTTGCTCCACTTCCGGCCGCAGACAGAGAAAGAAATAAAGTTTTAAAGTACAAAAAAAAGTATTAAAAGTTCAAATCACCCCCTTTCCACATTTTACAAATAAAAACAATAAAATAATAAAAAAGTTACACATATTTGATATCACTGTGTCCGAAAAAGTCAGATCTATAAAAAATATAACATCACTTATCCCGTACGCTGGACACCATAGAAGCAAAAAAATTCCAAATGCCAAAATTGCGTTTTTTTTGGTAATTTTTTTACGTCACTTAAAAAATGGAATAAAAGTGATCAAAAAAGTCGTATGGATTCCAAACTGCTAGCAATAAAAAGTACACTTCAGCCCACAAAAAATGCCCCCTCAATGATGTCTGTTGTTTTTAGTAAAAAAAAAAGTTATTGGTCGCACAAAATGGCGCCGTGGTGCAAATTTCAAAAATAGAAAAAGCTTTGAATTTTTTTATGTTACCAAAACATAACGGTAACCCTACATGTTTGGTATTGCCGGATGCGTATCAACCTGTAGAATACAGATAACACATTATATTTACCGAATATTGAACGACGTAAAAGCAAAACACCCGCAAACATGGCGAAAATACGGTTTTTTTCACAACCTGTCCCACTTGGAATTTTTTTGCGGTTTCCCAGTATATTCTATAGTATAGTGAATAACACCATTAGAAAGTACATCTTGTCCCGCAAAATAAAAGCCCTCATGTGTCTATGTAGGTGGAAAATTAAAGAAGTTATGGCTCTGGGAAGGCAAGAAGGGAAAAACGACCGTGTCATCAAAAGAAAATGCCGGGTCCTTATGGGGTTAATGCAAGTCCCAGACCATTACATTTGTCTACAATAGGATGAAGCCCAAATCATGATGTAACCTTATCTTCATACCCCTGCAACAAAGATAAAGGTGCAAACAGAATGCTCTCTGTTCCATTGTGAAGCCACTGTGGGCAGATCTGACAGGAAGAAAAGCACAGCATTCAAGATGATAAATAATACAAGGGAACCCCAACAGGCCCTGTATAAGTCTTATAGGTGCTGTAGGTGTCCATTGTGTGACAGGTCTGGCCCTGCCCTTAGGGCTTCCGTTATAATTGAAACCAAAACAACAGTGTGAACAGAGCCTTGTCACTACTCACCGGAGGCGCCAGTGGATCCTTTGGGTCACACACAGGCTTTAGTGTAAACTACAAAAATAAAGGGAAAAAGTGCTCACCCATGCATGTTGTCGCTTAGTGTCTTATCCGCGGGAAGAGGTCTTTGCCTTGTGCTCGGGCAGCTGTCTGTCCACCAGCTTGGAAATACTTTCAACTTAAAGGGAACCTGTCACATAGATTATGCCCCCCTTGCTGAGGGCAGCACAAGCAAGTGTCAGACCTGCTGTTTCCAGCGCTGTGCCCCTTATTCTGTAAGATGCTGGAATTTTAGAGCATTTAATGCTCAAATCTGCAGTTTTCAGCCAGAAGAGTCATGAAAACAGTCAGTTTTTTTTCAAACTCCGCCCACCTGAGACTAGCCCCGCCCACCTCAACTGATAAACCTATTACTTTGAATAGGCAGAAACATGTGAATAACTGTCAATGGGCGGGGCTAGCCTTTGGTGGGTGGGGCTAACACCTGCTCATGAATAAGATTTGAGGGGTAAATGTTCTAAAACTGCTGAATCTTACAGAATAAGGGACACAGTGCTGGGAACAGCAGGTCTGACACTAGCCTGTTCTCTTCTCAGCAAGGGGGGCATAATCTATGTGACAGGTTCCCTTTAAAACCATTCTGTATCTGTCCGGCACCAACATAAAAGTTCAATTCCTCTTTATGGAAAATCCATAAGTAAAACATCAGGAAATAATGCAAGTTACAGCATACACTTACGCGTTTCGGCTACGTTTGCCCTTGTTCACAGAATAATGTCTGTATTCCCTCAATGCATTTAAAAATAATGTGTAAACTAAGCCAGTGATCAGAGTCTAAGGAGTCCTCTGGTTTTCACCATTACCTGCACAGTGATCTGAACTTTGTCACTCCCATGCTGCTACTCCCGATATGGTCACCTACAGTGATAGCTGTCAAGAGAGTATATAGAAAATTTAGACAAATGGCCAAAGTCAGGCAGAGTTCTTTCGTAGTCAGGGACCTAGCAAAAGCTCCGAGCAGGAAAAGTTACAAGGTCAAAGGTCAAGCCAAAGGTCAAATATTTTAAATCCATCTGAAGAAACACTTTAGAACAACCAGGAACATCACCAAGAACCAAGCAAGGAGATGAGGAGAGTGTCTCTTTAAATAGCCACAGGCAGCTTGCTATAGGCAGGAAAGCAGATAGGTGGTCTACACCGGCCCCTCAAAAGACCACTCTGGGTTTTTTTCTCCATGCCAGTAATTTTACGTACCTGCAGCTGAATATAAGACCACAATTCTCAGCATTCTGCAACTGGGTCACATGATCTGCAATAGGTAGCTGAAACACACAGCATGGATGGCCCAGAAGTGAATTTCTCCATGAATTTCTATAGGAGGATGAAAGTCAGTCTCATAGGAATACATGAAGACACTGACTTCCTTTTACCATGACAAGCAATCAGTCAGAATAATAAATCCTATTTACAGCTCCAGGTAAGCAAAACTACTGGCATTCTGTTCACCTAAAATCTAATGAACTAAGGAAAAACCTGGAGTGGTCTTTTAAATCAAAGAACAGTGTAAACTTGTCCTATACAAAAGCCAGGAAGGAACCGGACCAACCACCGCAGTAAGGGAGTGGGAGCCACATGCAGTGACAAATAGATGTGCCATAGGTCATTACAAGTCTAGCTACTTAGACTAATGGTGACTAGTGATCTTAGGATTGGGCTGTAGTCACACTGTCACCTTGATTCTTGTAATGTGACACAAATGACAAAAAAAAATTTAGGCTGATATGTTTAATAGATGCTATTATAGTCTGTTGGGGATGGTTGCCTGTTACGGATACATACAGTAGCAGCTGTCACCCAGAGACTACTATAGCATCTGCTTAAAGGTGTATTCCCATCATAGACTGATGGCATAACAATAGAGAGGTCAGAACAGTGTCTTTTTGGCCTTTACCGGTCTCGTGTACAGCAGTATATTGCAAAAAGTAAAGTTTACAATATAATAGAAAACAAAGGTGTTCAATATATGTGATCCTTTGAAAAAAATAAAAATGAAGGCTATGTAAGGCTATGTTCACACGGCAATAATTGCTGGACGTATTTCGCCCACAATTACGCCGTGTGCTCAGGAGCAGGGGAGGAGGGGCTGGCAGCCCGCCGGCCCCATAGACATTCATTATTCACTGCGCATATGACGTGAATAATTGACATGTCACTTCTCTCCCCGCGCGGCGTATTGTCCGAGCGGGGAGAGGAGACGTAATCCATATTTCTCTATGAGAACTGTGGTTTACCGTAATGACTGGGACGTATCTCACCCCGTATTTAGCGCAGTACGGCGTGAAATACGGGGTGAGATACGTCCCAATTTAAGCAGTGTGAACATAGCCTTAAAATGTTGCTCTCAACATAAGCTTTGGTAGAATATTGATGAAATAAGCCATCAAAGTGTGATAGGTGCTGGTCCCACCACTGGATCCCGCACTTATCCCGGAAACGGGTCCCCGATAGTGTTCGCTTAGAATGAAAACCCTTGTGTACAACTTTCCATTCTGTTTCATGGGAGTTCTGAGTAAAGGTAAGCGATGTGTTCGGTTATACTTTGAAGTCCCATATAAATAGATTGGAGAGTCGTGCACCAGTGGAACCGGATCTCCATTCTAAGCCGATCGGGGACTTGTTCTCAAGATATGGGCAGATCCCAGAGGTAGGACCTGCACCTACCACATTTTGATGGCATAGAAGTGGTCATAAAAAATGTAACATAATTAGTAACATCATAAGCAGGGGTGTAGCAATCACTACCAGGCCCTGCAGCCTCAAGGGGTCCAAGAACCCTTCTGCACCATAAGACCATGTGTATTGTAAATGATACATGGTAGCTACCCCTGTTTCCTCGAAAATAAGACAGTGTCTTATATTAACTTTTGCTCCTAAAGGCGAGCTAAGACTTCTTTTTAGGGGATATTTTTTTTCTATGAACAAGAATTCACATTTTTTGTTGAACAAAAAATCAGCATGTATTAATATACGGTAGTGATTTCCTCACAAACATCAGCATAAGCAGCCAAACTCTGAATTACATAACTAAAAATGCACTATGTCTTTGTTTCGGCATTGAGAGAGTGTTTAACCCGTATAGAGTGTGGTGATCAAACAAAAAACTATTAAACAGGGAGACATTGAGGATCTACCAGTTAGGCTCACGTTATCCCGGCAGTATGAACAGAGACAGGATGTTTTTTATCAATATGATGTTATTGTAGTTTGGTTCGTTTTAATATATTGGATTTCGTAATTATTATATATTCAATAATATACCAGAGGTGCAAGGGTTAAAGTTATTTTTTCCTAGCACATGTGACCGGATCTAGGTCTAATTAAAGGAAAGCTTTGTTATGCAATATACGCATGATTAGGAATAATTTTCCGAAACGCGTAGCGCTTTCTTACTACAACTAACATCATGGTCATGTTCGACTCTGTTTTTAATGCATTTGGAATAAAGGCTATCTTCATATTTTCTACCTACCTGGTCTTGAGCTGGACTTCCTCTTCGTTTGTTTAGATGTCTTGTTTTCGGTTGTGTCTTATATTAGGGGAAACAGGGTAGGGAGTCCTATTTCACTTTTTGCATTAGGGCACAAGAGCTTCAAGTTACGCCTCTAATCACAGGAGATACTAAGTAGACACAGTCAAAAGTTTCACACACAGGAAATACACAGATCACATCTCCCCATGCTTCCCTGAGCACAATTAGTACAAAACCATGTTTCTATGAATTTCCCCTTCTGATTATAGCTCTTTTTAATTAAATGGCCCAGATCAGGATTACAGTTTTCACTAGCGGCCGCTGCAATTAATAGCCATCAACTACCATCTATGGAGCAGGTTCAGCCCCTGAGCCCGCTCCCTACTCCATTAGCCTAGCTGTGACCTACTGGTACTTCATGATGCACTAGTGCAGGGGTGTCAAACTGGCGGCCCTCCAGCTGTTGGGAAACTACAACTCCCATCATGCCCACTGTTATAGATTATACAAATGCATGATGGGAGTTGTAGTTTCCCAACAGCTGGAGGGCCGCCAGTTTGACACCTGTGCACTAGTGGGTTGAACCTGTTCTGTTTCAGCACCGCCACCATTCCCAGTGCTCCTTGCCGACTACCTCACGGTCATTGCCCACGTAACCCTGCAGCTATTCAGGGTATATGGATATACGGCACATGACCACGGAGGCCTGTGATTGGCTGATCATGTGGTCATCCGCCAGAGCAGCGGAAATGGCTGCGACACTGGAACGGAGTGGGTCTACATTATAACCTCCCTGACTGACTGAAGATCATTCTGTACAAACGAAAACCCCTTTAGGCTAAAGTCAACAAGCTATTTCTGGGAAGAGAGTGTAGATTACACAAGAAATAACTATCACCAATCTGTCAGTGGTAGTTTGCTGCATTTTTAGGTATTTTCTTATCTCTGTGCTATTAAATGTTTCATGGTTTCTCAATCTTCCATCCATAATACTGCATTCCAGGATAGCTATCTAGCGTGCCTTGCACGCATAAACATGCCAGGAGTCCACATGGATGAAATGATATGTGTTCATCTGCACCAGGTAGAGATAAAATAGGAAATGTGCATGGAACAAGATTTTAGTGAACCTTTGAGACATTTCAGTGTAATTTCTTTTCATATGTTGTTAGCCAGCAAGCAGATATTGCACATTTTTATGTTCCATTAATTCCTAACTAGACATGTGCTCATTGTGTAGCCAGGCTTGGACTGGCCCACAAGGGAGCCTGGTAAACCCCACTGGTGGGCCCCAAGAATCAACTGTAGTGGTGGGCCCCAAGGATCAACTCTACTGGTGGGCCAAGAACCAATTCCATTTGTGGGCCCCAAGGATCAGCTCCACTGGTGGGCCCCAAGGATCAACTCTACTGGTGGGCTCAAGAACCAATTCCATTTGTGGGCCCCAAGGATCAGCTCCACTGGTGGGCCCCAAGAAACAACTCCACTGGTGGGCCCCAAGAATCAACTCCACTGATGGGCCTCAAGGATCAATTCCATTGGTGAGTCCCAACGATCAGCTGTGCTGGTGGGCCCCAAGTACCCCAGTCCAACACCATGGGTAGGTCTGCTTGTCTCTTGTATTTCAGATTATAACAATGGGCGGTATTATGTTCTCTGTCTTCTTTTATGGTGCAAAAAAAATCTTTGTCTATAAATACAGTATTTTCAAATGTTGAAATGTACTAACCGTCTCCTTTGCATAAGTAATTATGCTTTGCTGACAATGTGCTACTGTATATTTGCATAATCCACCATCTGAATAATCCATTAGTCATCACTATACTTAATGACTGGAAATGTATCTATACAGGAAGAAGATGAGACTATTAAACTTGATAGATCTGCATTACATACAAAATTAACATGGACATGGACTTCTTACAACCTGTTGAAAACATCCACTTTTTAGATGTCATGTTTTGAAATCCGTTTTACATGTTCCTGTGCCTTTGACTATACATTTCCTCAATTCTCTTTGAAAATTTTTGCAACATCCTAACTTCTTCTAGAATGACATTCCACCATTAATCAGTTTCCTTACATCTATTGATATCATCAATGACGCAATGCATCCTACCCCCTGCCATCAGCCTTCTCAATTGATCCTAGAGGATACAATACTATCTTAGTGTGATGGGTATTCTCTTGGCTCATATTGTCTGTAGTGTTCTAAACCTTTCTGTTTCCTCTTATTAGCTACACTCTTCATAGAAGCCACTGATCAAAAGAAAGAGTCATTTCAACCAAAGTCAACATTCAGTTTTGGATAGGATATGACCAAACTAGTCTGTTATTTTGCAACTTTGATAAATGTCCCTTATAAACTTCATGCTATAATGTATAACTGATTTGTCTAATTTGAAAATAGACCAGGGTGGTAGGAGTAAGTAACCCCTTAAGCCGAACGCCTGAAAAGTACTTAATGACCAGCACATTTTTTTAGTTTTTGCCTCCTTGCATTTCAACAGTTGTAACTTTTTTATTTTTTTAATGACGCAATTGTATGAGGCCTCGTTTTATTCGGGACAAGTTGTACTTTATGGGGGAATAGTTTAAGTTATTGCAGATTTTTTTTTTAAAAAAAATAATAAAAATAAAAAAAAAAAAATATATATATATATATATATATATATTTTGATATAAAATGTATAATTCAGGGAGGGGGATGTATATCTTTAGACCTTTTGGGCGACATGTATGATCGGGATTCGTGCCCGATTTCTGGCGTAACCTGCGCCTCACCGGTCCGAATCCCCTGTCCAACGCAGGAATGCGCTGTTAGGCGCAACCTTCACCACTTTCAGCTGCGCCTAACATGAAGGGGCGTACAATGGGCGCGGTGTGGGGGTTCTGGGGCGGGAAGCACCACATTCGAATAGTCCGATGCATGTAGGAATGCCGGTCGGCAAAGTGAGGCGCGTTGCAGCTCCGACAGGCAGACCTCGTTGAATGTGGTCTACCTGAGCCGGAGGAGGCGAAGTGAAGCTAGAACGTAATGGAATGGTGCTCTCGGTCAACTGTTACAACAGTACAATAATAAAAATAAGTTGGCTATAAAATTATTTCATTAATAAAGATAAATATCAAAGTTGTCTAAAAACTATTAAATGTATTGAAAAAGTGGATCATTTACAATTAGAGCAAAAATATATAAGATCGCAAAAGAAATAAATCTCAGCTCTCAGCTCCGTGCGGCATGGAGTATGATTCCAAGAATCGTTTTTATTAGGTGTAAAACATCTGAAAAAGAGCTAAAACCTTCTAAAAACATATATCAATCAAATCACTAACAACGCGTTTGTCGCCATGACCGGCAAAACATCAGGAATTGGGATATAGAGAATTGCCGGGAAAGACAGTAATTCAAATTCTGTAAGCGTTTCTCATTGGTCAGCAAAAACCAACCAATCAGAATAGGAGGGACAGTGACCCATTTTAACTTATGGAGTAGTATTGACCAATCAAATGAAAAGGCGGGACAGTTCAAAATACAGTAGAAAAGGCAGAAAAGAGCTGATTGGTTGAGCTAGTGGGGGCTTGGCTATCCCGGCCAATCAGAGCACGAGCTACTTTGTCCCATTGTAGTCTATGGACAGATTGGGGCTCTGTAAAGTATATGTATAATAATTCCTGATAGAAGGAATATGGATGAACTGATTGGTTGAGCCCAGGCGGCAGATATGAATCCACCAATCATATGTAGTGCGTCGATTTTGAATGTAGCAAGAAGGGCGCGATAGAAGGGCGCCCTAAAAGTTATTACTGTCTATGGGAAATATTCTTGTACTGTGATTGGTTGGGGGGACGAGGGGCTGGTCCTGCTTAGCCAAACAGCGGGTGAGCTACTTATCTCATAGAGTTCTATGGGGAAAGAAAATGCAGCGCAAGCTCTGTGATTGGCTAAGTTAAAAGAGGCGCGGTTATTTGGGCCAATTGGAGAGTGAGCAACGCTCTTATGGGTTTTCTAATGCAATCTATAATAAAACGGTACATGGCCGAAATCAAATGATAAGACTCACGAAGTTGTGCCGATGTGTATATAAAATGAACAATAATATGGGGGTAACGAAAATAAACAAATAAATATGAATTCAATGAGTTCATTTTTAATTGTTTATTTTCGTTGCACCCATATTTCCCATATTATCTGCCGCCTGGTCTCAACCAATTAGTTCATCCATATCCCTTCTATGAGGAATTATTATACGTATACTTTACATTGCAAAAATCTCTACACAGACTACAAGGGGACAAAGTAGCTTGCGCTCTGATTGGCCGGGATAGCCAAGTCCCCGCTAGCTCAACCAATCAGCTCTTTTCTGCATTTTTTACTGTATTTTGAACTGTCCCGCCTTTTCATGTGATTGGTCAGTACTACTCCATAGGTTATAATGGTTCACTGTCGCTCCTATTCTGATTGGTTAGTTTATGCCGACCAATGAGAAGCTCTTACAGAATTTGAATTACTGTCTTTCCTGGCAATTTTCTATATCCCAATTCCTGATGTAGCGTCGGTCTCGGCGACAAACGCGTTGTTAGTGATTTGATAGATGTATGTTTATAGAAGGTTTGAGCTCTTTTTCAGATAATATTTTACACTTAATAAAAATGATTTTTTGAATCATACTCCATGCCGCACGGAGCTGAGAGCTGAGATTTATTTCTTTTGCGATCTTATATATTTTTCCTTTAATTTTAAATGATCCACTTTTTCAATACATTTAATCATTTTTATACAACTTTGATTTTTCTATTTATTCATTCATTCATTTGAAAGACAACTGTTTTTGCTATTCACTAACATGTTTAATGATTTTTCGCTCTTTTTCCAGCCTGTCTCGAATCGGAATACATGTTCGGTGCAGTCCCTTATGCGCCTAAGTCTCGCACTGCGCCTCACACACTGACGAGGCGCAGTGTACTTTACACCGCATGTATGAGCGCACCTCCTCGGGCGGTGAATCTTACAATCAATTTAGATCCACGTACGGCGCTGTCCTTCTGCGCCTAAATTCCGCACTGCGCCTCATACACTGGCGAGGCGCAGGGAACTTTACACCACATGTATGAGCGCACCTCGGGCGCCGACATAAATGAGGCGCAGCTTTCACTAAAAAGAACATGAAAATGGGTGCTCCAACACGCCAATCTTCATACATGTCACCCTTTATGTTTGCTACCCAGCTTCATGCTCAATTAGATGAGAGAGACTTAGAGGCCCCAGCGCCCCATCTTGATTACAGGTTAGTGTGATGATATCATCTCACCAGTCTGTATAAATTGAAGTGAGACCGGGCAGGACAGTGTACAGGTGGAGACAGCGAGGCAAAGTGGGCCCCTAAAATCAACTTCTTTGGTGGGCTATGGCAACCCAAGTCTAACACTGGGCACAGCACTGAAATCTATTAGGCTATGTTCAAACGGCTTATTCACGCCGTAATCGCGGGACAGATTTCACCTGCAATTACAGCGTGTGTACTGGGGCGGGGCTGGCAGCTCGCCGGCCCAAGAGACTTTCATTATCCACAGTGCGTATCCTGCCAGGATAATGTGCATGTCACTTTCTCCCCGCTCGCCATATTTCGCGAGCTGGGAGAGGAGACTGAATCCATAGTTCTCTATGAGAACTGTGGATTACTGTAATGACAGGGACGGATTTCAGCCGTATTTTATTTATTAAGGATTTATGCCTTCCACTCTTGTCTCATCAATGCACAGGAAATTTTCCTAGAAGCATTACATCTGGGTGGTTTTTGACATACCCTAATTTTCGCACTATAAGGCGCACCGGATTATAAGGCGCATTATCAATGAGCGCCTGCTGAGTCGTCTAGGTTCATATATAAGGCGCACCGGATTATAAGGGGCATTATCAATGAGCGCCTGCTAAGTCGTCTAGGTTCATATATAAGGCGCACCGGATTATAAGGCGCGGGGCTCCTGTGCACAGAGCTGTACGTATCACCACCTGCAGTGACGCTCCTGACTACGGTGGCCGTATAGGTCATTCTCCATATTTCCGTGCCATATTGCCTCCGCGGATTGCGGCCGCAATACGGTCGGATTTACAATGGTCCTACCACTTATTGTGCCGTATTTGAATCACCTCATGTAAAGAATGGGGATTGTTATTCCGTCGCGAAATACGTGCCACACTTAGTGACACTTATTTGCAACTGATTTGTAACTGATTTCGGAACATATTTACGATTGGAAATCAGTTATAAATCAGTTGCAAATAAGTGTCACTAAGGCCGTGTTCACATGGCTTATTTCGCCGCAGATTGGCACCGTACTCCGCGCCGGATTTGCGCTGCAGTACGGCGCCAATCCGTCGGAATAATTACGGTAATCCACTGTTCTCATAGAGAACAGTGGATTCCGTCGCTCCTCCCCGCTCAGCGAATCCGCTGGGCGGGGAGAAAGTGACATGCACATTATCCAGGCGCAATACGCGCCGTGGATAATGGCAGTCTATGGGGCCGGCGGGCCGTGCCCCTGCCCCGCCCCTTATTCAAGCCGGAATTGCGAGCACAATCCGGCTTGCAAATCCGGCGTGAATAAGCCGTGTGAACGGGGCCTAAGCTGTAAATACGTTCTGAACAAAGCCTAAAAACCCAAGTGAAGAATTGATTCATATATAAGGCGCATGAGACTATAAGGCGCCCTTTCGATTTCTGAGAAAATCATAGGCTTTTATGTGCGCCTTATAGTCCGAAAAATACGGTACTTGAGACAAGCCATAAAAGTAGAGTTTGTAAGCAGACAGGCACACATGTGCAATGAGGTAAAGCACACTGCACACCAACATCAAAATGTCATGCCAACTGTGAAGCAAGGTGGAGGCAGTATCATGGTGTATGGGCTGTTTTATTGTCTCTGGGCCTCAAATCTTTTCAGTTATTAAAGAAACAATTAATTTAAAGGCAGTAGTCCAAGATCTTAAAAGGATTGTTCTGAACTGGGACCAGGGTGGGGAAAAAAGAAATAAGTTATGTTCTCTTACTTGTTCCACACCGCTGCTGCTCTGGAGCTCTTCAAGACCTGCTCCTCTTTACTTCTTGATTCTCTTCCTGACACACAGGAGAGACTCGCGCTTTATTGTAAGTGAATGGAGCCTTTCCGTGTGTCAAAATAAGAACCCGGAAGCAGAGGTGTATGTTGAAGCTCCAGGGTCCAAGTGCAAAAAGTGAAATGGGCCCCCCAGCTACGCTGTGCCACTTACAATGCTGGTATCTCCTTATGTGGCAGGAGGGCTTTTGGGCCCCCTCAGGCTGCAGGGCCTGGTAGCGGTTGCTACCTCTGCACCCCCTATAGCTACGCCCCTGCCCGGAAGTGAAGAGAAGTTAATCCTGGGGAGCTTTGGAGTAGCAGTGGAGGAGAACTTTCTTTTCCTTTTTTTCCCACCCTGGCCCAATTTCAGAAGAATTTTCTTTCACTGAACAATCCCTTTAAGCTGAAGATATGTTGGATGATGCAAAAACACAATAACACAAAGTAAACAAGTAAATTAGCTAAAGAATGGTTAAAAGAGAAGGTTTATGTATTGGAATAGTCATGTTAGAGTCCTGAACCAAATCACAAGAATATTATTTCAGGAATATTGGTTAAAATAATTGCAGGAAGGAATGATCCAAAATTCCTTCTCAACATTGTACAAAAGATGTAGAAGCAGGCTCCAACTGGCCCACAGGGGAGCAAGGAAAACCCTGGGTGGGTCCCTGGGCATAATGGGCCCCTGGGCAATGTCAAACACTAAGGCTATGTTCACACGGCTGATTTTGGGACGGATTTCAGTCCGTATTGCGCGCCGTACTGCACGCAAATACGGCTGAACTACGTCCCAGTCATTACGGTAATCCAGAGTTCTCATAGAGAACTATGGATTCCGTCTCCTCTCCCAGCTCGCGAAATACAGCGAGCAGGGAGAAAGTGACATGCACATTATCCCGGCGGGATATGTGCCGTACACACGCCGTAATTGCGGGCGAAATCCGTCCTGCAATTATGGCGACAATCAGCCGTGTGAACATAGCCTAAGAATCGCAAGACTGGGCTGCTTTTCAGGGAAAAAGGCAGAGAAAGCGAGGCAGAAAGCAAGAGACATGTGAGATATGTGCAATCATGTATAGTAGTCGAAGGATAAGGCCCAAAAATCAACTTAACTGGTGGACCGCAAGAATTAACTCCACTAGTGGGCCCCAAAAACAAACTCCATTTGTGGGCCCCAAGAATCAACTCCACTGGTGAGTCCCAAGAATTAAATCTATTTGTGGGCCCCAAGAACAAACTCCATTTGTGGGCCCCAAGAATCAACTCCACTAGTGGGTCCCAAGAATCAACTCCACTGGAGGGCCCGGGCAACCCAGTCCAATGCTGTCTGGATTTGCTTACTTTTTTTTACCTGCACTGTGGATGTTTTCTGGATAAAAAACATAAATATTACAACAATTTGCATAGCTGAGAAATTTTTATATACTCTAAAATGCTCATGAGAAAAGAGCTGGACTCCCTATTGGATGTAGCATTGCTCAATTCACATTTGAGTTAATGAGCATTGAAATGTGAAAGGGATAAATGCCAGTTAATTAATCTGCATACAGCTGTTTTGGGGGGGGTTTGCCCGTCTTAAAGGGATATTCTTGCTACAAAGATCATATCTCAGATTATGGGGACAGTAAAAGTAAGCACTTTTGTAATTGATTTGCTTTACCAAGTCTTTTGTATAGCGATTGAGCTTTTTTTGCATGAAAAAACCTTTTTTTTTGAGCTGTAGTCGGGGACCCGGACAGGAACGCCCCCAGACACCCCCCCGCCTGGATTGGCTGCTGCAACTCGTTTTTTCTCCCCTCTGAGCTGGAAAACCGAAAGTGAAACCAGTATTTGAGGGGTGCTGGTTTATACTCACTCCCACTAAAAGGTGAATTTGGGGAAATTCGCTTTTAACAAATAATCCCCTATAAAACACAGTCTTAATCCTGTGTTTCCTCCTATAACATGTCATTTTTTTTCCCTTAAATAAAAACAGTTTTATTTTTGCTCTATCCTGCCTGAAAACGGGGGGGGAAGGGGGGGAGGGCAGTGGCACCCCCAAACATGTGTTTATCATTCATCAGTTGGCTTTTTTAAAACTTTTTTTGATAGCAAGAAGCTTTGCAGCCTGGAGATGCTTTTCAGCAAATAACACTGCGGGGCGTGAGTGTTTCTCCGAAAAAACCTTTCCCCTTCATGCCACCGAATTTTGTTTGTTCGCTCTTCAGTAAGTGTAGACCCCCTCGAAGAGGACACCCTGCTGGAGAAGGACTCGCCCTGATTTAAAATTTGGGAATCTATAGAATTAGCTCGGCCGAACGCTTAAATCGAAAAAAAACCCTTAAAGTGCAAGTAATTACAGGTTGCCAAAGTGGGGCATTAGATGTAGTAAAAAAGGTTGATGTTTTATTAGTGGGGCCCTGCGGTGTGGGGGAATATATATGACTTGATTAATCCACTAAATTGAAATATATTCTAAAGACTCATGGGGAAAAGGCTGGGACTTTGCAGCACCACTTATGGGATCTGAATTGAGGAACACTACATCCAATAGGTGGTGCTTCTAGAGTATATTGAAATTTAATGGAGCATCTCCCTAATAAGAAACATCACCCCTTTTGAGCTACATGTAATGCCTATCACCTAGCCATCTTGTGTTCTATCGGGGAAAAAATATAAGGTGAAAAAAAAAAAAAAAAAACACCCAAAATTTTTTTTATCAATTTACATTAATGGTTTTTGGTGATTGATGATTTTTTCCTCCAAGCTCGTAGTTGGATGTGAATTGGGGGAAATTAAAACCCCATAGGTGGGTTGTGAAACCAAAACTTTTTTCCCGGGACCTTTTAAATACATTACGATTTGTGTTACTAGTTTAGTTATTTATCTATAATCCTGACTTCAATAACAATTAGACCTTTTTTTAAAAAAAAAACATTATATGTAATTAAAGGGGTTTTCCCTTTCTTGTAATTTAAATTTGTTTTTTGTATTGTTTAAAGGGGAGGAAATTTAATAAAAATGGGGGTTTAATGGAATTTAAAGAACCCCCCGCTTCGGGGAACACAACTTTTTTTAGATGGTCATAGGGGTTAAAAATTTTTCAGCCTTGATTTATGATTTTTTTCCAGTTTGCAAAAAAAAATGTGCCTTAGGGGGAATGTCTGGTGTGAGTGGGAAGGACTTCTCCCCCCCTTGCCCCATGGTTACCCTCGTTCTATTTTGCAAGCCTTGTTAGGTTCTTTTTGCTTTTCCCATTTTTTTATCAGGGTATGTAGAAGCCAAGTACTAAACGCGGTAAAATATTCTTTTTGAATTTTTGTATGTCCCCCACTAGACATGAACATTCAGATATGTTCCTTTATTACATAATGCTTCATTCTGGAGGGTGAAATTCCTTATTTTCTGCATCTTGTTAAATTAGGCCATAATTTATCATTTATCTCCTAGACCTAAGAGCTTCTACTACTGCTATCATTTTGGAGCATAATATATCTTTATGTCTATTGACTCTACAATAATGGTTGGTTGCCGCTGTGCAAATGTTTCTTTTAAGGGTTTCATGTTTTTGTGTAAGGTTTGCCAAGGAAGGCAAAAAACCCCAATGAGGTAGAACCCAATTGCTCATTTTAAAAAAATTTTCCTTCCCGCCCTCCAACTGGCAATCGAAAAATCCCGGACAATCCCCCCTCGCCAGAATCCTAGCCCCCTTAAAACTTGTTTTTATTACGCTCCGAAATGCACCAAAATCCTTTTGAACTTGTTAGTAAATTTCCCCATGACAAGTTCCTCTGCGAGATTTCCCACATTTCTCACTGCCTTACGGGTAAAAAATCCTTTCTATGTTTATGTAGAAAACTTTCTTTCCCTCAAGACGTAGAGAATCCCCCCTTGTTCTAGATACAGCCCGGGTATAAATAATTTTGGGGAAGATCTCTTTTTTAAAGCCCTTTGATATTTTTTATGCCCCCCCGAACCCTTCTTTTCTCTAAACTAAATCCCAAATTTGTAATCTTTTGGTATTGCAGTCCACCCGCCCTTTTTATTTTTGTTGCCCGCCTTTGTACCTGTTAAAATCTACATGTCTTTCCTTGACGGGTTTCCCAAAAACTGTAAAAATATTCCATGTGTGGCTAACCAGTGACTTTTTTTAATGGGAATAATTTTCTTCGTGCCTTATCCCCCCTTTTAATACAACCCATGATCCTATTACCTTGCTGGCTGCTGAACTGGCTGCTAAATAAGTTTACTTCCCCCAGTTTCCCAAAGTCCTTTCCATGTCACTTTTCCCCGGTTTTTCCATTTTAATATGTAGTCATGAAATGGATTTTTTCCTCCATGTGCAAAACCTTGATTTACTGTGTTAAACCTCATCTGCCACTTCTCTGCCCAGGCCCCCAAATTTTTTCCCAGTCCCTTTGTAAAACATATTATCCTTATTGTGTTGATTACTTTACAGAGCTTAGTATATCTGCAAAGATCGTTATTTACGTGCAACCCCTGTGTAAACAGTAAAAAAATATTAAAGGGGATGGGCCCCAAATAGGGCCCCCTTGTGGTCCCCACTAGAACAGAACCCAAGTCTGGTTTGTACTTTTAAATTACCCCCTTTGTTTTCTTCGTGAGCCGTTGCTTACCCACTTGCACCACTTTTCCCCCGCCCAAGTTTTTCTTTTTTTATTTACCAAACCTTTTATTTGGCACCCGTATCAAAATGCTTTTTAAAAAAAATTAGATATATGACATCATGTCCCCCAAAACAGTCTAGCATGATTTCCCTAAAAGCTAATGAGTTAGTCTGACAGGAGACCCTTCATAAACCCCTTTGGGAAACGGGTTTAATTTATTTTCAGGAGTACTCCAGAATGCTTCTGAAAAACCTTCATAATTTTCCCTACAAAAAGGTCAAATTTCCCGGCCATAGTTTCCTGGATCACTTTTTGCCCCCTTTTTAAATATTGGCACCACATTTGCTATGCGCCAATCTTTGGGACTCCCCCGTTATTGGGCGCCAAAAATATTAAGAATATTTTATTAAGAATATTTACTTAACTCTCTTAGGAACGGGGTGTATGCCTTTGGGACCGGGGTTTTTTTTTTTAATCTCTTAAGACGGAGCGCACTTTTTCCGGGGTTGGGACAAGAAATTTTTAAGGGTTTACCTCTCCTTGTTAAAGGGCTCATGCTCCTCAGTAAATCGTGGAAAAAAAAAGTGTTTAAAATAGGTTTGTTTTTTTCTTATCCCTTCTATGTTTTCCCCCTCAGTATTTTTCAAAGGGCAACTTTTCTTTTTTACTTTTTGCTATTTATATAGTAAAAAAATTTTTTGGGGGTTTAGTTTTTATTTCAATAGCAAGTTTTTCCGTTCCAGTTTGTTTTCCTTTATCTTTATTTTACACACTTTTTTTTTTCCCTAAGTTCTTAGTCCCCTTTACTCCTCCTGTTTTAGTAGGTGAAACGCTTTCTTTTTTTTTTATTGCCCTTTTTTACACCCCGTTGATCCCTTTGGGGTTTTCCCTGTTTATAATTATTTTATTACCAAAGGTATGTTTTCTCCAGTGGTACCCTAGGATGTTTTTAAAAAAACCCTTTTTTTTTTCGCCATATTTAAAACATTGTCCCAGTCAATAGGTTTAGGGCCCCCCTAAGCAGAATAAAAAACCCCTTCCCTAAAATCAGTTTTTTTGGGTCCTTGACAAAAACTTTTTGAAGGTAAAGGGAAATTTTATTATATTATGGTCACTATTTTAGGGGGGACCCTCAACCTGAACCTTTATTATTTTTTTCGGGTCATTAGTCAATATTAAGTTAGGGGCCTTTCCTTAGCGTTCTTCACCATTTGGTAAAGGTAATTTCTTTGGTATTAAAAAAAAAACCTGTTTCCTTTTCTGGGAAAGGGTTTCAGATTCCCAATTATGTCTGGATATTTAAAATCGCCCATAATAACAACCTCATTTGTTTACCCGCTATTAGCCGAGGAGTACATTTTTCCCATGGGTTCTGTTATATTTGGGGGCCTTAGCAGACCCCTATTAGTATTATATTTTTTTGTTACCCCCATGAAATTTTACCCAAAATGATTCCAATGTTCTTTACCTGTACCTATATCTTTCCGCATTTTGGTTAAACAGGTTTTTCTAGAGACATACCCCCCCCCCCTTCCGGTCTTTACGATCCCTTTAAATAACTGTAACCTGAAATTAACCCCCCAGTCGTAGCTCTGTCCAGCCAGTCTCAGTTATCCCCCACTAAGTCATATTTTTCTTCTTTTTAGTAATTCTATTTTAATTTATTTTGTGGTCAGACTCAAATGGTTAGCTGCAATTTAGAGTTTTTCAGTTTTTATTCCTTTTCCCTGATCTTTTATTTATTGCTACACCCCCCTTCCCCCCACTCACCCCCGTTTTTTTCTAATTCCCAGTCTCTATCTTCACTATCTTGCCCTATATGTTAGTTTCCCTCCCCAGTGCCTATTTAAAATTCCTCAACTTCCTGGCCATTTTTAATCAGGGCATCCCCTTTGGAGCCCTCCCCCAAGTGCCCGGGCCCAGGTGCCCCGTTTTAAAAAAATCCCCCCCCCAAAACCCCATTCACCCCTCTAATCTCCCGCTGCCTCTCTGGTGTGGCTTTGGGGGCAGGTAATATTTGAAAAAATTATCTGGAGGTCCCTTTCCCTGAGCTTTTGGCCTAAGTCCCCGAAATGTTTTTTGGCAAATCCACCCACCCCTACTTTGTCTTGGTCAATGGGACCCGACGCGGTTTCACCAGCCCACCCCTCTGTCAACCCGATCCGCGATTGTCGAACTCGGGCCCCAGGTAACAAAATACTGTTCGACGATCCCCGGTCTTTGTGCAGATTGCCCCGTCTGTGCCCCTATAATGGAAAAAAAATCCCCAACTACTAGCACCCGTACCTCCCTGCCCCTATTCCCATTTTACTGGAGCAAAGGGTAGGTCTTGCTGCGCAAACTATTTTTGGTGATATCCCCCCCATTGCCAATCTTGCAAAAATTTTTTAGGTGCCAGATCGGCCCCCCCTCCCGACCTCCCCTCTACCTTCTTTTGATGTTTCCCCCTCTGCCCCTTTTCCTGCATTCCATGCTACCACCTCCCCGCATCTACACCCGTGAGTGGTTTCCAGTGGCAGTAAACTCGCTTCCAAGTGGGGAATTGGGTTCAATTTTTTTGCATTGTTTTTTTAGATCCCGGAAACGGGTTCTAAATGTGCGTGTGCACACTTTTGCACAGCGTATGGACCCTCGAAATTTTTTGCTTTAAGGGGAAATTGCACAGGTTGTGCATGGAAGCATGTCAAACATGGAAAACCTGGGGATGTTACCAAGAAAATATATGAATTAAAATTTTAATAAAAAGAATCAAAATTCGTCCCTGTCTAAAAATCCCAAAAACTAAAGTCTCTCAATCTTAAGTCTCCAACACTTAAAAAAAAACACACTTTAAGGAAAACACACTCGCAGACTCGTTCACTCGCTCAAAATACTCAGTTTTAAACCTTTCCCACACTGCTGTTTGTCTGTGCTGCAAACTCTCTTTCAGGAGACATGTTGATGGTGGGAATTCTACTATGTAGCACTAGTAAATCAGTATCATTCATATTTAATGTATTATATAGGCCCGGGGTCGTGCCACAAAGACTGGCAGTGGACCATGGAGGGGTGGCAGAATAGCAACAAGGGATTGGCAAGTTTTTATTACGTTACTGCTTTCATACTATTGTTAACTGTTAGTAAAATATTTCTGATCGACCTGATGTGAGACTGATTGACCACTTTATATTTTGTTAAAAGACTCCTTCTGAATGAACCTATTAGCTACATTAAAGTGGTTGTCTCACTGCAAGGATTGCTTTTTATGTTAAAGATCTTGCAAAAACAAGTCACTTTGTAATATGTGTCCATTAACCGTGTCCTACCTATTCCTAGATATCCCCTCTTGTATGGGCTGCATCAGCTCCTCAGGTTGCTATAGCTACAGACCTGTTCAATCTCTTCTGATAGGCTGCCAGCACTGGTTGCTATAGCTACAGACCTGGCTTGTACTGCAGCCTAATAGAAGACCGTAAACATGTCCCTGAATTCAAAGTGAAACCAAGAAAACAGGACTAAGGTCAAATGAATCAATGTAGTGAGAAAACCCCTTTAATGATATTGTCCCTCTTTGTATAGTGCTGTCATATGTCATTTACAAAGTAAACAGTTATATGTGTCTATAACAGGCACATACATTCAGGAAATGGTAGCATACACACCAATTAGCCATGACATATAAAACCACATTCCTAATATTATATAGATCTCATTTTGAAAACAGCTCTGCTCCATCAAGGCATGGACTCCACAAGACTTCTGAAGGTGTCTAGCATCTCCCTGGATAAAATTAAGGCTTCTATAGGTCAGATTTGTCTTTCTAGTATGTCTGACAGATATTCAATCGAATTCTGATCAGGAGAATTTGGAGGCCAATTCAATACAATGAACTCTATGTCATATCCACATGAATGTCAGGACCCACGATTTTTCTTCCAAACATTGCCCAGAGAATACAATTATTTCTGCCGCCCTGCTTACCTTCCACACTTCATCCTAGTGCCATCTCTTCCCCAGTGATCAACACCCTACACCATTCACATAATGTATAGAAACTGTGTTTCATTAGTCTCCTTCCTAACTTGCTCTATGTTCCAGTTCTGATGCTCAAATGAACATTATAGGCTTTTTTTACAGATGGACAGCGGTTGGTATGGGCATTCTGACCACCTACTGTTATTGCCGTCTATATAACAAGCTGCGATACACTGTGCATTCTCACACCTTTGGCCGTCAGGGCCTGCATTAACCTCATCACCAACTTGTGCTATAGTAGCTATTCTATGGGATCAGACCAGATGGGTTAGCCTCTACTGTCCCTTGCAGCAATGACCCTTGAGATCCATTTCTGTGGTTTACTGGATTTCTTTTGTTGGACCACCAACCGGCCCCAGACCACTTCTAAAAGAACATCACATAAAATCTGTTATTTTGGAGATACTATAACCCAGTTATTTAGCCATCACAATTTAGTCCTTGTCAAAATTGATTAGTTCCATATATTTTTTTTCGGATTATTCTTTAACCCTTTAGCCTTCTGTCCTGGCGTTTAGATCCCCCCCCATCAACAATACCCCTTTAACAGACTCTGCAAGGAATAGCAGAGCTGATTTGACAATCACTGCTGTAGAACCACCCAAACCTGAAAAGGAAATGGGATGCTAAAGCTAGCTGTGAAGAGCAGGCTCTGTGAAACAGCATGGTGACAATACCTCTTTAAAATCTAAAAGAAATATGGGGGGTTGGTTGAAAGGGTTGGGAATATGTTTATTCTTGTACATAACATGTCCAAGAATTCTGAACGTGCAGGATCGTTCATGTTTAAAAGCTCATGAACTATTCTGTTTTCCTTCTACCATACAAGTTATGAAAGAGCCATTATGTGCTATTACTTGTTGCACAATCTGTTGTTATACTGCATATGAGCATGTGATGTCCACCAGTATAATTCAGATAAATTATCTACAGCTTCTTTATAATCTGATCAAGCACTCCAAGAGTCACATACAGTTACATGATGCTGAGATCAATAAAAAAAAAACCTATAGCATATATTAACCCCTTCCCGCCACGGATATTTGTTCAGATCGCATTTCTTTGCTCTTTGCCTCCAAAGAGTCTTAAATTTTGTTTTTTCACCTGCATAGCCAGATGACAGCTTGTTTTCCTGTTGAAGAAGTGGAACTGTTCAATATAATGTAGTGGGAAACCAAACAAAAAAATTCTTTATGGGGTGGAATGTGAAAAAAAAACCCAATAGTGCCATTTTGGTGGGGGTCTTATTTTTATGGAGTTCACTGGGAGGTATAAATGACACTATTTTTATTCTATAGGGTGGTAGGATTCTGGCGATACCACATTTTCGTTATGTTTTATTAATACTATAAAATATTACATTTTTGTAAAAAAAAAATAATTCACATTGAAGCACCATTTTCTATTCTATAGGTTGGTAGGATTCTGGTGAAACCAAATTTTCACTATGTTTTACTACTGCTAAAAATATAAAATTTGTAAAATTTTTGTACATTTGCGCTGCAGCACCATTTTCTGCAACCAATAACTTTTTGTTTTCCATCTATGGTCCTGAGTGAGGGCTCAATTTTTGTGGACCGATTTTAATGGCACCAATTTGGGATACAAGAAACTTTTTGAGTTTTTATTCCAATATTTTGGGGAGGCAAATTTACCCAAAAAATATAATTGTGGCATTGGTCAATTTTTTTCCACCACATGTTCACCATACAATAAGTAATGCTAGATTTTAATAGATCGGAATTTTACAGACACGGTGATACTAATTATGTTTAACTTTTTTGTACGATGGCAAAAGGAAGGTGTTTTAAACTTTTAATTTTTATTTCAACCCCCATATGGTACCACTAGGAAGTGCAATCATTTATACACTATACTTCAATACAATAATATTGCAGAATAACATTCAACTATGGCTCTCATCATACCCTGCTTTACTCAGGGTTAAATAGAAGTACTAAGATGGCAACTATGGAGGCCTGCATGAGGTCCCTGGCTGCCATGACAACCAGTTGGGACCCCACGATTGGGGGTCTTAATGGACTGAAGAGCCATCTTTTAATCACTTAGATATCCCGGTTGCATTTACTGTGCCATTTAATTGGTAAAATGGCCAGGATCTAAATTATCTCCAATCCCAGTCATTAACAGTGGATGCCAACTGTAATCACCAGCCAGCACCCGCCGATCATGGAGCAGGTTTAGCTCCTGAGCCAGTTTCATACTCAAATGTCTGTAAGGAGTAAGGAAAAAAAAATACTTATTAATCTAGTATACTTGATAAAACATCCCAGGGTGGATTGGCAATATAACAAAGCCTGTCCACATAAGAGCCAGTACTTTGGACATATCTTTGAAGTGAAGCTGCGGCACTATGTACTTTATTTGCAGAAGGCTTTTTCACAGTTGGAGAATGTCTGTGCTTTTGGAATATCCTCGGTCATGTAGGTTCAGTAATGTTAAAGGACTGTGAAACTAGTCGTGTAAGGAAGATCCAGATCATGGAAGTTTCAGCTTCATGCACTGATCTTATGTGTGAGTGGCCATGAGGTTCAGGGTTAGATAAATATGGTCAGTAAGAGTCAAAGGTTTGACTACTGAAGGGTATGTTCACAAAACAGATTTTTCCAGTGAAAAAACAGAAGGCGTGTTACCACAGAGTGACACACACAGAGGAGCATCAAGAGACCTGGTAAGCTGCTACATAGTGGGAGTTTTTTTTTCAATTAATTAAAACAGCTCTTAAACCCTTAAGCACACCCCTAGTTTAAAGGGGTTGTCCAGTTAATAGAAAAATGACATAGTAAACTCCTTGTGCCCAATAATAATAATAGCAATAATAAAAAGCTATAGATACCGTCCTCCTCACCTCTGTTCCAGCGCTGGCTCTTCTTCTTTTTGAATGGGATATCACGAATGCAGTCGCTGATTGACTGCTGTGGTCACCTGCCTCACCCTTACATTACTATCTGAAAGTGAACGGCTCCGAAAAGTGAGGTAAGCAGAGACACATGATCACCGCAGCCATCAGCGATCACATGCCTAAGAATGAAACATTTCTTCACTTATGCATTATTCTGCAGTATTTTTAATAGCACGATATAGGAGCATACTGTATATGATGTACGGCGCTTACGCCGGCACACTGCTCCCAGGGATCTCTTGGCAGGAAGTAGTAAAACAAAAAACATGGCGGTGATTGAAACCTTCACAAGACTTACAGCCGCCATGCTAACCGATCTGGGCACTGTGATTTCCCCGCAGGGTTCCCGATCCGAGGACAGCACCGTTTCTTATTCATTAAAGGGGTTGTATCATTTCATTGAATGGTCTTCAGAATAAGGGGACAGTGAATACAAGCAACTTTGCAATTGGATGTCATTAGCAAAGCTGTCTGGTTATCACAGTATCCCTTATCTTCTGTTTCTGTTTACATTGATCTCCAGTGCTGGTCGGATCCCTCCTCCTTGCATTTCACTAGCTGAGAGCTCATTTACATTCTGTTCAACCCGGCTGTATTCACGGAGCTTGCATTCCTGCCTCTCACTCAAAGTAAGGGACCGGCACATTTTCCCCTCTGCACAGCCAGAAGAAACAGAATAAAAACTGCAGGGCTTTTATAATCCCGAAAACAATTTTTGCGACTGTGCCCAAACATAGAAGGAGCATTAGAGGCCAAGAGCATTTCACTCTGCACAGCTCTGGAGGCGTTTATACAAGACTGGATTCAATTGTAACATGAATGCAAGCCTGTGGTCAGTGTTCGGGAGTATTTAAAATACAAGTAATTAAAATAGTATTTAAAATACTTGTCAGGTATTTGTATTTTGTAATCAAAATACTTTTTATATTTATAAAATTTTGTATTTGTAAATTTAAAAAACTTTTTGGAAGTATTTTAAGTATTTTAATTACTTTCTAAATTCAAAACAAATGTTGTAATTTAAATAACCGGCCTCCCCGCACTTAAAAAAAAACCAACAGCGCGAGTCACGTCATCACTCTCGTTTCTCGTATCTCGCGCGAGGTGCGACGAGAGGAGGGAAAATTCCAGCGCGTTCCAGCAACGCAAGTCCGCCTTGTAGTGAAGCGTGATTTATTTTTATTTTTTAATCATCCCGATCGCGTAATCCATTCCCTAAAAATTTACCGTATATACTTGAGTATAAGCCGATCCCGGATATAAAGCCAAGCCCCTAATTTAATCACAAAAAAACTGGGAAAACATATTGTCTCGAGTATAAGCCGAGGGGGGGAAATCGCACCATTGCGAGTAAAGAAGTCTGGTCATGTGCATTACAGCTTAGTAACTCCATGTGCCTCATAGTAATAGCAGTTAACCCCATCATGTCCATCACATTAACCCCCTGTGTGTCTCAAATAAGAGTTACTGATATGTGAGAGACATGGAGGTAATAATTAGGTATCTTCATAATTTAGGTCCTTTATTAGTACCCCCATGTGTCTCACAATATAGAACCCTTATATATGGCACACAGGGGTTACTATGAGGGACATGATGGGGTTAACTGCTATTCATGTGAAGCACATGGAGTTACTGAAACTAAATGAATATCCCCAAATGCCTGCCATTAATAGGCATAGTAACTAAAGGAAGGTACCTGTATGTTTCTCTTTACTGAAGAATCCTCTCCTCCATGTGACAGACATCTTCTATAGGAGTCGGACACAATGAATCCTGGCCACTGACATATCTGCAGGGTAGATGTTAATCCTAGTGGGCTAAAGGACCTCTGATCCATTTTTTGTTTTTATTACATTTTTTGTTTACATTTTTCAAGTATTTTAGTATTTGGAAAATACTTTTGAAGTAGTATTTAGTATTTGTATTTAAAATACTTCGGGATTAAAGTATTTAGTATCTGTATTTAAAATACTTCAGTCATCAGTATTTTGCATTTAAAATACTTTCCCAAAGTATTTTCCCGAACACTTCCTGTGGTATGTAAACAGCTCTTAAATACTCTGCATATGGAGAGACACAGTAACATGTGGAGGGGGGGGGGGGGACACACAGAGCTAGCATGAACAGTGAAGGGAGGATGATATCATCCCTTCGGTTAAGAAACACCAAGCTAGGAGGGGAAGAAACGCCCATGAATTTCTGTAACTGAGAGGCTGTGAGAGCACTGAAACAGGCTAGCTGACGAAGCGATACATCCCCTTTAAAGGATTTAAACAGCAGGGGATGGTACTGGCACCATCTCCTGCTGTAACCGGCGGTTGCTAGCTGCAATTAGCAACTAACACCCGCCGGCTATGTAACGGGATCCCGCTACAGAGCCCCTTACCGACATCAGGATGTACCCATATGTCCAATGTCGATGAGGAGTTAATAGGGCTTGTTTTTTGACTGTTAATCTGACAGAAAAAAACAACCTAAAATTCACATTGAAAACCACATAAAAATGCTCATCAGACAATGTGGTTTTAAGGAATGTTCACACGACTTATTGTGGCACGTACCTGTACGCCCTGCAATACGCCTGCTGTTGAAAGTACGTGCTGGCCAGCGTACTTTCTACAGTGCTACAGCCCGGCTTTCTATTAACTTATACAGTCCCTGGCGCATAAGCACCTGAAAGAAATGACATATCACTTCTTTTTATGAGTGCCTAATTATAGCACTCAGTAAGTGATTTGATTTTACCGTATTTGCGGGGCGTACTTCAAACACATTGCAGCACAATTGCATTCTAAAGTACACTCCGCAAATATGTCAGAATCCGATGGTTTTTTTTACATTTGTCGTGTGGATGTACCCTAACTTGTATATGAATCTGGCTACTTTGTTTATATTGGATGCTGGATCTTTCAGTAATACCCTAACCTGTATATACCAAAAAAATACTATGTTGCTGAGCTGATTCAAAACTAAAAAAAAAGTTACAGAAAGTTGTGTGGTGCTTAATGGGTTAATATCTGTTTGTGAAATTTCTCTCAGTTCCTTTTTCATTCCTCATTACATTATTGGTTCTTCTTATTGCACTTGTTAGTTGTCGGTAAAATACTTGGATTAGTCATACTCTCATACTCTTACCTACATTGACAGTCCCTAAAACCAGATCTCAGGGGTCAAATATTAAAAGAAATTATAATAACATTTCTATGACACATACTGGTCAACTCCATACAAACTTCACTTAGGCCTCTAGAGGGGAACATGAAACTGATGTGTCACTATTAGATTTCGTTCAGGGTTAAACTAGGGACAGAGTCTGAGGGATATTGTGACTTCCAGCTTAGAACACTCTTCTTGGGGGTATGGACTTTGGTGTGGAAATACCCAGGTCGTGACCCTGACGTAGTCTCTAATGGTAACTGGGGGCAAGTCAATAATCAGGTGCATGGTCATGAACATCTGAGATCAGAGCTGCATGTTGTGTTTTTGAAGGCTTAGGGGCCGTTCACACAGCACAGTGCAAATATCGGTCGGAAATCCCAACCGGTATTTGCACTGTTTTTGAGCCGTGCACATGGCCGCAGGGGGACAGCATTTCTCCGCAGTTTGGGGATCGAGCCCTCCCCCTTCACATTAACATGTTCATATTCCGCCCGAAAATCGGGCAGAAGAATGAACATGTTCAATGTTTGTCGGAACGCCCGCGGTCTGAAAAACCGCCCGCCGGAAAACCCGTGCAGTGGGGATCACTGCGCGGGTTTTCCATTAAGGTCCATTTTAAAAGTTGACACACAGTTTACAGACGGTTTTCAAAACTGAAAAACGACTGAAAAACCAGGTGAAAACCTGTGCCGTGCAGACAAGGCCTTAGGGTATGTTCACACGGCATGCTGAGTCCGTGTTTACATACATTTTTAGAGGCGTGTTTGGATCCATCTGTCGGACCCTAAACAGACCCAAACCCACATCTAATAATGTGCAATGTGATTTCCAAGAATTGACATGTTAATTCTTGGTCCGAAAGATGCAGCAGGAGCCATATTATAAACTATAGGGTGCGATCCTGCTGCAGCCAAACACGCAGCTGCGTGTTGGATCCGATCGCTGCTGCGTTTTTGGATGCTTTCTGCGTTTTTGGATGCGATTTTCAGATCCAAAACAGATTCAAAACCGCCATATGAACAACCCTTTAGAAGTATTAAAGATAAGTATGCACAAAAAATGTAAAGGGGTTTTGCCAGGAGGTGCCTTATCTGCTAAGAAGCAAATGTAAACAAGCCACGCTGAGCTGAGAGACAAACAGCGAGAGCACGGAGCTGCATAAGGGATCATGTGAAATGTGCACTGAAATAATCAAACTACAACTAGTGGATTCGGTATACAAAAGACAACACCTTTTCTCCACATCAGCTTGAAAGCTTCTTCATGTTCACTGTCATCATATAAAGCAGGATCTACTCAGATAATCCCCCACTACAACTAGTGGATTCCCGTATACAAAAGACAACATATTTTTTAAACCCCGGGGCCTTGAAAACTTCTGCAGCTCAGTCCCCCATCAGATAGAAGCTTTCCTCTGCAAGCCGGCCAGCAGCTCTTGTCAGGTTGTATCTAGTAGAACTTTGAAGTAAGGACAGGAAGGGGCAGCCTGTAGCTCTCTCAGACTGCACTTTTTGTAATCACATATATTTAGAAAAGTGATTAAATACTAATTTTGGAGGATCCCACGTCAACATTACATCGTGGCAAAACCCCTTTAAGGTAGATTCACACATTGCAGTTTTGCAAAAAAATGCTTGTAAAAATTCCACAAAAATCATATATGTTTCTTTAAGATTTTTTTGGACAGGAAGTTGGAAATCCACCTACTTGACTCCTCTTCATCTGCCAGGCTGTGAGAACTGCCTTTTTCTACGAACGAGATTCCCATCTATGGTTCCCACCCTACCTCCAGCCAAGGAACCGTGACCCTCACTGTATTATATATTATATTTCAACTCTGATTCCAGAGCAGCCCTGTAGTAACCCCGCCCTGGTTAAACCGATTTAGTGTATTAATATGACCCAAGTGCCAGGTTAAAAGTTATGGGTTTATTTTTGGTTTTGTTTTTTTTTTTGGGCTAAACATTCTATGATTTGCCAGTGCATAGTCAAAGCTTTACCTCATAATTGTGTTAACTCTATTGTCTATATATAGGTTATTTGTTTATTTATATTGTGACTGATAGCTCTGTTAAAGATTTACTTTTTTATCCCTAGGAAACATATATATTTTTGTATGATTTTGTTTGTATAAAGCTGACATACCGCTTGGTTTCTTTCTCATTGTGCCCAAATTCTGTCTATATATTTAAAACTTTGAATAAAAAAAAAATATTTAAAAAAATAAAAAGATTTTTTGGGACAAAAACTGCAGGGGTCAGGTGTTAGTTGGAAGTCTGTAGACGAAAAGAAAAGGCACTGCAGACTTTGTTTTTTTTTCTTTGTAGATTTTTCTATCTTTACACTTTAGGTTTGTTTTTTTTTCTTTATTCAGTAATACAGTTTTTTCTAAACACAGCGTGCTGCAGATGTAATGTTGCGTTTTTATGATGTGATTTTCCGCAAGTCCAGAAAAAAAAAACAGAGAAAGTCTTAAGGGAGAAAAATGCTATAAACTGTCTGAAAATGCTGCTTTCGAAAAAACCTGCTACCGACTCCAAAAATGCAACAAAGAAAAAGGCAACGTCTATGGTGTGTTTTGTATTTGCCTATTGACTTCCAGCTAACATTTAGACGCTGCAGTTTTTGACAAAAAAACACTTGAAAAGATGCATGTGTGTTTAGTAGCATTTGTGCATGCATTTTAAGTAGCGTCTTTGCAGTTAGCTGTAAGTCAATAGGCAAAATGCTGCGTTTTTGTGCACCTTGTATTTTTTTGTTTTGTTTTTTAATTGCAGTTCCTAATTTAAACACAGCATGCTTTCTCGCAAAAAAAACTACAAAAAAGCATGAAAAATACATGAAGCCTAAGGCTATGTCTACACTGCATTGGACAAAAAAAACAGCCTGAAAGCGGGGGCCGTGTTTTTTTTTTCTGAGCAGGACCGAGTCCTTTTGTCACGCTTTGTACAAAAACCGAGGTCGCTTCTTGTTTTTTTGCCGTCACCCATACTATTGTATAGAAGATGGCAAGAAAACTAAAAGTGCTGGCATACAACATGTTGTATAATACGCCGGCACCATAAGTGGACGAGCGGAGAAAAAGACTATCTGTGAGATCGTGCAGCTCAAACTTTTCTTAATTGCCGTCAATGGGGCCGCAGAAACGATCGTTCTTTCGTTGCGCTTTTTAAAAAAACAAAAAGTGCCGAAAATACGAATCGTAAAGAGCTGGGTGCAGTGGTGAGACACAGCCCCTAAGAGAAAAAAAGCATGCAATTTTTAAAGCAATTTTGTCTCAATAGAGCCTTATAATTTATAATCAGTTACAATTCTAATTCATTTCTAAGCTTCTTCATGTATCACTTCCTCTTCTGTGTTTCCTCCACTGCAGGTTTTACTGACAAAATAATTTGCGTTCTTCCTCCTTTTTTGGTTCTCTGAGGGTTTTTCTTCTAAGAATCAACTACTTTCTTACCTACAACATCCTCATGAAGAAGTCTTCCGATTAGGATAATATATATTGTTAATACATTTTATTAATATATTCATATTTACGTATATACGTATGGATTTGTTGTCAATGAATATCACTACCGTATTCTTGTTTATATCCAGAGGACTACAATTGGTAGAGATCTAATACTTGGCACAGCTGAGTGTTTGCGACTGTTGTTTCAAGTCTAGGGAATTCTCTTTCAGTTACACACAGTCGAGTCACATTATTATCACCACTTACTTTCGACGTTGGCAGCGCATAGCTCATGAAGGAAGTCATGTGTCGTGAGCTGGCTTGGTCAGTATGTAAAGTGATAGGTTGTCTGCACATATATCCCTTGTAATTGTGATGGCCAATAGGAGCAATTTATCAGAGTTGGATGAGGGATGAGTATTGCCTTTTGGGACAAGGCTGGCAGTATTTCTGAAACGGTAGTTTGTGAACTGTTCATTTGCTGTTATGGTGAAAGTGTATCATGAGTGGACAAATGGCACCACTGCGAATAAGCGACAAGGATGTCATGGGAGAGTAGGGGGATCTGCAGGGTCAAACCCTGAGAGTGGTGACAGAAGATTAGCTCCCATACACGGCCTTTAAGATACACAAGGTAGGAAGACAAGATTAGTCAGAGGCAGGTCGATCGAGTAGTGTGGTCCAGAGCTTGATCTATACAACGGCCCGTTTAAGTATACACAGGGGAGGATGACAGGTAGTCAGAGGCAGGCGATCAGTAGTGGGGTCAGAGCTTGCTCTTATACAGCTGCCTTTAGATACACAGGGAGGGAAGGTAGGCAAGGCAGCGATCAAGTGGGTTTCAGAGCTTGTCTATAATGTCCTTTAGTATCCCAAGGGGCAGGACAGGTAGGGCAGGGGCGGGGATCAGATTTGGGGTCAAGCTTGTCATCGGCCTTTAGTAAAAGGCAGGAGCAGGTAGGCAGAGGCAGGCGATCATAGGGGGGTCAAGTTGCTTAAAAAGGGCCTCAAAAACACGGGGAGATGACAGGGGCAGAGGGTGATCATAGGGGGGTCGAGTTTTGCTCTATACAGGCCTTTAGTTACAGGGGGCAGGGATGACGGTAGGAAAGGGCAGGAGATCAGTATGGGTCAGAGTTGTTTATACAGGGCCTTTTAGTATACCGGGGGCAGGACGGGTAGAGAGGCAGGGATCAGTAGTGGGCAGGTTTTGCTCGAACGGGGCCTTTAGTAAACACAGGGGGGGGGATGACAGGTAGCAGAGGCAGGTGATCAGTATGGGGTCGGCTTGTCTATAATGGCCTTTAGTTACACAGGGGAGGAGACGGGTAGCAAGGCAGGGTTTTCAGTATTTGGGGTGAGCTTTCTATACAGGGCCCTTGTATACACGGGGGAGGATGACAGGGGGCAGAGGCAGGAGTCATATTTGGGGGTAGAGCTTGCCTATAAGGCCTTTAGTATACACAGGGGGGGAGACAGGAGAAAGGGGGCGGGGAGATCAGTATTTGGGGGGTCGAGCTTGCTCTTTTAAGGGCCTTTAGTATACACAGGGGAGGAGACAGGTACAGAGGAAAAGGATCATAGTGGGGGTCAGAGTTGGCCTATAAGGCCCTTTAATAACAAGGGGAGGATGACGGGGTATAAAGGGCAGGGGATCATTGGGGTCAGAGTTTTTGCTCTAACACGCTTTAGTATACACGGGGAGGATGACAGGGGCAGGGCAGGCGACAGAGTGGGGGCAGAGCTTGCTCTATAAGGCCTTTTAGAAAACACAGGGCAGGATGACAGGTGGGGCAGAGGCAGGTTTCAGTGGGGGGGGTCAGATTTTGCCTATACAGGCCTTTATTAACCCAGGCAGGCGACGGGTATGAGGGCAGGGGATCATTTAGGGGTCAGAGTTTTGTCTATACATTCTTTATAACACAGGGAGGATGACAGTTGTCAGAGGCAGGAGTCAGTAGTGGGGGTTTCGAGCTTGCTCTATACATGGCCCTTTAGGTTTACACAGGGGGGAGGATAAACGGGTAGGCAGAGGCAGGCGATCAGAAAGTGGGGGGTCAAAAAGCTTGTCATAACATGGGCCTTTAGTATACAAAGGGAGGAGACAGGTAGTCGGGAGGCAGGAGATTCAGTGTGGGGTCAAGCTTGTCTATCCCCACGGCATTTTATATACACAGGGGAGGACTGAAAGGGTTAGGCAGAGGCAGGCGATCATAGTGGGTCAGAGCTTGCCTATACAGGGCCTTTGGGTTACACAGGGGAGGATGACAGGTATCCAGGGGGCAGGAGATCAGTATGGGGTCAGAGCTTGCTCTATACATGGCCTTTAGTATAAACAGGGGGGGATGACAGGTAGCGAGGCAGGATCCAGTAGTGGGGTCAGAGCTTGCTCTATACTCTGCCTTTAGTATACACAGGGGAGGATGACAGGTAGTCAGAGGCAGGAGATCAGTAGTGGGGTCAGAGCTTGCTCTATACACGGCCTTTAGTATACACAGGGGAGGATGACAGGTAGGCAGAGGCAGGCGATCAGTAGTGGGGTCAGAGCTTGCTCTATACACGGCCTTTAGTATACACAGGGGAGGATGACAGGTAGGCAGAGGCAGGCGATCAGTAGTGGGGTCAGAGCTTGCTCTATACATGGCCTTTAGTATACACAGGGCAGGACGACAGGTAGGCAGAGGCAGGGATAAAGTAGTGGGGTTCAGAGCTCTCTATACATCCTTTTAGTATACCAGGGGAGGATGACGGGTAGCAGAGGAAAGGCGATCAGTAGGGGGGTCAGAGCTTGTTTCTATAAGGCCTTTAGTATACACAGGGCAGGATGACAGGTAGGCGAGGCGGGTGATCAGTATGGGGTCAGAGCTTGCTCTATACATGGCCTTTAGTATACATTGGGCAGGACGACAGGTAGGCAGAGGCAGGCGATCAGTCGTGGGGTCAGAGCTTGCTCTATACAAGCCCTTTTAGTATGCCCCAAGGGGAGGAGGGCAGGTAGTCAGAGGAAAGGCGATCAGTAGTGGGGTCAGAGCTTGCTCTATACATGGCCTTTAGTATACACAGGGCAGGATGACAGGTAGGCAGAGGCAGGTGATCAGTAGTGGGTTCAGAGCTTGCTCTATACATGGCCTTTAGTATACACAGGGGAGGATGACAGGTAGGCAGAGGCAGGAGATCAGTAGTGGGGTCAGAGCTTGCTCTATACATGGCCTTTAGTATACACAGGGGAGGATGACAGGTAGTCAGAGGCAGGAGATCAGTAGTGGGGTCAGAGCTTGCTCTATACATGCCCTTAGTATACACAGGGGAGGATGACAGGTAGGCAGAGGCAGGGATAAATAGTGGGTCAGAGCTTGCCTATAATGGCCTTTAGTATACACGGGCAGGAACGACAGGTAGGCAGAGGCAGGGATCAGTAGTGGGGTCAGAGCTTGCTCTTACAGCCTTTAGTATACACGGGAGGACGACAGGTAGGAAGAGGCAGGACGATCATAGTGGGGTCAAGCTTGCTCTATACAAGGCCTTTAGTATACACAGGGGAGGACGACAGGTAGGCAGAGGCAGGCGATCAGTAGTGGGGCAGAGCTTGCTCTATCCCGGGCCCTTTTAGTATAAAAGGGAGGACGACAGGTAGGCAGAGGCAGGGATCAGAAAGTGGGGTCAGAGCTTGCTCTATCATGGCCTTTAGTATACACAGGGAGGACGACAGGTAGAGAGGCAGGAGTTCAGTAGTGGGGTCAAGCTTGCTTCTATACATGGCCTTTGTATACACAGGGAGGAAACAGGTGGGCAGAGGCAGGAGATCATTAGTGGGGTCAGAGCTTGCCCCTTTCAGGGCCCCTTTAAATTAAACCCCCGGGGCCGGGAAACGACATTTGGTTAGAGGGGGGGTAAACCCTTTCCCCCAAGCCTTCGCCAGTCCTGGCTGTTTACTTGGAGTTAACATGAAACTGGCATCTTGGCAGATATACAGAGAGAGGGCGCCACCTCCCGCTCGGCTCTCCTGCGAACTAATTGCAGGGTGTCGGGTGGGCACCCAAAGGGGGTTCTACTAAAGGGCCCCCGGGCCCAAACCATCTTACCCCCCTATCAGAGCGGGTTTTTATAGGAGAGCTTTTCCCAAACACACTATTTGCAAAAACCATGTTACCCTAAAATTTGGAAACAAGTGTTTAAACCCCCTAGTAAATCGAGTAACCTAGGGGGGACGTCCCCACGGCAAATGAAAAATTTGGGAAAGTGGATTCTGTGAAAGAGTCCAGCGGTATTTTTTAGGTTTTTTAAAAGGGGTTTTTTGGGGGCATTCTGCCCCTTTCCTTTTTTGCCCCCACCCCCCCATAACCATTGAATTAAAAAACCATCCCCCAAAAAAACCAGGGGGAAAGATTTTGCAGGCTCCAAGTTTTTTAAAAACCCCCGGGAAAGCGAAAATTCAGTGTTTTTGTTTAAACAGATTTTCTATTAAAGTTTTATGGGGGGGTTTCTTTTGGTTTTCAGATTTTTTCCAAAAAATAGCAAACTATTTAAAAATTGATCAAAAAACCCATACCATGTGGAGGGTACCCTAAAATGACAAATTAAACCAAAAAAAATTTAAAAATTTTTTTTTTTTAAAAAAAACCCTTAAAATTTTAAAAAGGGGTTTTGCCACGAAGAAAAAATTAAAAACGGGGGAAAACTTGCAAATGAAAAAAAAAACATTTTCACCCTTTCTTTAATATAAAAAATTTGCCCCCGTTTTTTTTTTAGTGCCCCCTTTAGTGACCAAATTTTTTAAACAGCTCGTCCCCAGGGGAAAGGACCAGGGTTGAGAGCTTCTCATTTCCTGGTCCCCACATGCTCAACATCACCTCCCTTTCAGGCAGTATGAGTGTTAAACCCCCTCCACTCCCCCGTCCTCTGTACCCCCTTGTAATTAGTCAAACAGTGCAAATAAATAAAAAAAAAAACCCTAAATGGGGTTTTTGCATTGATAAAGGGAAAAAACACGGGTTTTGGGGTTTCCGCGGGGAATTTGAACCGAGGACCCTTTTTGCCTGGAGGCCAAAAATTTTTTCCCTCCATACGACAATGCAATACATAAACAAAACCTTTCTTAAACTAGAGAGAGGAAAGGGCCCCGGTGATGTCTTTCCTGGGGTCTTTTTGATCTGAAATTTTAAAACCAAATCCACACGCCCCCTTCTGAGCACCCAAAAGCTGAAGAGTGGATACAGGGGGTTGAAATGAAAATCGGGAAAAACCCCTTTTAAAAATATTTCCCCTTTCCCCTTTTTACAAAAAAAAAAAAAAACCTAAAAAAATTGGTATCACCGTGTGAAAATGTCCAGTCTATTACCCCTATTTTCCCAAAAGGGCTTATTTTTGGGGGGGCTTTTTTGCCAAGTTTTTTGGGGCTACTGGCTCTAATAGAGCGAAAAGCCCCGAAATTATTAGGGTTTAATCCACGGGTTCTCATAGAGAACTATAGTTTACGCCCCCTCTTTGTATTGTAAAAGGGGGGAATAATTGGTAAATTTATTCCCCGCCGGAGTAATGACAGTCAAAGGGGGCCGGGCCCGGGCCCTCCCGTCCCCTCCCCCCGGGGAGTATGCCCCCCGATCCACCCCCCCTTTAATTTGGGGGGGACGTATAGTATGCCCCGCAGTTAAGCCGTGTGAACATACCCTTAGTATGAAACCTTATGCATGGATAACATCATAAGAAAAAAAAAAAAAAACCCTTGCACAAAATAGGTTTTTTTTTTGGGGTCACAGTTTCTAAAAAGGGGTAGCGATAAAAGACCGAAACTTCAGCCCCAAAAAAACCAACCTTTTATACGGGGTTGAGATGTAAAAAGGGACATTTTGGCCCACATGGCTGGGGGATCTTTTTTTTAGATCCTTTTTGCCCTTCCCTTGGACCCTAAACACACTTTCTAACAATGGCGTGTAAATTTATTTTGTTTTAAAATGAAAAACCACACATGGGCGTTCAGCCCTTTGTTTCCCCAGTACGTGTTTACATCCCCTTTTTTGGGTTTCTTTCAAAGAATTGTCTGTAAATTTCTTGATCCTTTTGACGCAGAAGACCCCTCTTTAAAAATATAGGGAGTGTTCCCTGCGGGCAGAAAATTGGGCGTTTGGCATTTGAATGCTTTTTTTGGGACCCAAAAAATAAACCAAACCACGCTGGGGTAAAAATACCCTTATTAGCCCTCAGAAAAAGGCGCTCCCAGCAAAAAAAAAAACTTTAATACCCTTTTACACGGCACCTGAAAAAAAGGGGGAACAATTGTTTTTTTTAAAACATTTTCCCGGGTGCATCGGGTTTCAGGAGCAGGGATTAAATTTTTTCCTGTGGCCCAACCATTTTGCCCTTTTTGGTGCGGGACCCAAAAGGGCCTAAAAAAAGTAGAGGGGGAAAAAATTTTGGGAAATTTTTTTGGGGGGGCAAAAAAAACCCGGTCTTTTTAAATAAACCCAGGGGTAAGGGGGGCCCACAGAAAAGGAGGGGTTTTCCCCTGGATGAAGCAATCAAAATTTGCAGCCCCTCTTTTTTTCCCCGGGGCATTTGAGCAGGAGGGGTTTGTTTATGGACCCCACTGCCCGCGCGTCTCCGGCCCCGATAAACCGCAGCAAATTGGCGGGAAATTATTGTCGCTGCTGTATCGCTCGTTTTCCTCCTCCCCGGCTCCAGTTACCTCCCCTCCCCCCGTGTGACGGGCCCCCTTTCCCCCCTGGACCCTGTTGTGTGCTGCCGTGTAAATGAGCTCTGCCTCCCCCAAAAACTGCCCCGGCCCAGAGCCTGACAACTTCCCCGCGTGGAGAGCGCGCAGGTAAGAGGCTCTTTGTCACAGGTGGGGAGGTCCCGGTGCCCGGGGGGGCGGGCGAGGGGCCCCTCTATTGTCTATGGCCCGCAGGCCGGGCCCCCGGCCCCGGGGGGGCGCAACTTTGGGCGCAGTCACGTGACTCGACGGGTTTGCTCGGGGGCAAAACCTTTTTACCCCGGGGGGGAAATGTCTGCGCCCCGCCATTGACCAGGGAAGAGGTGTCCTGGGGAGTGACTACATGGGCAGCGGCCACCTGAGCGGCCGGGCGGGGCTAAATACCGGGGGAGCAACAGAGAAGAGCTCTGTTTGTGGGGTAAGGGGTGTTGGGGGAAATTTTAACTACAGAGGGGTGATGGGGGGCAGATCTACTATAGGGGGTGATGGGGGGCAACCCTTACTAAGGGGGTGATGGGGGGCAGATCTACTACAGGGGGTGATGGGGGGCAGATCTACTACAGGGGGTGATGGGGGGCAGATCTACTACAGGGGGTGATGGGGGGCAGATCTACTACAGGGGGTGATGGGGGGGGGGCAGATCTACTACAGGGGGTGATGGGGGGCAGATCTACTACAGGGGGTGATGGGGGGGCAGATCTACTACAGGGGGTGATGGGGGGGCAGATCTACTACAGGGGGTGATGGGGGGGCAGATCTACTACAGGGGGTGATGGGGGGGCAGATCTAGTACAGATGGGGGGCAGATCTACTACAGGGGGTGATGGGGGGCAGATCTACAGATGGGGGGGCAGATCTACTACAGGGGGTGATGGGGGGGGCAGATCTACAGATGGGGGGCAGATCTACTACAGGGGGTGATGGGGGGGCAGATCTACAGATGGAGGGCAGATCTACTACAGGGGGTGATGGGGGGCAGATCTACTACAGATGGGGGGCAGATCTACTACAGATGGGGGGCAGATCTACTACAGGGGGTGAGCAGATCTACTAGAGGGGGTGAGGGGGGGCAGATCTACTACAGGGGGTGATGGGGGGGGCAGATCTACAGGGGGTGATGGGGGGCAGATCTACTACAGGGGGTGATGGGGGGGCAGATCTACTACAGGGGGTGATGGGGGGCAGATCTACTACAGGGGGTGATGGGGGGCAGATCTACTACAGGGGGTGATGGGGGGGCAGATCTACTACAGGGGGTGATGGGGGGGCAGATCTACTACAGGGGGTGATGGGGGGGCAGATCTACTACAGGGGGTGATGGGGGGCAGATCTACTACAGGGGGTGATGGGCAGATCTACTACAGGGGGTGATGGGCAGATCTACTACAGGGGGTGATGGGGGGCAGATCTACTACAGGGGGTGATGGGGGGCAGATCTACTACAGGGGGTGATGGGGGGCAGATCTACTACAGGGGGTGATGGGGGGCAGATCTACTACAGGGGGTGATGGGGGGCAGATCTACTACAGATGGGGGGCAGATCTACTACAGATGGGGGGCAGATCTACTACAGGGGGTGATGGGCAGATCTACTACAGATGGAGGGCAGATCTACTACAGGGGGTGATGGGGGGCAGATCTACTACAGGGGGTGATGGGGGCAGATCTACTACAGGGGGTGATGGGGGGCAGATCTACTACAGATGGGGGGCAGATCTACTACAGGGGGTGATGGGGGCAGATCTACTACAGATGGGGGGCAGATCTACTACAGATGGGGGGCAGATCTACTACAGGGGGTGATAGCAGAGATTAATAGGGGGCAGATCTACTACTTTTTATACAGGGGGTGATAGCAGAGACTAATAGGGAGCAGATCTACTACTTTTTATATAGGGGGTAGTACCAGAGACTAATATGGGGCAGATCTCCTACTGTATGTACAGGGGGTGATAGCAGAGACTAATAGAGGGCATGTGATGGCGGGTGCAGGGTTTACCTCAGGTGGATGGTATCATAGACCAGTAGCGGGCTGCTGTGCTGCCTGTTCAGGGGGTAATGGCGGGTGCAGGTGCAGACAGATGTGACTGATACCTGAGAACAATAGATGATGTGATGAGGAGAGGGGTGATGGCATGTGCTGCACTTGCTGCCCCTCCCCCTGTTGTTCTGCAGGCCTCTGTGGCCCACCTGATTGATTTGCTTATCTATGTTGGTCCCCTCCCTCACTCCATTGTAGGTTTTCTGGGTGGGGGTCAGGTACTAGAGCCCAGCACTGACCTTCCTGACACTAATTGCTTCATGTGAATGTCTTAATGGAATCATGGCGTCCGGCAGGTCCGCGTCTTGCGTCATCGGACTCGGGACTATAACTCCTCATCTGTGACCATCGCTATCAGTAATCATAGTTCTAATAATTGGATGAAAGCAGCATCGTGGTCAGACTCTGGTGAAAGTCTCAGCCAAGCGTAGCTATAATAGTGCCTGCAGCTTCACAGGGAGCATCACTCCCATCATCTCCTGTGACATGAAGTTGCACCTGCAGCTCATGAGCCTAATATGTCTCAGAATTCCCCAGTTTTTACTTGGGATCTTTTTGAAAGAAAAAGAGAAAATGTATGTATCACTTTCCTATATGATTTCTGATCAGAAAGTGCTTGGCCACTTTATTGTCACACATTGTACATCACTGCCTGTGTTATTACAGTCGAGTCACAATATTAAGACCACCAGCCTAATATACTGTGCAGCACAGACAGCAGCTAGACGGACTGGTAGGTTGTCACAGGTATCTGGAGCTGACTACATCCCACAGCTGCTGGTGTGTGTGTGTGTGTGTGTGTGTGTGTGTGTGTGTGGTGTGGTGGGTGGGGTGGGTGGGTGGGTTAGAGAGGATATAGCAAACACGCTGATCAATTAGGATCAAGACTGGGAAGTTAGAGGCCAGGGTAATACTTAAAAGTGTTGTTCATGCTCTTCCAACCAATGTCTGACATATTGCATTGTCTTGCTGGAATATCCCATCCACCCCAGGGAAGACTAATCATTGACCGTTCCTTCTGCATGAAGAGTGGACCCAGAGAATGCCACAAAAATATCTCCCAGACCATAACGCTGCCCCCACAGGCTTCTGTTCTTCCAGCAATGATTGCAGTGTGTTTGTTCTCTGATGTTTCTCACCTGACATGCCAACATCTGTCAGTTTGATACAACAGAAAATATGACTAATTGGAGAAGACAATCCTTTGCCAATCAGTGGAGGTCACATTCTAATTCTTTGTGAAAATTGAAGCCTCTTCTCCTGAGTCAACATAGTTAACAGTGGTGCGGTGTCCGGGGCCCAATACAAAGAAGGGTCGCTCAACTGTTGTTTTAGACCAGGCATTCTCAAACGGTGGCCCTTCAGCTGTTGGGAAACTACAACTCCCATCATTCCCACTGTTATAAATTTATATATATATATATATATATATATTATATATATATTTATATATATATATATTATATATATTATTATATATATACATGATGGGAGTTGTAGTTTCCCAACAGCTGGAGGACCACAGTTTGAGGATGCCTGTTTTAGACACATGTCTGAAAGACCCCTGATTCATTTTGGCAGTGAGCTGTTCCACTGTAGTGTAAGTGCCACTGTGCACCTTCGTAGCCAACATTCAACTCTCACATCAATGGCACATGGTGCTCTGCGGTTTCCACACCAGTTATTCTTAATGGCACCATTTGTGCACTCACAGTGCACTTTCACCACAACAGCATGCAAACAGTTCACAAACTGCACAGTGTCAGAAGTACTGCCGCCCTTGGCCCAAAAGCCAATAATCATCCCTTTTTTGAAACTATGCTCCTTTTACCCATGACAACAACGATATGTAATCAGACAGCCTATCACACACCTTATACACCCACCAACCCAGCTCACAACGGGACTTTCGAAGCTGCGCACTGCTGACTTCAAGAGTTGGAAGTGGTCATAATAATGTGACTCGACAAGTCAATTAATAGTTCCTTAGTTGTCAGAGAAGAGACAGCATCTTCTTGGTTGAAGGTTCATCACTAATCTATTTACTGCATGTATTGCAAAATGCCAAAAATGTGTGTGCCAGTGGAAGGATTGTGTCCTCTAGAAGCCCCATTTCTCTATTTGGGGTCTTAGTAGACCCCATATGATGTTTAGATGCTGATCCATTGTATTGCTTGGGAAGGGTGGAAACAAACAACATTTATCACATCAGTAAGGACCAAGATTGGTGAATCCGAAGCAACTTGTAAAACGTTATAGCTAATAACATAAGAATGGAAGTGGACCCCAAGGCTAAAGGTTGTTGTCCCATTTCAGACATTGATAGCATGTCCATAGGACAGATAGGGGCTCCCACCTGTCTCGGGAATGGACCTCCGAAACCTATCAGTTTTTTAGCGGCACGCTCCGCTATGCTCAGAACTTCCATTGAAATCAATGGGAGGCTTCCAACCACCCTTCTGTTCTAAACAGAGGAGTTTCTGGGCTCGTTCTCAAGGTAGGTGTGGGACACCGAGGTAGAATCCACACATATTGGACATCGATGGTATATCCTAGCGATATGCCATCAGTGCCCATCAGACCACCCTTTTAAAGGGGTTGTCTCACTACATCCATTCATCTTACCTCAGTCCTGTTTTCTTGGTTTCATTTTTTAATTTATTGGCTTTACTGGCTTCTACTACCGTAGCTACTACTGGCTGGCAGTAACGAGCTGCTGAGGACATCAGGTCTGTAACTATAGTGATCAGCACTGGCAGCCTATCTGGAGAGATCGAACAGGTCTGTAGCTATAGCAACTGAGGAGCTGATGCAGCCCATACAAGAAGGAATATCTAGGTATAGGTAGGACACTGTTAATGGACACATATTGTAAAGTGAATTGTTTTTGCAAGATCTTTAACTTAAAAAGCAATCCTTGTAGTGAGACAACCCCTTTAATGGTGTCAGTACTGAACCCAGTGTTACTCAGTGCCGCAAGGCACCTGACATGGACCTCATGTGCAACCAGAGAGTCTTTTTAGGCTAAGGCTATGTTAACACGGCTGAAATTGGGACATATCTCGCCCGTTCTGCGCTCAATATGGGGCCAGATACGTCCCAGTCATTAAGGTAATCCACAGTTCTCATAGAGAACTGTGGATTACGTCTCCTCTCCCTGCACAATACGCCGCGCGGGGAGATAAGTTACATGTCAATTACTAGCGGCGAATACGCGGCGCTAGTAATGAATTGCGGGGCGTAATTACGCCCCACAATTATGCTGTGTGAACAAAGCCTTAGTCAACACCTACATTGTTACTTAAGGAGTTTTGTTCCACCGGATCCATTACATGACGGACCTCAGCTGTGCCCGACCATCACTACAATGGGGTCTGTCAGGTTTCCAAATGCTGTACGTCATTTGAGCAGAAAAAATAGCGTTGCACTATTTTTCCATCATCTGCAATTTGAATGTGAACTGGGCCTTATCTTTCTGATGGTTTTTATCACAAAATACACGCAACAAAAAGTGGCATTAGGGTCCCATTGACTCATATGGCAAACACGCATCAAGCACACGGCTGCATTTTAATTGTGCACCATTTGACATGTTGGGGTACAGCGTGTAATTGTCCTGCAATACCCCCCGCAAATACGGTATTTCCTAACTCTCATTGAGAGCCACGAATACCTGCTGCTTTCCCCGGTGCACAGTACGCGCTGGGAGAAAGAAGTGACATGTCAGTGGGAGCGCTTCAGGAGTATGTGCTGGCCAGCACGTACTTCATATACGGCAGCAATACGCTGTGTGAACATGCCCTTCAACACACAAAGCGGGCGCATTGGACCATTGCGTAAACGCACCTAAAGATACATCAAGTACAATGACGTTTCCTGTACGGAAAAAAAACAAAAATACGCAGCCAAAGACTGATTAAACAAAGAAAGTACCTATTAGGCCATGTTCTCACGGCTTAAAATGGGCCGTATTTCGGTCGGTAATTACGCGCCGGAGTGCGCAAATTACGGGCTGAAAACGGCCCAAACATAACAGTAATTCACAGTTCTCATAGAGAACTATGGATTATGCCTCCTCTCCCTGCTCGGCGAATCCACCGAGGGGGGAGATAAGTGACATGTGAATTACCAGCGGTGTATACGCGCCGCTGGTAATACAAGTCTATGGGCCGGCGAGGTGCCGGCCCCCCCGCTCCCGCCCCGCCCCCGGCCACACGGCTTAATTGCGGGGCGTAATTACGTCCCGCAGTTAAGCTGTGTGAACATAGCCTAAAAATGCATGAAAAAACTGCTGATAAAAACGAGTTTCTCCTGGGAAACGAGCGCTTATTTCACTGCAGAAACATAACTCTTGTGAACATGGTCTTCGGCAGGGTTTACACATCACAGTAACGTTGCATTTAGACTGAGTTTTTTTTACGCGTTTCAGAAACCGCCGCAAAAACCCTGCAAAGCGCAATCTGAATGCGTGTGAACGGTGCCGTAAAGGTCAGTTTTCTGTCCGTTTCCACGTCTGCCGCGTGATGCTGGTTGCAGTTTGGGGAACTGTGAGAATTGTTAGGCAATCTGTGTGAGAAACTTCTTTTTTCACTTCAGCAATGTGAAATATTCCTGGTAAATGTGCTGCTGCTCATTCTTCTGAAACCCCTCTGGGCCACATGTGAGCCGCAGGGCGTCGGTGCCACTAACATGTCATTCCACGGGGCCGATGTGGGGTCGGGCTCGGCAGTGAAAGTGGCGTCGGAGCTGTTCATTCCCAGGCTTTGTCACTTGGGAGGTTTCTTCCAATGAGCGCGGTCTGCGCTCCTGTCACATAACATAGGCTTGTCAGATGGCGATAAATTTGTCACTTAACCCCGACTAATAAGCCTCACCCCGTCACACCCTGATGGAAGGTAGAGCAGAAGGGTCTCCGAGTGAGCGACTTCTGAAGCATCATAGCTGTGCGACTAGATGTGACTGCTGCCAACCCCGACTAATAAGCCTCACCCCGTCACACCCTGGTGGAAGGTAAAGCAGAAGGGTCTCCGAGTGAGCGACTTCTGAAGCATCATAGCTGTGCGACTAGATGTGACTGCTGCCAACCCCGACTAATAAGCCTCACCCCGTCACACCCTGGTGGAAGGTAGAGCAGAAGGGTCTCCGAGTGAGCGACTTCTGAAACATCATAGCTGTGCGACTAGATGTGACTGCTGCCAACCCCGACTAATAGCCTCACCCCGTCACACCCTGGTGGAAGGTAAAGCAGAAGGGTCTCCGAGTGAGCGACTTCTGAAGCATCATAGCTGTGCGACTAGATGTGACTGCTGCCAACCCCGACTAATAAGCCTCACCCCGTCACACCCTGGTGGAAGGTAGAGCAAGGGCTCCGAGTGAGCGACTTCTGAAACATCATAGCTGTGCGACTAGATGTGACTGCTGCCAACCCCGACAAATTAAGCCTCACCCCGTCACCCCGGGGAAGGTAAAGCAGAAGGGTCCCCGAGTGAGCGATTCGAAGCATCATACTGGCACAAAGTGACGTCGGGGGGCCCCCCCGACTAATAACCTCACCCCGTCCCCCCGGGTTTGGAAAGGTGAGCAAAGGGTCCCGGGTGACGACTTCGAAGCATCATAGCTGTGGCAACATGTACTGCGCCAACCCCCGGACTATAACCTCCCCCCCGCAAAACCCCCGGGTGATGGTAAACAAAAGGGGTCCCCGAGTGAGCGATTCTGAAGCTCATAGCTGTGCGTAATGTAATTTGGCCAACCCCGATAATAAGCCCACCCCGTCAACCCCTGATAAAAGGGTAGAGCAGAAGGGTCTCCGAGTGAGGACTTTAAAGCACAAAGCTGTGCGACTAATGTCTGCTGCCACCCCGACAAAAGCCTCCCCCCCTCACCCCCTGGGGGAAGGAAAGCAAAGGGTTCCGAGTGAGGACTTCTGAAACATCATAGCTGGCACAGATGTATGCGAAAAACCCGACTAATAACCCTCACCCCCACACCCTGGGGGAAGGAAAGAAAAAGAGGGTCCGATGAGGACTCTGAACCCACAAGCTGTGCAAATAGTTTTAACCCTGCCAAACCCCACTAAAAACCCCCTTTTTTCACCCCCGTCCCCTCCCTGGAAAAAAGGTAAACCCAAAAAAAAAAAAAAAAGGGTCTCCCGGTGAGCGACTTCTGAAAATCATAGCTGTGCGCTGGTACTGCGCCAACCCCGACTAATAACCTCACCCCGTCACACCCGGGGGAAAGGGGTGAGCAAAGGGGGCCCCCCCGATGAGCGCTTCTGAAGATCATAGCTGTGCACTAGTGTATGCTGCCAACCCCCGACTAATAACCTACCCCTCACACCGAGGGAAGGAAGCAGAAAGGGCTCCGAGTGAGGATTTTCGAAACATCATAGCTGTGCGCTAGATTGACTGCGCCAACCCCGCTAAAAAGCCTCACCCCGTCACACCCTGGGGAAGGTAAAGCAGAAGGTCTCCGAGTGACGACTTCTGAAACACAAAGCTGTGCGACTAGATGTGACTGCTGCCAACCCCCGACAATAAAGCCTCCCCCATGTCACACCCTGATGGAAAGGTAGAGCAGAAGGGTCTCCGAGTGAGCGACTTCTGAAGCATCATAGCTGTGCGACTAGATGTGACTGCTGCCAACCCCGACTAATAAGCCTCACCCCGTCACACCCTGATGGAAGGTAGAGCAGAAGGGTCTCCGAGTGAGCGACTTCTGAAGCATCATAGCTGTGCGACTAGATGTGACTGTTGCCGGCTCTCTAAGCCCAGTTCACGTTATAATGTTACCCTCTGTGGGCGCCATACGTCAGGATATCTGCTAGCACTATCCGGACACATACTGCGGCGTAGCTTATACATAGATAAAAATAGTCACTTTACAGCTCCTTTTACAGCCAAAGACGACTTCTTTGTAGGGTAAAAAAGTGAACTGCACGCTCATAAATGTCGGGTCCACACGTCGTATAGCGGCACGTATCTGTCCGGCGCTATACGCCTGCTGTTGATGGTCAGCAAGTACTTTCAATTGGTCCGTCTCCCATTCGCTTTTCCCAGTGTGTAAATGCCCAAAAGAAGTAACATATTGCTTCTTTTTATGGGTGTGTACGGTGTGCCGGGGAATACGCCTGGAAATCATATTACTCAATGAGTGCTATTATTTTACCGTATTTGCGGGGCATAATTTAGGCGCATTGCAGCACAGTTGTGCCCCGAAGTATGCTCCATAAATACGCCGTGTAAACCTGGCTTAAAGGGGTATTCCGGCAAAAAGCTTGAAAGGAGCCTGCAGGGTCATTACACACAGAGCAACATCCATTGCATGTATAATTTACTTGTTGTCACATCGTTGCCCCCTATGGTCCCCTCCTCAGTGCAGTAAGCATATGTGGGAAACAGACTACAATTCCCATCATGCATTGTTGACATTTATTCCCGTGTGGTCCCCTGGGTGCCGAAGAGCAAGTCTCCACCTGTTTGTGCATCTCATATTGTTCTCCTCCTCTGCTGTGCTCCTTCCTAGTTCCAATATCCAGGCCGGGGCTGCTAGGGCAGAGAGAGGTGGTCGGTAACCTAGAGAAGCTTGTGTACGCAAGCAGGAGATAAGAACTGCTCTAAGTTTGAAAGGAAGCAAAATCAGAACAGTGATATATTTGTTAATAATCTTTATTTACCTTTGTGTGCATGTTTAAAGCTAATCACTGTAGTAAGAATCTCCCTTTAAAGTCCCAGGAGCAGCATGCCGCATGCGTCCATATCATGTATTACTACCATTAAGGCTATGCTCATACGGCTTATTTTGGGACGCATTTCAGCCCGTAATTCGCGCCGTACTGCGCGAATTACGGGCTGAAATACGTCCCAGTCATTACGGTAATCCACAGTTCTCATAGAGAACTATGGATTACGTCTCCTCTCCCCGCTTGCACAATACCGCGAACGGGGAGAGAAGTGACATGTCACTTTTTCACGGCGTATACGTGCCAGAATAATGAATGTCTATGGGGCCGGCGGGCTGCCGGCCCCCCGTACACACGCCGTAATTGTGGAGCAAAATACGTCCCGCAATTAAGCCGTGTGAACATAGCCTAAGGCTCTGCACATGCCCCTGGTTGAATATCTTAGACTGATGAACCTTCCCCCGTGGATGAATGTCTTTTTATTTTATTCTGGAATGAGCCTAGTCCTGAGATTTCATTGCAGCTTTGCACCTGTTAGACGTCCAGCAGAGTGTAGCATTTTGGGCCGGTGCCATTGTAAACTTGTCAGGACTGTTTGTCCTGGGTGACTCTGTGGTATCATGCAGAATGCACTGGTTTTACTCCCGCTGTAATTTAACTCCAAAAATTGGACAAGAGCTAACTTTCTCCAAACTTGTGGATTTCAATTGCAGCAGGTGGATACGCATAAAATATATGCAGCAGCTGGGATGGTTCATAGAAAATAAATGGGCTTTGTGTTTTATTATGTGCACGCTTATTTGCTGAAGGTTTATCATTTTCAGGCTAATAATCTCTCCGAGCAGAATTGGTATTGTAAAAATGTGCAGTGAAATGCAACTGCGAAATCCATGTGCCGGGAATCGGCGTCCCATTACCAGTTAATGGGAATGAAAGTGATGAACTTCTGCGGGGAATCTTCCACTCACGAGTATGCAATCCACACCATGGAAAAACCTGTCACTTACTGACTCCAGTCTGACACTGCATCAACCTAGGTGGACACCGCATAGGACAAAAAACTAGTTGGAAACCAAATCCTAAAAAATACTTTGAACCTAAGTATTTTGTCAGTCTTTTTTGTCCAAATCAGCTGGGTTTCCGACCAGTTTTTGGGGTGGTTTTTAGCTTTTTGTCGTGGTTTTTTTTTGGGGAGGGCATTTTTCAGGCACTTTCACTGTTTTTTAAATGTTTATTCCTTGTTTAAACACTTGGGTGGTTTTTCAGCAGATCTGAGCCAAAAATGTCCAAAAACCCATCTGGCAGTTTATATAGACTTCAATAGTAAATTTTCCGCTGGACTCCGGCAGAATTTACATGTTTTAAAAACCGGCGTCTTTTTTGTATTGAATTCTATGTGAACTGTTTTCCGTCGGATTTTCAGCGGTTACTAAATACTAAACTCGTTGAAAATCCGACAGAAAACCTGTGCTGTGTACACATAGCCTAAGGTGGACAGGAGGCAAATTAGCCCCATTTAATGGGTGTAATTTGTGGCCATACAATGTGGTGACATCAAATGTAAAGGTAAAAGGGTTTTGCCACGATATAATGTTGACGTGGGATCCTCCAAAATGGGGATTTAATCACTTTTCTAAATATATGTGATTACAAAAAGTGAAGCCTGTGAGAGCTACAGCATTGCTCAGTCCCCCTTAGTTTCCTGACAGTTTACATTAGACACAACCAGGACACTGACAGGAGCTGATCTGGCCGCGCTTGCGTGTTTGCTTTTCTTATCTGATGACAGGGAACATGAAGGAGCTTGCAAGGGCTGGCGAGAAAGAGCAGTGTATGAGGTTGTCTGCTGTATTGAGAATCCACTGGTTGTAATGTAATTTTTTCCCTCTCCCCCGTGATTCAGCATGCTTTGTTTATATTCTCTCCTGAGCAGATAAGAGGTAAGGAACTCACTTCGTGGCAAAACCCCTTTAAAATCCACAGTAAAAATCTAAGGGCATTGCCTCGGACTGCTGCAGATACATAACAGATTTTTCCAATGGAAAAATCCATTGTGTGAACATAGCCTAATGTTGGGTTCACATGCATCTTACAAAAAACAAAACACAGTTGCTGTCAGTTTTTTTCCGGCAGTTTTTGGAGCTAGAAGTGGATTTAAAAAGAATGGGACATTTGGAATTGCAAAAACTGGAGTGACGATTTTCCAAAATTGGTAATTGTGAAAGCAACCAGAAATGTAATATGACTGCATCTTATTTTATAAGACATTTCCTGGTGGAACTAATAGCATTGACCAGATTACAAGGCTATGCTGTTTCACAGAGTTTGCTGTTCAGCACTGACTGACATTTCAGCTCTGCTATTCCTAGCTGAGCCTGATATAAGGACATTATTGATGGAGGGGTATAAACAGCAGAGTAGAAGGCTATAAAACTCTAAAGTGTTAAAGTATGTCAGTAAGAAACAAACAAGCTCCTGTGCTGCTGATAAGACACAGGAGGAAGTGATCTCACCATCTCGGCTACGGCTCCTGTTAGAGCCGTTAGACTTTGCCCACATGACGAGTATTTCAAGTTGGGATCCAAGCAAATTCTGACTCAGATTCAGACTCCTCTAAAGTAAAGTAAACCATTCCCATTGACAATAAAAAAATATGCGATGTAGTTCAACATGCATTTTTGGCTTACGGTTTTTCAGAGTAAAAAAACAAAAACGTACAAAATGTTAATTCTTTCGTTGGATTCCATGCGGAAACGCTTGGAAATTTACTACTGATGTCAGTGAGGATGGCTAAAAACCTCGTGTAAAATCCGCATCCAAATGCGTCCTGGGAACATTCCCTAAGCCTGCTCTTATTCATCCGCCCAGATGCAGGTAGCTGCAGTATGCCTTCGTAGGGTATTTTTCCCCGGCGGTTGGGTCCCTTTTAGATGTGTTTGGGTTGCTAAACCAGCAGCCCCAAACCCCTTCCTCACGCCCCCCCAACAGGTCATGTTTTCTGGCTTTTCCTTGCGGACGGTGATTTAAATTATTGCAGTGCATTTTTTTTTTTTTTTTTTAAATAAATTTTTTATGTTTTTCAAACATTTTAAACGTGAACACATAATCGACAGTATAGGGGTCATATCCTTTTTTGCATAATCCCGGGCCAGTGCCGGGAATTGAGATATCATACAGAAAAAAAAAAAATCAAAATCAAATAAAGGGTATAAAAAGAAAAAATTTAAACAAAAAAAAACTCACTAAAAGTACAACTACAACTGCCTCCTTCTTCATCTCTCGTGACCTTGTGGCCCTTAATGGAACCCCTCATACTTAAAGGGCCCAAATTTCCTCGACTTGAAGTCTCCCCCGGGGCCCCCCGATTCCCTCCTACAGTCCCAATCGTTATATTGAACCTCTGCATAAGGGCTTCTATCTCTCTTCGGAAAAAGCGTTTTCTTGAAGGTTCCCCCCCAACATTAAAGAACCCTGGGGTTCGAATCTCCTTGCCCCCCAAGTCTCCATCTGTCCGCTATAAGATAATCCTCCAGTGCTTTATGCCGGAGATTGAGGGAGAGGGGCTTCAGCCATAACGTAAGAGGCTTTTTTGCCCCAAAAAAGGGAAATTTGTGAACTACCCGGGGGAAAAAAAAAAACTGGTGGAGGGGCTGATCCTCAGAACCGTCTCCCCCATCTGCCCCGGAGGCCTGGGGCAGGGGAAGATCGGGAGTTCATAATTTTTCTCTAGGGTAAAAAAACCCCCGAAGTGAAGCTGAATGTATTGAAGGGATTTTTTCCCCAGTAAGTTGTGTATGCTCTTCCCACAGACCGTGCCATGGGTCCGTTTTATGTGTGCCCCCTTTGGGCAGTGCTGCAATCTATGGGGAAGTTCTGAGAGGGGGGGGGGGTTGAAGGGCTAGATGGCGTTGTTATTATCTTAAAGTAAGTTTCCGCCAGGTCTCACAGATGATGTGTTTCCGTATGCTCACCACACCCTTCAGGTCATATCGGGGATCGGGGAAAATTCCCAATCGGCGGCTCAGTATGGAATCCCTGAGAAGTCCCGTTTCCTGCACCCCTCTCGTTAGATAGAGCCTCGTAGACAATATGTCTCCCTGTGAGTGGGACAAAGTGTCAAAAACGTTTGGAATGGGCTCCCTTTGGAGACATCTTTAGTCTCCCATTACAAAAATAGAAGAGCTGTAGCAGCCAAAAGCTGTGATTTGGGTAAAGGGGAAACCCCTCAAGCATCTCCCGGGCTTTGCATCTCCGAGAACTCACAGATTAACTGTCCCCCGTTGGCCAGACCCGCCTCCCCCCACTTCCTAAAAATCGGGGTTTCTCTGACCCAGGGAAACTCAGGTGATCCCAAAAAGGCTGTCCTTGGGGGGGAGCGAAAAGGAAAAGGGCCCAAGCGTTTCCTCAACTTTTCCCGGCCCTTATTTTGTCTCGGAAAAATGGAGAAAATTAAACAGAGAAGGCAACTTAGGGTACCTGGTTGGAGCAAGGCCCGTGGGTGCCAAGGGGCATAATTCTCTTTTAATTCACAATTTGAAAAAACGGGAACGACCCCCATCCAGTCTCCCTTTTTACAAAGTCAGACAGGCCGGTTATAACCCTTAACATTGGGGGATTCAGCCCACCTGCACTAATTTGGGAGGATCGTGATGTAGTGCAAAACGGGGTTTTTTTCCCTGCCCATATAAATCTGGAGAGATGAGTTAATGTGGGTTATGTTTTCCCTATGTTTTAGCAGGATGGGAGGGTCTGTAGGGGGTATAGCAGCTGTGGGAACAGACCATTTTATGGCGTGACATCTACGGCGAGTGACAGTGGCATGAGGTCCAACGCTTCAGGTTTGGGGATCTTATTTTAAAAAGGAGGATATTTAACTTATAATCGAGTCTGGGTCCTACCCACCTTTATACCCAAATAGGTGAGTGTTCCTGAGCCGGGGTAATGTCCCCAAACCCTTTTTCCCCACTGGGACTTGATAGCTTCGGGCCAATTTTTAACAATTCACTCTTGGGCCCTTTAATTTGTACCTGATAGCGGGGCCGAAATATCGCACAACTCCAGCACTGGTGAGAGCTGGGTGGGGAGCAGACATGTAGTATAATGTCCGCAAAAAGAGCGGGGCTTCACCTTTTGTTCCCATTCGGATCCCCGAGAAGGGCAATCCCCAAATCCCGTGCCCAAGGGGTTTAGGGCAAAAATTAAAAAGTTTAAGGGGGGGAAAGCGGACTCCTGTCTTGTCCCTGTCGTGCATTCTGGGGGTATCCGAAAAAATGACCCGTTTGGGCGGGCGTGAGGATGGAGTTTGGGAACCCCCCGGTCTTGACGGACACAAACCCCCATCTAGCCATGGATTGATTTTACACTTCAAAAATGAAAAAAAACGTATGGGGGTTCGGGGACGAGTGATTCGCCCCGATGTTTTTTTCCCATTGCTTTTTTTCCGGATTACGCATGACCCCTATAATAAACTATAGGGGGGCAACCCTTGTTTGGCATCCAAAAACGCACCCAAAACACACGGGCTACGTTTTGGGGATCCGATCGACGATTCGTTTTTGGATGAAATTTTTTGGATCCCAAACACAAAATCCAAAATTTGTATAAAAAAAACCCCCAATATAAAATTTTCCCCTTTGGGGGTGAATTCACAGGGCGTGATTTGGGAAATTTACGTCTGCCTTTTTTAAAAGTACGTTTTGGCCCCCCCATGCGTTTTCGGGCAGCAAATTTTGCCCCAAAACCCTTCTGGGATTTTTTCCTTCTCCCAAGGGGCCGTTCCTCCCCCAAAAAAAAAATAAAATTTGTTATTCCTTTCTAGGGGTGGGGTCTTTTGGCGCAGGAAATCATAAAAACCCCAATGAGGTCCAAAATTTACATATTTGTGGGACGTACTTCAGTTGCATTGCAGTGCAATTACATTCCGAACTACGCCCCACAAATACGCCGTGTGAACATACTTTTATAACAGCATAAATAGGCTCACTACTGTATACGCAAGCTTGTGAGCTTGCGTATAGTGGCCACTGTATCAATTAATACCTCATATTTCATATTCTTCCAGTATGTCATTTTTTTCCCAAAAATACTGGGGAGCAGAGGGTGTAAGCATTTTGTGTTGGACACCTGAAAAGTGCTGGGCAGCCCGCCCAATCGAATAGTAGAGGCGTCATCGGCTGTAAGCCAGCATGGTGCACCACATGTATCTGTATAAATGGCGTATCTGTATCGTCTTATCTAGAATACCAGCAGCCACTTCCTTCATACATGGAGGGCATGTGAGTGGTTGTCTTATCGGTATTTTTGCATTTGTGCAGTCCCCCCATGTACTATACCGTGGCTTCTTTGCAAACTGGTGTGAATTGGTACCTACTTACAGTACAGTTTTTTTTTTAATCATTCAGGTGCTCCCCCAGTGGAGGGGTGTGTGAGCTTCTGCTCATTAGTTATCTGCACCATATCTTTCCCATGTAGTATAGGGGCCTGTGTTGCCTGCTACGATATTCAGTCTGTAGTCCAGCCATTGAGCTGTAAGTATGGCCTTGTGGTTTTGTTTTTAACATCTTCACCCTAGGAAATACTGGTGATCATGATTAAGAGGTCAGGGTTTTGTAGCATCCATATCTCATCCATATGAAGCCAAACCTGCACTCGTGTGTTCTTGTGCTCACTCCCTAGACAAGATAGATCGCACTGACTTTATTACGTTTATGCTGCATGGATATATACAGTAAACGGCTATTAAGCCGCTAAAAATTTAACAGGACAACAACTGGAACGTTTAAGGGCATGTCCACACGGCAAGGGTTTTCGGACGGTTTTTCAGCCAGTTTGCGGTTTTTCAGACCGCCTGAAAAACCGGCTGAAAGTGAGCACAATTGGGCTCTATGGCAAACCCGTGCAGCAGTCCCCACAGCACAGATTTTGCTGTCGGATGGTTTAGCCGCCGGCGGTCCGGCGGCAAAACATTGTAGAAGCACAATCTTCCGTTCGAAAAACCGGACGGAATGTGTGCTTCTCAATGGGAGGGGGGAGGACTCCTCTCCGTTCATCGCGGAGAAAAGCCGCCCCCCCCCCCACCCGCGGTGGTTGGGACGGGCACAAAACAGGACAAATACCGGCCGGCAAACCGGCCGGTATTTGTTCACTGCCATGGGAATGCGCCCTAAAGAGGTTGTTCAAGAATATAATAAATGAAAGTACATGCAGGAAATGTTACAAACCAATCATTACACTACTGGCAAATCCAGCGCTGAGGCTCCTGTCAGTCGGTGATGATCAGTGCATCCGTGTGAATTCTACAGCCAGTCACTGGCCTCAGTAGTCATGTGCAGTACATGCAGGTGTCAGGGCTAAGACCAGTGATTGGCTGCAGGGGTCTCAGGTATGTATGTGGTTTGTTTTATAATGAAGGTGACCACCCGAAGACTTTAAAAGTCTGGGCACTCTACGGCCATGTTCACACGGCCTATTTCGCAACGGATTTACAGCCGTATTTACGGCCGCAAATCTGTTGCGAAATCAGTTACAAACAAGTAACTGGCCGTTTTACATTGATTTTAATGGGAAATGCGTGTCGTCGTTCAGACGACACTTATTTCCGTTCCGGATTGCGGCAGCAATCCGCCCGCAAAAACAATGTGCATGTCAATTATTTCCGGACGGATTCACCACCTATAATGAATGGGGATGGTGAATCCGTCGGGAAATCAGTTCCAAATGCGTGCCACACTTAGGCCTCGTTCACACAGGTTATTTGTCCGCGGATTGGCACCGTACTCCGCGCCGGATTTGCGCTGCAGTACGGCGCCAATCCGTCGGAGTAATTACGGTAATCCACTGCTCTCATAGAGAACAGTGGATTCCGTCGCTCCTCCCCGCTCGGCGAATCCGCCGCGGGGGGAGAAAGTGACATGCACATTATTTACGGCGTGTACGCGCCATAGATAATGACAGTCTATGGGGCCGGGGAGCGGCGCCCCCGCCGTGCTCCGGGCCCGCCGTCGCCCCGCCCCTTATTCACGCCGGATTTGCGAGCGCAATCCGGCTCACAAATCCGCCGTGAATAAGCCGTGTGAACACGGCCTTAGTGGCACTTATTTGAAACTGATTTGCAACTGATTTCGGAACGTATTTACGTCGGAAATCCGACGTGAATCAGTTCTGAAATCAGCCGTGTGAACATAGCCTACATGTAAGGCTTGGTGCACACTGCGTTATTTTGAATGGATGACGGAAGGAAAAAACGGATGCGTTAACATGTGCATTGACTCGTATAGGTGGACGGATGTGCAACGTACATTGACATAGTGTTTGTTTTGACACTTGCCATCAAATATGTGTTACATATACATTTGTAAAAATGGAAACTGCTGAAAGTCTGCGTTGGATGAACTACAGCGCCTATTTTCTATTGATTGACTTTCGTTTTTTAGATGATAATTTCAAGTCGGAATCCACGTGGAAATACTCGTCTTGTGGGCAGAGCCATATTATTCTTAAAGAGAACCTGTCACATAGTTTATGCCCCACTTGCTGAGGGCAGCACCAGCTAGTGACAGACCTGCTGTTTCCAGCGCTGTGTCCCTTATTCTGTAAGATGCTGTAATTTTAGAGCATTTAATGCTGAAATCTGCAGTTTTCAGCCAGAAGAGTCATAGAGTCCATTTTTTCATGCCCCGCCCACCTCAACTGATTATGCCTATTTAAAGTAATAAGTTAAAAATGTGAATAACTGTCAGTGGGTGGGGCTAGCCTTTGGTGGGCAGGGCTAACACCTGCTCATGAAAAAGATTTGAGCATTACATACTCTAAAATTACAGCATCTTACAGAATAAGGGACACAGCGCTGGAAACAGCATGTCTGTCACTAGCTTGTGCTGCCCTCAGCAATGGGGGCATAATCTATGTGACAGGTTCCCTTTAAAGGGGTGGTCTCACTTCATGGATTGCTTTTTTTGTTAAAGATCTTGTAAAAACAAGTCACTGTGCAACATGTGTCCATTAGCAGTGTCCTCCCTATTCCTAGATATCCTCTCTTGTATGGGCTGCATCACCTCTTCAGGGCGCTATAGCTACAGACCTGTTTGATCTCTCCTGATGGGCTGCCAGCACTGGCTGCTATAGCTACAGACCTGACTTCTACTGCAGCCTAGTAGAAGCAAGTAAACACACCCCTGAATTCAAAGTGAAACCAAGAAACAGGACTAAGGTAAGATGAATCAATGTAGTGAGACAACCCCCTTTAAGACAAATCATAAAAGCTCGTCACATTTAGGTATTGGCCAGCATTGATAAACCTGCACCACTGCGACTTTGCTCCTCGGTGCTGCAAAAAATATATTGGGACGGAGACCGTCACTGGGTCACGGAGTTCTGTGTGGGGCTTCACTTGCCCTAATTATCGAACATACACAGTTTATCGGACACTAACGTGGTCTACCAATTTGGACTAGGTTTGTCTTATAGAACTCTATGGCCACACCACAGTATTCATCAGAGTAAATTTCTCACAGTATCCCAGCGGATGGTGAACGGGAAACAAAAACACTATGTGAATGGGGCCTCGAAGGTTTTTAGAAGAGACTTGGCCAGCGGGGTGGCTCAGTGGTTGGTACTGTTGCCTTGTAACGCTAGAGTCCTGGGTTAAAGGAGTTGTCTCACTACAAGGATTGCTTTTTATGTTAAAGATCTTGCAGAAACAAGTCACTTTGTAATATGTGTCCATTAACAGTATCCTACCTATTCTGAGATATCCCCTCTTGTATGGGCTTCATCAGCTCCTCAGGTCACTATAGCTACAGACCTGTTTATTCTCTCCTGATAGGTTGCCAGAACTGGTTGCTATAGCTACAGACCTGGCTTCTACTGCAGCCACGTATAAGCCTGTACACATGCCGCTGAACTCAACTTGAAACTGAGAAAACAGGATTGAGGTAAGAGGAATCAATGTAGTGAGACAACCCCTTTAATATATGAAAAAAAAATTAAAAGTGATTGTAAGTGTCCGTTTAAAAAATATAAAAAAGGTCTACATGAGAAAACCCATGAGTTACTATTCCGTTATTTTAGGGTCAGAGACCTGATGGACGTTTAAATCCCACCATAGACCAGATCTGTATGGAGTTTGTATGGGTTTCCTCCAGGTACTACGTTTTCTCCTGCACTTCAAGACAGTTGTCATTTAGACTGTGAGCCCCCATGGCGACTACGACCAATAATAATGGTGCTAAAAAAAATAAATAAAGTCATATTTTCTGGTTGTGCCGTTTACTGAGATAAGTGCAGCTGCAACAAGTCTGTGTAATCTGTGCAGGTTACATGCGGTCTGCTATGACGTGCTGGACCCCGGTCTGTTTACCTCTGTGGAGAATTACTAGTGAAACATAAGTTGTTTGCACGTTGATTTTTCCATTTTGTAACGTGATGATGCAGCCGCTCCGGAGGGCTTTTTATGGAGCGATATTGGATACGGGGAGGAGAGACCTCTCGCTGTACAGCACCCGCTGAACTGGGTTGTGTTTTCTATAGCACTCTGTCACATACGGATAATAGCGGGTGTTTTTTAGCCCTGCTGTGGCAGAGGGCGACACTTTTTTTTTAGTAGACTGGCTAGATAATGAACATGATCTGTGAGTCATGCTGACACCAGTGCAGCCAGAGACAGGGAACTGTCATAGCAACCCCCTAGCTTCATTGTCAAATTCCACCTACCACCAGGACCGTTGTCATTAACCCCGGTCATTGAGCTGCCACCATTGGTTTTCTTCTTCTTTTTTTTTTTTTTATTAACTCTTGCAGCTCAGAAGAACTTGCAATATGTGTAGTTTCACAATCTAGCCAGAAAAAGATAAAGCTGATCAAAATGAACAGCAGAGGGAACATAAATCTTATTAAAACAAATTTATCAAAAAGAGAGCCCTCTCTTCCTCAATAGATACAAAACCTCACTTTTAATTACAATCTGTAAAAGAGGGTTCAGCATTGAGCAAAAAAAGTGAACAGCACAGACCTGCATTCAGCATGCTCAGACAAGTAACAGTCACAAAATAATCGGTAACAAGAATTAATAGGTCGGATGAAACTGACTCCTAGTATATAACAGGCTGAATACAAGTGCCTGCTTGGTGGTTATCTATCTCCCCCCCTCATTGTGCTGTAATACCCACTGTTTGCCCATAGCTGAGAAATCTATGGAGGCGGCAGGGTCTGCAATTAAAAATGAGCAAAGCCGCCCTTTGAGAGCTTTGCCTAAAGCGGTTGTCTACTTTCTATTGCTTTTATTCATTATGTATATAATGGAAACCATGCAATTTTTCTCTTTTTTAAAAAGAAAACATAATTTTTTTTTTACTTCAAAGAATATCCGATAAAGAAATTATACTGTAAAACAAAAAGGAAGAAAACCAGGCGCTCCTAGTGTAGATCGACTGGAATAAAAGTTAATCAGTTGGTCCATATCCCGCTAACCTGATTTTGTTGTGCAACGTTGGAGGCGCAACTGTCCCAAAGCTTATAGATAGGTCGGATACAGCAACCCCTCACTTCCTTGGCTCCAAGCTTTGCCCAAGGGTGGGAAGATATCAATGATATATTAAAGATTACAACTAAAATATAGTGTGATAAAGAGAAAAAGAGGGAATTATGGCGCTAGACTGTTAAAGTGTAAGATACAGTTTATTAATAATTTAAAAAAGGACTACGCGTTTCTCGCTTGATAGCGTTTCATCAGGTCCATACAGAGAACTGAAGCTAAAACAAAGGTACCCTTCTTACTTTACTTGCTTTTATCCTCCATATGTGTAGTATCGTTATATTACCTGATAAAGAACTTACAAATACATCAGATAATATAACAATATTACACATATGGAGGATAAAAGCATGCAAAGTAAGAAAGGTATTAGAGGGCGGTCAGGTCAGTATTGTTGAAGATTTCACAGGATTGTAGAAGACCAATTACATATGAAATAGGATTTCAAAATCTAGGTCCTAATATCTAAATAAAGATGGATTTACAGACGGTAACATTAAAGTAAATCTGATAAACAGTGGTGCTATGGGAGAGAAAGGGGGTGGAGGTGCTCCGTAATGCTGGCTCTCATACAATTTGCTAATATACATGTATTAAAAATTCTGCTCCTTTTAAAGTAGACCCCTGCCTAGAAAAAAAATGGTGCAGCTCCCACTCCAGTTTATAATAATTGCTCCCACATAGGGACTGTTACTACTGCACGTTCGTTAGTAACAGGGTCACCTGATACATACAGGGTAAGTGAATAAGAATAATGCTAGAATATTTATTATTATGGTTATTCCAGCAACTTTTTCACTGTGTAGTTACTTGTATAACTGCTGTTTATCTAGGGAATGTCAGGTTGTTAATAAAGTTAAATGTTAAAAAAGAACACAACACAACTGTTTCCAGGTGAGGCTGTCATGCTCTGGTTAATAAAGTTAACTATAAAACAAAGCAGAACAATGAGAGAGAAGAATGTGCAACAGCTTCTCCCCAGACACTGACAGACATAAGACGCTGCTGGAGGTAGTAATACTGGAGAAGTTCTGCTCCTCCATACACTATTGTTACCTGGATACCAAGGTCACATGACCTGTGTGGTGGTCACATGATAAGACGCTGCTGGAGGTAATAATACTGGAGAAGTTCTGCTCCTCCATACACTACTGTTACCTGGATACCAGGGGTTACATGACCTGTGTGGTGGTCACATGATAAGACGTTGCTGGAGGTAGTAATACTGGAGACGTTTTGCTCCTCCATACACTACTGTTACCTGGATACCAGGGGTCACATGACCTGTGTGGTAGTTACATGATAAGACGCTGCTGGTGGTAGTAAGACTGGAGGAGGTCTGCTCCTCCATTCACTACTGTTACCCGGATACCAGGGTCACATGACCTGTGTGGTGGTCACATAAGACGTTGCTGGAGGTGGTAATACTGGAGACGTTCTACTCCTCCATACACTACCGTTACCTGAATACCAGGGTCACATGACCTGTGTGGTGGTCACATTATAAGACGTTGCTGGAGGTGGTAATACTGGAGACATTCTGCTCCTCCATACACTACCGTTACCTGAATACCAGGGTCACATGACCAGTGTGGAGGTCACATATAGAACTGCTGGAGGTTGTAATACTGGAGAAGTTCTGCTCCTCCATACACTACTGTTACCTGGATACCAGGGTCACATGACCTGTGTGGTGGTCACATGATAAAACGCTGCTGGAGGTAGTAATACTGGAGAAGTTCTGCTCCTCCATACACTACTGTTACCTGGATACCAGGGTCACATGACCTGTGTGGTGGTCACATGATAAGACACTGCTGGAGGTGGTAATACTGGAGAAGTTTTGCTCCTCCATACACTACTGTTACTTGGATACCAGGAGTCACCTGACCTCAGGCCATACAGTTACTCAATGGGAGCCATTCCTATGGACTGGACCTTTTTTCATTTCCAAATTAGGGCCAATAGCAGCAGTATGGAAAGTATAGGAGTAGAATTCTTAATAAATGTATATAAGAAAATTGTATAATTTTCTATTATAAACTGTTCTATACTTCACCCCTTTAATTCTCGGCAGCAAAAGTTCTGGTGCCAAAATGCAAGACAAGTAGATAGATGCATGCGTTTGTGTGTATATGTATGTGTGTGTATGTATGCATATATATAAAATCAATCCACGGAAAAAAGCTTCACTCCTTTTAGTAATGAAGATAAATGTTGCCATCAGCACGAACCCCGATCCAAAGGGTCATCCAAATGTACAATCCCCAAAAAGTCCAAAGCACTCCAAAGTTAATTTATCACTTTGTCGTGTCGTGGACTTTTTGTGGATTATATATATATATATATATATATCAGCATTACTCCTAATGTAGACAAAGAGGGGACCAGCGATATTGAGCCTGGACAAACAATCAAAACTTTAGACATCTGTAGAAAAATTTGCAGCGTCCAGATAAGGGTCAGTCCACACAACACTGGTTTTCATTTGGATTTTTCGGACGGTTTTCGGGTTTGAAAACTATCGACCCTCCTCATAGACTGTAATAAAAAATCCGAGCTGTAGTCTACACAGCTCGGATTTTCTGCCGGCAAAAAAAACTTGGAACATGTTCATTCTTCCGCCCGGTTTTCAGGTGGAACATGAACTGTTCAATGTAAAGGGGGACGGCTGAATCCGCACACCACGCATAGTCCGACCGGTATTTTGTCAGTGCCGTGTGGCCGTAGCCTAAAGCTATGTTCACACGGCTTAACTGCGGGGCGTAATTTCGTCCCGCAATTACGCCGTGTGGACGGGGGCGGGAGCGGGGGAGTGAGCGGGGGGCCGCACTTCGCTGGCCCATAGACAATCACTGCTAGCGGCGCGTATACGCCGCTAGAAAGTGACATGTCAATTATCTCCCCGCCCGACGGATTGTGCCGAGCAGGGAGAGGAGACGTAATCCATAGTTCTCTATCAGAACTGTGGATTACCGTAATGAATGTGCCGTTTTCAGCCCGTAATTTGCGCACTTCGGCGCGTAATTACGGACCGAAATACAGCCCATTTTAAGCCGTGTGAACATGGCCTTAGGGTGAAGAAACTGCGTTTATTTCCACATTACAAGACGAAGTTACGGCTCTCACAGAGCTCAAAAAAACCCTTGAAAGTGGCTCTGTGAGGGCTGAAATGTCTTAATGTGGAAATAAGCTTCACTGTTAGGCTAAGTTTTTCGACACCGCTTCAAAATGGGCAGCAATCTACACGCCCGTATTTCGTCGCCCGTGCAATGCGCAAAATACATGGGACCAAAGAGATAGACGTCCCAGTCGATTAACCGGTGATCTCATAGACAGGAAATCCAATACGCCATATTACGTCTCCTCTCCCTGATAACACAATACGCCACGGGGGGAGATAAGGGACATGTAAATTATTCACAGCGTATACGCGCTGTAAGTAATGCATGTCTATGGGGCCGGCGGGCTGCCGCCACCCCTCCCCCTGCCCCCGAGCACACGCCGTAATTATGGGTGAAATACGTCCCGCAATTATTGTCATGTGAACATAGCCTTACTGGAGGAGTGCTGCGATTTTATTTATTTTTTTCCCTCCTTGTCGCGTGGATATAATTTTTGAGACCTATTTGTGTGAGCATTTATGTATATAAGTTTTTTCTCACATTTAACCTTGAGAAGAGAGAGGAAGTCGGTTGTGACCACTGGAACGTTGAGTCACACCTACTGGGTTCTGCAGATACCTTTTTTCCATATCTAGGAAGTTTATTCTGTAGCTGCTGCTATTACGGTTGATACAGTAGCTGTAGCCTCTCCTGTGTCTGCAGTGTGAATGTGGTCTGAATTCCCCTGACATGAGATCTATTGAATTTCTTGTCATGTGGTTGCGAGGACTTTGGTCCAGTATTTTATGGTCAGATCCACCATGAGAGCGATGTCTGAGATGTTTATAACCCCAGCGAGCTACAGATACAACAGCCACAGCAGAGAAATGCGGCTTCTTTCATGTGCAGCCCTTTACGAGGCTGGAGAGGTTCACTTCCTGTGCTAACAAAGTGCAAATGACAGTTTCCCCCCCCTTTTTTTTTCCGCTTTGATCCTTCTTAATCCAGGTGCTCCTGGCTCAAAGTTTTCTTTACCTTGCTGTCACGGGGAGTTACTGCATTTCTTGGGCAAGGCTTTTGAAGTATCAGCTTTTCCTTGAAGAGACTGGCTGATTCGGGTCTCACATTAGTTACAAAACAATGAGCATGTGATATTGTGAAAGGAAAGAAAATCCAGCCAGACACTCGTGTTTTATTTCTTATCAGATGGGAGAACTCTGAAATTGTAAATCGTTCTTTTTGGATTGGATTAATGGGTCTACTCGGCAGTGGACCAAAAAAAAACTCACTGAAAACCAAATCCCAAAAACCTTCATAAAACAAAGTTCTTTATACACTGCCTGTCAAAAGCTGCTGAAAAAACATCCCTGTTTTTGGTGCACTTTGCGTTTTTTGGCACGTTCTTGCGCATTTTTTGATGCTTTTTTGCAGAAATGCACAGTATTATATTTGTTGTGTATTGCTGTAAAAAATGCGCTAAAAACACGCATAAAAAGTCTGACGCTTTAGAATATGTTCACGAGGCTTATTTTGGCGCGTATTTCGCCCCGTATTGCTCGTTATACACAGAAATGCGCGCCGCAATTACGGTCTCTGTGAAAGCTATAGATTGTGCGCCGTCCCTGCGCGTACAATTCAATTGTATTGTATCCGAGGGGGAGAATTGACATGTCAGTTTGTGGCGATTATGCGCCGCAAGCAATGTATGTCAATGAGGCCGCACCCATCCTCCCCCCATGCTTTGGGAATACGTGCCGATCAGCGCGACCCCCAAAACACACGGTGTGTTACGATGCGTACTGTACGCACCGCAATTGCGCCGTGTGATCATTCCCTTACATAGACTCCATAGTAAATTTTCTGCCCTGCTCTGTCATTTTTTGCAACGTGTTTAACCCCTTAAGCCGAACGCCTGAAAAGTAGTTAATGACCAGAACATTTTTTTAGTTTTGGCCTCCTTGCGTTTAAACAGTTGTAACTTTTTTATTTTTTCAATGACGCAGTTGGATGAGGCCTCGTTTTATTCGAGACAAGTTGTACTTTATAAGGGAATATTTTAAGTACACTTATAAATAATTGCAGTATTTTTTTTATATTTTTACAAAAATTTTTTTTGTTTTAATTTTTTTTTTTTACACCATTCACATTTCACACATAATAACATGTTAGATAAATTCTACAGGTTATTACGGTTGCGTGGATACCAAATATGTGTAGGTTTTTTTGTGCGTGTAATTTATGTACAATTATTTTTTATTAAATATTTATTTTTATTTTATTTTTTTTTTTATTCTTTTTTTTACACTTTTTATGGTTTTTTGTACTTTTTTTTCGACTCCCATGAAGGGAGAACTGTTTAACATTTTTTTTTATTTTTTTTTTTTACATTCACTTTACAATTCATTATATGCTAATACATGCTAATCTGTGTCAGTCTGACACAGGCAGTGATTAGGACAGCACACAGTGCATCCTAATCACTGGCTTCTTACACAGACAACTCTGGGGCCATGCTAGGTCCCCAGAGCTGACTGTGCAGCCGGGTCCTGAGCTCTGTCGGGTGACCGGGCGTTCCGATCACCCGACAGAGCAGGGGATCCCTTTGATTGCGCTGCGGTAACGCACCGCCGCAATCAAAGGGTTAAAGCATCGGGTTGCGGAGGTTTCCTCCGCTCCCCGATGCCTGCAGGAGATGCTCTGGGATCGGGGGTGTGTAGTTCAGCCCGATCCCAGCGCAGCTGCGGCACCGGGCGCCGCAAACCCCGATGTCTGCAGCGACGTCAAAAGACGTCGCTGCAGACGAACGACCCGCACCGGCCGCCGTCAAAAGACGGTGCGCGGTCGTTAAGGGGTTAAAAAAAAACAAAAAACAAACAGCAGCAGAAACAAGCAGAAAAAAAATGTTCTGTGGAGACTACAGAACGTTTTTACTATTAAAGTCTATGGGAGATGTTTTTAGTCATTTTTTCAGCAGTTTTAGAAAACGAGAAACTCTGATAAACCTCTGTTATTGTGTGCAGTGGAGACAGCCTAAGGCCGTGTTCACACGACTTATTTGGCCGCAGATTGGAGCCGTACTGCGCGCCGGATTTGTGCTTCAGTACGGCTCCAATCCGTCCCTGTCATTACGGTAATCCACTGTTCTCATAGAGAACTGTGGATTCCGTCGCTCCTTCGTGCTCGGCGAATCCACCGCGGGAGGAGAAAGGGACATGCACACTATTTACGGCGCGCTCCCGCCCCGCCCCTTATTCAAGCCGTATTGCGGGCAAGATCCGTCCCGCAAATACGGCTTGAATAAGCCGTGTGAACACGGCCTAAGGGTGCATTCACACAGTGAGTTTTAGGTTGTTTTTTTTTTGCAGAAATGTACAGCACCAAACTACCTTTATTGCTGTACATTTCTGCAAAAAACTGACTAAAAACTTTTTTTTTTGTTTGTTTTTTCTGCCAAAATACACAGCAAAAAAGCTAGTTTAATGCTGTGCATTTCTGCAAAAAAAAACAAAAAAACCGCACTGTGTGTAAGCACCCTAACACGCCTGAAAAAGCCTTAATGGCCAGCGCCAACTTTTCAGTTTTTGTCTCTGCGTTTCTGCAGTTATAACTTTTTTTTTTTTTCAGTGAAGTAGGGGTATGAGGCCTTGTTTTTTGCAGTAGTTGAATTTTCTTTCCATCATATATTGAGGTTTCATATAAGGTTTCATATAAGTTACTGTGCAATTTATTGAAAAAAAACTGTCGTGAATTATTATTTTTTTTTTTTTTTTGTTTTACACCATTCACTTGTTACATTACTTCAGCTTGTTATTTTATGGACACCTAGTATGTGTATGCTAAGGCTATGTTCACACGGCTTAAACACGTGCCGTACTGCGCTCAATACGGAGCGAGATACGTCCGAGTCATTACGGTAATCCACAGTTCTCAGAGAACTATGGATTACGTCTCCTCTCCCTGCTTGGCGAATACGGCGATGGGGGAGATAAGTGACATGTGAATTATTCATGGTGAATACGCGCCACTAGTAATGAATGTCTATGGGGCCGGCGGGTTGCCGGCCCCCCTGCATCGCGGGAGACGGCACGAGCTCCTGTAGTAATTACGGGGCGTAATTACGCCCCGCAATTATGCCGTGTGAACATAGTCTTTCAAAAAAATTTTTTATTTTAAGTATTGTATATTTCTTTCATTATCCCCCCCCCCTTCCCCACACACACACACACACACACACACTTTTCACGTTAACTTTTTAAAAAAAATTGTTATTGCATGTCGGGATAAGAATACACTTATAGGGCAACATGTATGAACCTGTTTAGGTCTAAAAACTCACTCTTTTTTCCATAGTAACTTATGGGCAACAAAGTGAGTTTTAGCCCTAAACAGGTTCATACATGTGGCTCATAATGTATTGTAGTGTAACAGCATGACACAGGGTGCTGTTAGAGCAACATACATATAGTGTGCCCTACTAGCAGGCTAAGGGCATGTCCCCACAGCACAGGTTTGCAGCAGGTTTTTCAGACCATCTGAAAAACCGGCCACAAACTAGCACAACGGGCTTCTATGGAAAACCCATGCAGCAGTCCCCAATGCACGGTTTTGCCGCCCGAAAAACATTCTACATGCACATTCTCCCATCCAGTTTTCGGACGGAATATGTGAATGTGCATGGGGAGGGCTTTTTTTGGATCCAAAACGGATCCTAAATCGGATCCAAAAAAGCAGTGTGAACAACCCCTAAGGCGATGTTCACACGGCGTCTTTCGGGGCGTATTTACGGACGTTTTTACGTCCGCAAATACGTCCCGAAAGACGATTCAAATAATGCACAATTAGATTAGCATTGATTCCAATGTAAAATACGCCTCGTCGTTCACACGAGGCATATTTTCGCAACGTATTTGCGGGTGTAAATACGTCCGTAAATACGATCATAAAATTAAGTCCTCTGTCACTTATTGAGGCGTATTTCGCAACGTAAATCCCCATAGTAAAGAATGGGGATTGTATTTCTGACGCAAAATACGCGCCACACTTTGTGACACGTATTTGAAACGTATTTCGGGACGTATTTGCGGACGTAAATACGTCCGTAAATACGTCCCGAAATAAGCCGTGTGAACATAGCCTAAGGGTTTTCCCAGGCTCCACAGGGTATTTTGAAACCCAATGACTCAATTGGATAGATAAATGCCCTTTGACCCGGCCTTGGTCTTGGACTGTGACAATGAAAGGGTTAAATGGCGGGGATCGGAGGAAGCCTTTGATCCCTGCCATGCTCAGTGGCTGCTCTAGAAAATCCACAGTGTTTGGCTATGTCTATACAGCTCTGGTTTCCGGGCGGATTTTAGGAAGATTCAGTATTTAGAATCTGTCGAAAATCCGACTGTAACCAGTGCCCTATAGACCGCAATCCGTAGTGTAGTCTACACAGCACGGATTTTCTACTGTTGCGTTTGTAAATCTGAAAATCGAGCACAAACCCACAGCAAAAACGTTGGATTTTCAACGGTTATTTTAACATAAGCTGTGTAGACATAACCTTTCCGACCCCTCTGAACCTACCCTAAGATCAGGTTTACATTCAGCAGTTTGATGCACTTGTGATCATGAGTGGTAGAACAGTATAAAGAATAAAATACTGTTCAGATTCACCCATTCTACTGTTATTAAAGTTTTGTGCCTTTTTTATATTTGTATCCTCTTTTGTTTTTTGCCTTTTAATCTGTGAAATCATTTTAGGTTTTCTCTGTTTTTATCCAGTACATTTCCTTCGCCTTAGAAGTCTCGCCACTTGTGTTGCGTTCAGTAACCAGGCGAGCAGCTCATGGCTCTGACCTGATCCTCTTAAAGCCCTGTAATTTAAAAGGGTTTAGAAGCTGGGTCGTAGAGAGTGCCTTTTGGCGTCATGCATGGGCAAGCCAAATCGCCAGCATTCTAGCTAATCGCTTGATCTTTTTCTCATTGTTGGTTTTGTCTTAGCAAGTTGTTTTTTTTCTGGATATAATAGCGCAGCCTGCTACACTATTCTGACGCAAGTGTGAACAGAGCCCAGATGTGAGTGTCATTTATTAACCTACTTTAGGGAGCTTTCACACAGCGCAGTTTAGGTGCAGTTTTAACTGCGCTACAATTATGTGCCTTTATTACCAGCAAACTTTTTGCACTTATCTAAACTGTTTGGAAAGTGAGTAATCCATTAGGGTGCTTTCACACAGTGCGTTTTTGACGCGTTTTTGTGCAGCAATGTACAGCAATAATAGCTGTGCCATCCTGCGCAAAAAACGCGTCAAAAACACACCGTGTGAAAGCACCCTTAGGCTATGTTCACACAGCAATAATTGCGGGACGTATTTCGCCCGCAACTACGCCGTGTGCTCTGGGGCAGCAGTCCGCCGGCCCCATAGACATTTATTATCCACCACTGGTAATTGACATGTCACTTCTCTCCCCCATGGGGGTATTCGCCGAGCAGGGAGAGGAGACGTAATCCATAGTTCTCTATCAGAACTGTGGATTACCGTAATGAATGGGATATATCTTGCTCCGTATTTAGCGCAGTACGGGGCAGGATACGTCCCATTTTAAGCCGTGTGAACATCGCCTTAGTGTGTCTGTAATCCATAAGTCTTCACAGTAATTGATTACTTACTTGAAACCCCTTTCTGAACAATTTAGACAACTGAAAGAAGTTTGCTGGTAATAAAGGTAGTTTAATTGGAGTGCAGTTAAAACTGCACCAAAACTGCGCTGTGTGAAAGCTCCCTTAGATTTTACCACAATTTTTGTGCAGCAATGTACAGCATTAATTGCTGTGCCTTCCTGCACAAACAACGCATCGAAAGCGCACCAAAAACACACTGTGTGAAAGCACCTTTAGGCTATGTTCACATGATGTAATTTCGTTGCGCGTATTTGCGCTCTAATACGGGCGAGATGCGCCAGAAATTATGGTAATCTACAGTTCTCATAGAGAACTATGGATTACGCCTTCTCTCTCCACTCGTACAATATGATCGTATTGTATGCGCGGGGAGATAAGTGACATGTCAATTACTTGCGGCGAATATGCGCTGTGAGTAATGCATGTCAATGGGGCCAGTGGGCTGCGTATCAGCGCTCCTCCCGTACACCCAGTGTAATTGCGGGGCATACTGTGTGAACATAGCCTGCATATTGCTTGTTGTAATATATTGTGTATTTTATGCAAAAGAAAAGCCTGTATTTGCTGGAACCCAAATTGTTAGAATCTTTTTTGAACCTCCTCTAAACTACAAGTTACCAGTGTCTGCCATAGAGGCATATGCCTATTAACAGAATAAAATTGTGCAATCCTTACAAGCTTGTGCTGTGCAAAATAGGAAAGACTCTTATAAAGAATGTAAGGCTGAGTCTCCACAGCAAAGTTAAAATACTGTTGGAAATCCAACGGTGCCTTAAAGGGGTTGTCTCGCTACAAAGAATAGCTTTCAAATTGTAGGGAACACAAAATAAAGACATTTTCAAAATATATTGCTTTGTTCCTCTGTTTTCCCTAAGGAGATACAAGTGAATTTATGACCTCCCTGGCTGTTTCAGTTCCCTCAGTAACTGACCTGTAAACAATTCTCCCCCTGCTGTTTGTTCAATGAGATAACAGTGAGTGAAGTCATCACACAGGTGGAGGCAGTGTCCTGTGCTGCTCAGCAGTAAAAAGCTTGATTTATGTAAAATAAACAGAACTGTAATTAGGGCTTTTGTTTTGGGGATCAGATAAGAAGTCCTGTTAGTAGTTTGAGAAGCTAATCTGATCTAATTAGCATCTGAAAGCACAGCATGGCATGAGCTGTACAAGCATGGAGCTGTATGCAAATGAGTCAGTCTGAACCAGGAAGTGACAGAGTATTTCATTCATGCATTCTCTGAAACTCTGAAGGGAGACAACTCCTTTAACTTCGGCGTGCCGTCTTTGTTTTGTGCAAAAAAATGCGGTCGGATTTTCGATTCCCAGCGACCCAGTACATGAGCTGCATGTGAATCTGGATGAAGATAGAACATGTCCCATCATCCGCCGAGCGGATGGTGACTTCAGTAGAAAGCCTGTGCTGTATAGACTACAGCACAGCGCTGGGTACAGTCGGATTTTGAATCCGCTGAAAATCAGATGAGAATCCAGTGCTGTGTAGACATAGCCTAATGTGAAAAGAAGTGGTCAGCCCCTGTACATAGGCTGTATAGTGATTTGGTGAAGGGAGAAACTACTCATGTGCCAGAAAGAAGAGCTACGCTTTAAAGGGGTTGTCCAACTTCCCTTTTATTAGCGGCATAATGCTGCCAAGAAGAGAAAATAACAAAGAACAAAAACGTACTCACCTGCCGATCCTATCCCAGGTCTTCTGTTGTCTTCTGACTCCGGCCAAACAGATGGGCTGCAGTGGTCATAGGATACTGGCCGGTGTTACCGTTTGGAGTCTTCACTTCCAGAGTGTGATGTCAGGCAGTGTCATGTGACCACTGCAGCCTATCAAACGCTGCAACAGTGGTGTTTCGTCTGGCTGGAGGCAGAAGACTGTAGAAGACCCAGGGCTAAGGATCCAGCAGACGCATTGCTGGAACGTATGACAAACCAGAGGCGAGTGTGTGGCTTTTTATTTACTTGGTGGTTCAGCACCATGCTTTCACTAACCAGGGGAGGTAGACAACTCCTTGTTCACACGGTTATAGTGCGGGCGTATAATGGCGCGTACTGTATGTGCCGCTGTACGCCCGCAGCTTCAGAGGGACGCGCTGGCCAGCGTGTACCTCTGACACCTCTCCCCGACTGTCATTCATCCTAGGAAGAATTGACATGTCCCGGGTGCGTATTGTGTGAGCTCGAATTACCGTAATGCTGGCCCGTACTGACATTACACCGTGTGAACATACCCTAAAAGTGGCTTTTGCTCTGGTGGACATAGATGCCCGGCTTCATCTTCCTTGCATGGAAATATACACCTAAATAAGGCTTCCCTTGCCAAAAATGTTGACCATTGAGATTAGAGAAGCTGGCTCCATTCTTAAAGGTTAACTGTTGTTAGAGGTATTTTTGTTAAAACCGATATTCCTGACAAATTTTTTTCTTCCCGTACAACTTTTGGCAGCATTGTTTTTTTTGTTTTTTTCCCATTTCAGCCGTCCTATGAAATTAAAAATTAAAGGGGTTGTCTCACTACAAGGATTGCTTTTTATGTTAAAAATCATGTAAAAATAAATCACTTTGCAATATGTGTCCATTAAAAGTATCCTACCTATTCTTAGCCATCTTCTCTTTTATGGGCTGCATCAGCTCCTCAAGTCACTATAGCTACAGACCTGTTCAATCTCTCATGATAGGCTGCCAGCACTGGTTGCTATAGCTACAGACCTGACTTCTACTGCAGCCTAGTAGAAGCCAGTGAACACACCCCTGAATTCAAAATGAAACCAAGAAAACAGGACTGAGGTAAGATGAATCGTTGTAGTGAGACAACCCCTTTTAAGTATCAAAGTTCTTGCGTTTCTCTAGCTGTGTTAATAAAGAGATAACCCTCCTGAATGGCAGGATAGATTGTGTGCCCGGGGAGAGGAGACGTAATCCATGGTTCTCTATGAGAACTGTGGATTACCGTAATGACTGGAACGTATTTCAGCCCGCGCAGTACAGCGCAAAATACGGGGTGAAATACGTCCCAATTTATGCCGTGTGAACATAGCCTTAGAGTGCTTTCACACAGAGTGTTTTTGGTGTGTTTTTTTTTTTTTTTACTTGTTTTTCTTTTTTTGCAGAAATAAACAGTAAATAATACTGTGCATTGCTGCAAAAAAAAAAAAAAAAATGCACTAAAAACACTCCGGAGGAAAGCACCCATACATTTGTTTTGCTGTCCCTGTGTAGAAGATTTCACCTCATTTTCTGTCTCTCGTGTATTGCTGTGGCATGCTGGCACTTGTAGTTCCACAGCTACTAGCTGCAGTTCGACCTAGAATTACCAAGTGCCAGCATGCCACAGCAGCACGTTACACACGTACTAATCAGCACCCATACATTTAGCACAGGTGTGGTGTGGCATGCTGGCACTTGTAGTTTCACAGCTACAAATGCCAGTATGCTACACATGTACTGATTGTATGGGTGCTGATACACTACTGTATTTTACAGTGGAGGTGGCTAGGAAGAGGGGGGGATTCCAGGTGAACAATCTTGCTGTGTCGGCCCGACAGCGCAAGACCAGAGCAGCATGAGGGAGAGCTGTTGTGCCTGCCTGAAGATGGAGGTTTCAGGTGGAAGGTAAAAGAAGAGTAGGTGTGTTATACTGGCTGGAAGACTCAAGTGTGTGATGTCAGCTCGCTCAACCACGTCCCATAAGTTCTTGTAACTAGGAGACAGATGTAAGTCAGGGACTGCATATATATTTATATTAGTCTGGCATTGCATGTCAAAGAAGTTGTCTCACTACAAGTATTGCTTCTTATGTTAAAGATCTTGCAAAAACAAGTCACTTTGTAATATATGTCCATTAACAATGTCCTACCTATTCTGAGATATGCCTTCTTGTATGGGCTGCATCAGCTCCTCAGGTCGCTATAGCTACAGACCTGTTTACTCTCTCATGATAGGCTGACAGTGCTGGTCACTATAGCTACAGCTATAGCCTAGTAGAAGCCAGTAAACACGCCCCTGAATTCAAAATGAAACAAAAAAAACAGGACTGAGAAAGAGGAATCAATGTAGTGAGACAACCCCTTTATTATGTGGAAAAAAAAATTAAAAGTGATTGTAAGTGTCCCTTAAAAAAATATAAAAAGGTTGTCTACATGAGAAAACCCATTCTAAGTTACTATTCCGTTATTTTAGGGTCAGAGACCTGATGGACGTTTAGGTTGTGAGTGAGATCATGGTAAATACCACAGAAATCTAGTTTAGTTGACTGGGACCTTTCAGAAGGTAGTTATGTGACATAAAATCTGCTGACTACTGACCGAAGGGTCATGTGCTTGGAGCAAAAGTAATCGTGTCTCGGCAGAAGTCCATGCAAACAGCGCAGAAAAGCAGTTTACTTTTTATGTATGAGCCCTGACATTTGGTAACATCTTCATTTGGAGTTGAGTTTGCAAAATTCCAAGTCGGAAGCGATTTGATGCTTTGCAGACTCGTGTATCTTACATGTGGTGGTGAAATCTAATTACAAGTTTCAGGTTTCCTTCACTAGTCTGAGAGGCAATCAAATATTAATGTTAGAAAGTAGCAGGCTTGTCATGACCCGTTACACTCTCACCACTGCCGAGCGTCAGAACATATCAGGTGTTTATTATAAACTTTTATAAGTTTCTTAGGGTGCTTTCACACAGTGCTTTTTTTTATGCGTTTTTTGTGCAGGAAGGCACAGCAATTAATGTTGTACATTGCTGCACAAAAATCGTGGTAAAATCTCTTTTTGTCTACTCTCCTTCGGATGTTTGGGACCTGTGGTGACATCACGGTCACATGACCTCTCTTCACAGGTCCTTCAACCCTCTAATGATTTCCGCTATGTCTTATTTTCGGGGGGTGCCTTATATTAGGGAATTCAACAAAATCTCTGCTATGTCTTACTTTCGGGGGTGTCTTATTTTCGGGGAAAATAGTCTCCAAAAAATGGGAATCTCGCAAGAGAACAGAGAGTGACTTTTGATCACTATATTTACTATTTTGCCATAGGCAAACTTAAACTCTATCAGTTCTCGATCTATAAAACACTAAAACGTAACTTTTATTATATATAACGTTTAACCTCTATACAAACTATATAAAAACCGGATTTTTAACCTCACCATTTAACCCTTTCTACTTCTGAAGGAAGGAATAGCTCCTTTTCTATTATCAAGTCTGGTGGAACACCACCTATTAACAAGAAAGCCTTATATATATACAGCAATTTACTAACTCCAGTAAGGGATCCCAAGCCTCCTACTTGGGCAGTCATCCCTAAACCCAATGGACACAAAACAAATAAGGCCCTCTTGTGACACCCTCTGCAGCGGGTGACACTTGTAGACAGAGGTGAGAAATCCTAATTTAAAATGTCATGCCTAACCTCCCCAACATGTTTCACCAGTTAACCTGGCTTCATCAGGGATTAGAGGTCCGGTCCCATGTGGTCTAAGCTCATTTCCTTATATATTATGTTAGGTACACACCCTATTCAGGTGCTCACCAATTAGCCATCAGAGAATCCACAAAACCCACTCCCCCTTCCACTCTCCTGCACGCACACTGATACTATGTGCTGCCGCTGTCACCATGCTCCCATAAACAAAAAATCCTCAGCCAAGTTCACCTTCTCCATAACGGGCTTGCGCCCTATCTTACCATGCTGCCCGCGTACTGTATCAATGGACATTTCTGCCCTGACTGTGATGGACTTCCGTCCCATCTCTCATATTATTGCAACTGCGTGGCTCACCTAGAACGGACTAAGCAGAATAGATGTTACATTTCACAGCACACTACCAGCTTTATCAACTACCATAAACCCCTTCTCCTCCATGTATAATATGCATATTCATTGGGAATATATACTCCATTGTACTGTACACTATTGTCATAGTATATTCCCATAAACCACTTCTCTTTTATATCTAATATACATATTAATTTTAATAAAGCTGCAGGCCCTATGGTTAGCCTGCCCTCCCTCCCGCAACTTCACCTCCCACCTTCCCCATTAAAGATTCTTTCTTACAGGTCACGGCTAGCCACCTAATTCATTACGTCACAATGGGAGCATGCAAAAATGTTAGTACATTCATACTCTATTGCATTTGCATACATCTGTACTGCATATATTGTATTTAAAGTTAGCACAAAATCTACCAGTGAGCAGAAACAATAAATCTATACATAAATGTATACATGAATAGATGGCAATCTACTCCTGAGCTGCGTCTCGCCATAGCAACCCGAGTGTATACATTATATGATCCAGCTGCCAACAACCCCCTCATGCACAAAAACAACACACACACATCCCAATTTGCCAAACAGAAACCGTGGCCTCACGTGATCAATACCTATCATCATTGCAAAACACGGGGAAAACGAGAGACAACGTGGAGGCAGAGAGGGGGGCAGAAGGGAGATGGGGGGGGAGGAGACTTGATAATAGAAAAGGAGCTATTCCTTCCTTCAGAAGTAGAAAAGGTTAAATGGTGAGGTTAGAAATCAGGTTTTTAAATAGTGTGTATAGAGGTTAAGCGTTATACATAATAAAAGTTACGTTTTAGTGTTTTATTATCGGGGAAACACGATATGTTCACATGGTGTATTGGGGGGCGTGTACTGTGCACGCTGCAATACACTGTGTGCTTTAGAAGTACGCACTCTTCAGCGCATACTTGCAAAGCAGGGGGGGGAGGGGTGGCGGCCCCATTCACCTCTATTGTCACGGTCACGTAAGCACCACGAAGAAGTGGCATGTCACTTCTCCCCCCAGGCGTATCATACGATCGTATTGTACGCCCAGGGAGACAAGGCGTAATTCATAGTTCTCTATTAGAGCTATGAAATACCGTAATTGCGGCGCGAATTTCGCCCATATTAAAGCGCAAATAAGCGGCAAAATGCGCACCGCAATTACGCCATGTGAACATACGCTAACAAGATGAGGGGAGTCTTTTCACATCAGAGAGTGAAAGATTTGGGTTGTCTATTATTTTAATCAAAGGGTCTGGTGGTGGGAGGGGTTCAAAAAGAAAAAATAAGTCGCGGGATTTTGCAGTAAAAAACAGAGCAAATTCTGACCAGTGACAGAAGGAATCCTTCTTACTCCGCCCAGGGTATGTTCACACGGCATAATTGCAGGGCGTACAGTACGCGCCGCAATACGCCGGAGGATTTGGGAGTCGTGCTGATCAGCGTGTACGCTCGCGGCACAGAGGGAGGTGGGGGGGGGGGGGGGCAGCAGCACACCGGCCTCATAGACATGCATTACTCGCGGCGCGTAAAAGTGACATGTCACTTATCTCTCCGCGCGTACTATACGATAGTATTGTACAAGCGGGGAGAGGAGGCGTAATCCATAATCCATCGTTCTCTATGAGAGCTATGGGTTACCGTAATTATGGGGCGCATTTTCCCGCATATTAAGCGCAGTACGCCACGAAATACACGGCGAAATGCGTTCCAAAATAAGCCATGTGTACATATCCTTGCAGTGATTGACAGCTTTCCCTGTACATACAGAGCTAACTGTCAATCACTGTAAGTGGGTGGGGCCAGCATTACTTTCAGTTTCACTTTCACAGATTTCCTCTGCTTTTTACTCAGGAGTTGAGCATGAAATCAAATAAAGCTATATATCACAGAGCTCAGCTTTTCTCTCTTTATCACATTCTGCTTTCAGATAGGGCAGCATAAACCACGTGAGTGGTTCCCTTTAAAGCAAACCTGTCAGGTGGTTTATGCTCCCCTGTTTGAGAGCAGGATATGATAGAGGGAGAGAAACCGAGTTCTGTGATGCATATGATTTTGAGCAGAATTTCCATGTAAAAGGCACAGTAAATCTATAAGGACTCTTAAGGCTATGTCTACACGGCACAACTTTATGATCGTTATTTCTGCGCTTTTACGATTTTAAAATCGCCAAAACTTTGATGGTTCGTACAGAGCCCCATAGACTACAATAGAAAAAACAAGCTGTAGTCTTCACAGCTCGTCTTTTTCTATGATCGTCTTTCGGCGCCGATGTATTATACAACAGGTGTGTCTTCCCATACAATATAATTGTACAGACAACGTCAAAAAAGGAGAAGCGACTGCGGTTTTTGCGCAAAATGTGACATAAACCGCGGTCGTGCATTGGATAAAAAATGGCCACTTTCAGCTGTTTTTTGTCCTATGCAGTGTAGACCTAACCTGAGAGTCAGGGGAAACTGTGCTCATCCCACCCACCTACAGTATTTGACAATTTGCTCTGGACACACACTTATATAGCTGTCAATCACTTTACATGGGAGGATCAGTAAGACTTTTACTGTTGTCTAACTACATGACTACTGCTGTGCACTATAAATTTGTGGGTGATGGTCATCTACCTGTGTAGGGACGCTCTGATACTATAATGGTGCAGCTGTGTGAGTGGAGAGTCAACGGTCAGTGTTAATCGTCTTTCTACTGAGAAGGCAGTGATGGGTTATTACCATAGTTGCCAACTTTTGAAAATGAAAAAGCAGGAGATTTCAGTGGGCGGGTATGCCACGCCCCTTCAAAAAAGCCACACCCACTCCACCTAACTGCATAACGGCTTTGGAAGAAAGCCAGGTAGATGCCCTTATAGCCAGGTAGTAACCCCCATAAGCAGGTAGTGCCCCTAACAGGCAGGTAGATGCCCCCTTGTAGCCAAGTAGATGCCCCCTTTGTTAGCCAGGTAGGTGCCCCCCTTTGTTAGCCAGGTAGGTGCCCCCCTTTGTTGCCAGGTAGTGCCCCCATTGTTGCCAGGTAGTGCCCCCTCTGTTGCCAGGTAGATGCCCCCCATTGTAGCCAGGTAGTGCCCCCCTTTGTTAGCCAGGTAGGTGCCCCCATTGTTGCCAGGTAGGTGCCCCCATTGTTGCCAGGTAGTGCCCCCTTGTTGCCAGGTAGTGCCCCCTCTGTTGCCAGGTAGTGCCCCCATTGTTGCCAGGTAGTGCCCCCTCTGTCCAATAATTGCAAACAATGCCGTATATTAGCAGTGCACACGTTATAGTCCCAGCCGTTAGGAGTACCTTGCTTAGACTCCCCTATATCAATCAAAAACGTACACATAGGCTGTATGGACAAAACATTGAACTTTACTTCATTTTATAAATTGGTGCATAAAAGACATAGTTCTATGACGAACACCTTAGGCAATGAAAAACATATGAAAACGTGGCAGTACTTAGCTGTATAGCTTCTCCTGTTTAGGAGGTAAGTGATAGTCCCATAGTAGACTGGTAGGAGCCGATCATGCTGAGTTGCAGCCCAGTGCCGCCATGCAGTGCCCCCTCTGTTGCCAGGTAGATGCCCCCTCTGTTGCCAGGTAGTGCCCCCATTGTTGCCAGGTAGTGCCCCCATTGTTGCCAGGTAGATGCCCCCTCTGTTGCCAGGTAGATGCCCCCTCTGTTGCCAGGTAGATGCCCCCTCTGTTGCCAGGTAGATGTCCCCTCTGTTGCCAGGTAGTGCCCCCTCTGTTGCCAGGTAGTGCCCCCATTGTTGCCAGGCAGAGCCCCCCATATAGCTAATAAAAATAAAATAATAAAATCCACTTACCTCACCAGGCTCCTGCAGCACGGCCGCTCCGGACGATCTCCTCAGCGGCGCAGGGGGAAGTGAGAGCAGCCGCGCGTCACTCCCCTGCAGCCGCGCGTCACTTCCCCTGCGCCGCTGACCTGTATGTGCGGCGCACACACCGGCGCCGGACATACAGGGGGAGGAGGGAGGAGAGGAACGATCCCTCCTGCCTCCTCCCTGCACAGCGAGACTCCGGGCGGGTGAAGCGGGCGCAGCGGCCGCTTCACCCGCCTGTAGGAGCGGCCCGGCGGCGCCAGAGTAGCGCACTAGCGCTACTCCGGCTCCGCGGTCATTTAAAAGACCCCCGCCGCCTGCTGGCGGCGGGAGGAATGCCAACTCCCCCGGGTGGGCGGGAGGGGGACCCCAAATAGCGGGACCCCCCCCCCGCCAAAAACGGGAGAGTTGGCATGTATGGTTATTACCATCCCTGCCTTCCCGATTGCTGTGTTTACAGTGCTCAATCTGCGCTATACACACATATAGGGAGGAAGACTCCCGGCTTACTACTACTCAGTGCCAGTCGACTTGTGACTGTCGGGGCTCCTTAACTGCATGAACTGCTGAGTCTTATCAGACTCATGTCAGCTCTAGAGTGACTTCAAGGGGTGTATTTCTGCAGCAAAAAAAAAAATAACATCCAGAGGTCTTTTTCTGACCTTTTGCTGATGCATATTAACATAATATTGATCCAACTTTTAGTCCCGCCAAACCTTAAAACTTTTTATTGCCTGTATATAAATGTCACTGACAGTAACAGTTGTTATTTATTTTTGCACCACTTTTGCTGTAAGGTTATGTTCACACAGCGTGTTGTGTCCATGTGAACATACATTCTTAGATGCATGTTTGGGTCTGTCTAGACGGACCCAACCCGCATCTAGCAATGAGCAGTGTGATATTACACTGCTCGCAATGTGAAACATGTATCGGCGTTCAGACGAGTGATCGCCTATGTGTGTCTTATTGTGTCTTTCGGATCCGTTCCAAGAATTGTCATGTTAATTCTTGATCCGAAAGACGCAGTAGGAGCCCTATAATAAACTAGAGGGTGTGATCCTGCTGCAGCCAACACGCATCCAAACACGCAGCTGCGTGTTGGATCCGATTGCCGCTGCGTTTTTGGATGCGATTTTCGGATCCAACGCGGATCCAAAAATGCCGTGTGAACAAGCCCTTAAAAATAACTTGACTTATTTTTGTCATATTTGTAAAAATGACATCAAAATAAGAAAGACAAAAAATGTGTAGGATAGCAAAGTGCGAGAAAGTGCTATAGCGTTCAAACTTCCGTGTACAAAAGAAAATTAAAATGTGCCTGTTCAGCAACTGGTTAAGGAGTCCTATCAGGATTTACCGTACTCAGAAGTCTTGCTCCAAATCATAAAACCCCATACATCACAGAGCTCAGCTTCCCTCCCTCATCATATCCTGCTCTCAGATAACCACCTGACAGGTTAATTTTAAGGAGCAACCACGATCGCATAGTGTCCTGTCTTGAAGCCGGTCTGGTGGGTACTTAAACTTGGCATCATCTGTATTAATGATCTTTGTTCTACATGGCACAGGCTGCCCATTTATGATGTTTTATTGATGAAAAATTCATTGATCTATGCATCTCTGTCTGGATTTTAGATTTGCTGACTACAGAGCTCATATTAATCAAGGACAGAGCTTCACTTTAAATGCAGCCTAATTTTATACTCCCTTTGGTAAAGTCACTTCTGATCCCCTGACGCTTGGAAAGAATGTCATTAGGACGCTCCCCAGAGATCCATTACAGAATAAAGTGGAGCCATCAGGGAAAGGTCTGCAGAAGAGACGGCTCTAGCCTGTGCCGCCTGGCAAATGCTTTATTTAATGTAGGCAACATCTGGAGTTTAATTGAATAATTTGTACAGCCTTTTGCATCTGTGTTGGGTTTCTCTAAGGCATCAAACAACATATAGAAAAAAATTCAATTGTTTTTAGAATTGACTTAAAGGTGACTTGTCAAGTTGACAGTATACTCCGTACACACGCTCGTACAGGAAATGCTGTCAATCACTGTATGTGGGTGGGGTAGGTGGCCTTTCACTTTCTCTTCTCTTTCTCTAGGAATTTTCTCTAAGGGCATGACCCCACGGCACGGGTTTTCGGCCGGTTTGCGGTTTTTCAGACCGCCTGAAAACTGGCCAAAAATGAGCACAATGGTTGGAAAACCTATGCAGCAGTCCCCACTGGTTTTCCGCCCGCGGTCCGGCCGCTAAAAATTCAACAAGCACAATCTTCCGTCCGGTTTTCGGACGGAATCTGTGCTTGTGAAGGAGGAGGCCTTTTCTCCGCCCGTCACGGGAACGCACCCTTACTCAGAAATTCAGCATTAAATCATATAAACCTACATATCACAAAGTACATCCTGCTCTAAGATAGAGTATCACAAGGCATTATGGGAAAGGAGCTGGAAAGCTCACTGCGCCCTCTATAGGTTGTAACAAATCCTCAATTTACTTCTGATTCACTGAATCTTTGAGAAGCAAAAGGAATAATTGTCAAACCAATATTGCTCATCTACATACGCGTTTTCGGGGTTTTGCCCCTCATCAGTGTAGAGCAGAGCGATATTGGCTTGACTGGTGGGAGGCAATGAGTGGGTTTATGAGGGGGAACATCTCTCCTTATGTAGCACCAGTTAAGGTGTGTAGTGTTTTGTTTGGCTTTTTAGCCCACTACTTCTCAGCATCTGCATTATCACAAGGCATTATGGGAAAGGAGCTGGAAAGCTCACTGCGCCCTAAGATAGAGTAGTAAGGCTGCTTTCACACAGTGCATGTTTTTGGATGCGTTTTTTGTGCAGAAATGTACAGCATTAATTACTGTGCCTTTCTGCACAAAAAATGCAGGTGCGTGTGAAAGCACCCTAATACCACCTGGCAGGTCCACTTTAAATTTGAAACACAGATGAAATGTAGGTTAATTAAAGGGTTGTCCTGGATTAGAAAAACTCAGCTGCTTTCTTTTAGAAACGGCTCCACCTTTGTCACAGGATATGTCAGGTACTACAACCCCACTTATCTAGATAAAGCTGAGCTTTAAGGGTATGTTCACATGGTGTGTAACAAACGCTTTTCGATATGAGTTTGGATCCGTCTGTCGGATCCCAAATGCACTCAAACACGTATCGAACAAAAAACAATGTGATTTAAATTGCTTTTTATTAGAAACACGCATCGCCGCTCACACGAGTGATCGCCGATACGTGTCTCACTGTGTCTTTTGGATCCGTCTTTCGGATCCGTTCCAAGAATTGACATGTCAATTATTGGTGCAAAAGATGCAGCTGCCTGTTTTGGTACGTGTTGAATCTGTTTTACATGCGATTGCTTCAGCGATTTTTGATCCGATTTTCGGATCCAAAATCACCGTTTGAACATTCCCTTACAGCCACGTTTTTTTTTTTTTTAATCTTTGACAACCACTTCAACAATTCCAGTGGTTTTGAAAAATGCTTGCATTTTTTATGTTTTTGGTATATGCTTTAGCGTGTTCAAAAAACGTAATGTGGGAACCCATTCTCTAAACACCATGGTAATAAACACGTGCATCTTTTTAATATATTATCTGTGTTCCAAATTTCAGTTAATTATAAAAAAAAAAAAAATACTATTATGAACATGACTTTTTTATGCGTAGAAAAATGTAACGTGTTTACTCATGATGAAAATAATTTCACTCTAAATGAACTTTTTTATCAGTTACTTAAAGGGGTTTTCTCATTACTATATTAGCTTTTAACATGAAGGGAAAGGTATTTTAATACTACTACTAAATACATTGCTCTTTTGCTATTGCCATGGTCAGCAAATAATAGAGTGCACACAAGTGTTTCTAGGTTACTGTCCACATGTCTCTTCCTGATTAGACAGAAAGCAGGGGGATGACCTGCGTGTTGGATGCGTTTTGGATCTGATTGACGCTACGTTTTTGGATGCGATTTTCGGATCCAAAACACCATGTGAACAAGCCCTAACAAGATTAGATTGTTTACCTTGCTTTCACTCCGCTGGGAAATATTTCTTTACAGAGTATCACATTCACGCACAGTATACACGTTCAATTGGATCCACAATTGGGTCATATTTATTTAGACAATTGACCCAGAATTTTAGTGCAACTTGCAACAAAAATAATGGCGTACTTGCTTTACACCACATTTATTATGTGTTTTAGACCCCTCTGCCTAAAAGGGGCGTGATATTGGTAAAGTGGGTGTGGTTTCAGCTTAAACATTTCTGCAGCAAGTAATAAGCCAACTAATAGAAGGTGTAAAGCGAGACGAGCACTTGTTAGTAGATAAGTTTTCCAGCGCTTGGCAAAAATATATACAATTCAGTTTTTATTTGTCCCCTTTTTTTTGTTTTTTTAGAAAACAAAGTTGATTACAAAACTACACACATCTTGACGCGTTTCAGGTCACTATAAGGTCACTATATCTGTGGAAGAAAGGGTTGTTTACCAGCTGTGTCTGTCACAAAGTTATTTCAGAGGAGTTCCGGTAAACACACATTACATTAAGATTAAAGGGGTTGTATAATTTCATTAAATGGCCTTCAGAATAAGGGGGCAGTGAAAACAAGCAACTTTGCAATTGGATGTCATTAGCAAAGCTGCCTTGTTTTCACTGTCTCCCTTATCTTTGTTTTGTGTAAACACTGTTCCCCAGTGTCGGATCCCACCTCCTTGCATTTCATTGGCTGCCGGCTCTACTAATTTACATTCTGTCTGGCTCCGGGTCGTATTCATGGGAGCCTGCATTCCTGCCTCTTTCACTCAGAAAAAGGGACCGACAACAATTTCACTCTGTAGAGCCACCAGCTCCTCATTGACACTGAAGCTGCTTCTACAATCAGAAAACAGTAGAATTGTGCCTTGGTTCCTAATGCTCCTGCGTGTAAGGGTCCGGCAAGATTTCACTCTGCGCAGCCACCAGCTTCTCAGTGACACTGCAACTGCTTCTATAATCAGAAAACAGCAGAATTGTGCCTCGGTGCCTTGTGTAAACATAGCAGGGAGATGGATCTGTGCTCTGGAGGAGTTCATAGAAGACTTGATTCAACTTTACCAAACCTCCAGCTGTGAGAGAAGGGATCAGTGCTATAAGTTCATAGAAGGCTGTCTAGACTCAATGCAGGCCTGTGGCATGTAAACAGCTCTTACAAAATAAGACTGCAAAAAGAGAGGAAAAACACAGTGACATGTGGAGGGGGGGTTGAATATACTGACTTGGGAGCGAGCACGAACAGTGAAGGGGGAGGATGATGTCATCCCCCTTCAGTTAAGAAACACCCAGCTGGGAGGGGAAGAAACGCCCCTGGATTTCAGGAACTGAGAGAATCAAGCTTCAAGAAAACAGCCGAACTGATGAAGAGATACATCCCCTTTAAGGGTCCTTATAATGACCTGAAACGCGTCAACATTTATTTAATTTTGTAATCAACTTTGTTTTTTTTATTAAAAAAAATTTAAAATGGCATACATAAAACCTGTATTTTATATATTTTTGCCAAGTGCTGGGAACTGTATCTACTAACAAGTGTACATGTACACCTGTGCCCGGGTGGTTTTTTTTCTTCTCTGCATCGGACAATTGGGCATATGTAGTGCCGTGAAGAGCCGGTGAGCGAACCATCCCTTTTGTTTAATGTACGTAAAGTTAGACTAGACCGTTCTAAATAAGCTCCATAATTATTAGCACTGTCATGAATGTGGCACATTTTAAGTCTGTCTTGTCTAAGTTTACGCTAAGTGTTAGACAATATTAATAAATCTGCCCCATTGTGCAGGACTCTAGCAGCCAGGTAGGTCACTCCTGAGCCAGTCTCATCTATTAAGTGTTGTTTTCTCACATTTAAAACATTGTTTTCTCTTTACATACATAATATATATATTTTTTTATTTTGGCAGTCCTGTGCTATTAAAACTTAGGGCCCGTCCCCACGACACAGGACAAATACCGGTCGGTTTATCTGACCGGTATTTGTGCTGTTTTTGGGCCGTGCACACGGCAGCAAGGGGACGACTTTTCTCCGCGATTAGCAGAGAAAAGCACTCCCCCCTTCGCATAGACCTTTTCATAATCCGTCCGAAAACCAGACGGAAGAATGAACATGTTCTATGTTTTCCTGACTGCCGGCGGTCTGAAAAACCGCTGTGCGGAAAACCCGTGTGATGGGGACTGCTGCGCGGGTTTTCCGTAAAGGTCCATTTTAAAGTTTGTCAGATGGTTTGCAGATGGTTTTCAAAACTGAAAACCGTCTGCAAACCCGTGCGGTGGGGACAAGACCTTAGGCTATGTTCACGCTGCGTTTCTTGGATGCGTGTTTGGATCTGTGTTTTGGATCCAAAACGGACCCAAACACGCATCTAACAAAGTGCAGTGTGATTTACATTGCTTTCAGACGTCTGATCCACGATACGTGTTTTACATGCGTCTTTCAGATCCGGTCAAAGAATTGTCATGTCAATTCTTGATCTATTTGACGCAGCAGATGCCCTATTTAAAACTATAGGGTGCGTTTCTGCTGCAGCAAAAAACGAATCCAAACACGCACCACACTTTGGGTGCATGCTGGATGCGTTTTACATGGAACATGAACATGTTGGTGCGAAGGGGGACAGCTTGAATCTGTAAATCGTGGACAAAAGCAGTCCCCTTGCTTCCCCCGACTGGGATTTGGTATATGCCATGTAAACGCGCCCTTATTGTTGAAATACTCCTTCCCCCCCCAAATTTTTTTTTTTTAAAGTGCTCTGTGCTTTGTACTTTTTTTTTTTTTGTGTGTTTTTCCCTTCCTAAATGATGTGGGTTATTGATCATGTGATTTAACAATTCCTCTTTGAATCACATGCTTTAGTAAAACAAAAACGCCTTACACATTTTTCGTCAGAGAAAAAAAAAAATTCAATAGGGGTCTATGGGGGAAAAAAAGCATCACGGATCGGTAAAAAAACCAAAAAACGGCATGCCTACAGCTTGCTGCATTTGAAAAAAGCACCAGTGACCCCAATAAAAGCCATCAACAGTAATGTGTATTGTGCATCTTGTTTTTTTATATTTTGCTACTGACTTCCAGCTAAATTCTGGTCTTTCAACAGCAAAAAGAGCAGGTAAAGATGGCACTAAAAACATGCGGACAGATTTACCAATGGTGTTGCACCAGAATACTGACGTGCATGACTTACCCCACATTTATCATTTATTGTTTTAGATGCTTTTGCGCTGTATCCAACAACAACTTTGGGCATAGCTTCATGTGAGAGGTCATGTGCCAAACAAATGTGTTAAAGTTTTGTCGCTATTAGTGGCATAAACTAAGCCAATTGATAGAAAGTGTAAACTTAGACTAGACAGTGTAGAAATGCAACAGATCTATCATAGTCTTAGTAAATTTGGTGCATTCTTATCTAGTTTAAGTTTACTAGTATTAGACAATGATAAATCTGCCCTATTACTAGTGCATCTCAAAAAATTAGAATATCTTCAAAAAATTCATTTATATCCGTAATTAAAGTCAGATAGAGAAACCCATATATAGTATAGACTCGTTACACACAGAGCGACTTATATTTCAATCCTTTTAATGTGGATGATTATGGATTACAGCTGATGAGAACCCAAGATTCAGTGTATCAGAAAATTAGAGTAGTATATAAGACCAATCAAAAAATTAAATGTAATCCAGAAATGTTGGGCTGCTGAAAGGTCTGTCCAGGATATGCCCTCAAGACTTTGTTGGGGCTTTGCATGAATTACCGCATCAGTGCAACATGGCATGGAGGTGATTAGCCTTTGGCACTGAGGTCTTATGGAAGCCCAGGTTGCCTTGATTGTGCCCCTCCCCTGTCTGGTGTCTCCCATCTTCCTCTTGGTAATACACCATAGATTCTCTGTGGGGTTTAGGTCAGGAGAGTTTGCTGGCCAATCAAGCACATTGATACCATGGTTATTAAGCCATATATTGGTACTTTTGGCAATCTGGGCAGGTGCCAGATCCTGCTGGAAAATAAAATCAACATCTCCATAAAGCTTGTCAGCAGAGGGAAGCATGAAGTGCTCTAAAATTTCCTGGTAGACGTCTGCGCTGACTTTGGTTTAGATATAACACAGTGGACCAACACCAGCAGATGACATGGCTCACAAACCATCACTGATTGTGGAAACTTCACACTAGACCTCCAGCAACTTGGATTGCAGCATTTCCACTCTTCCTCCAGAGTCTGGGACCTTGATTTTCAAATGATATGCAAAATGTACTTTCATCTCAAAAAACAGGACTTTGGACACGGAGCACCCGTCCTGTCCTTTAACCCAGGTAAGATGCTTCTGATGGTGTTTCTGGGTCATGAGTGGCTTGACACAAGGAATGCAACAGTTTATGTCCCGGATACGTCTGTGTGTGGTGGCTCTTGAAGCACAGACTCCAGCCACAGTCCACTCCTAACCTTGTCAATCTCACCCAAATTCTGGAATGGACTTTTCTCAACAATCCTTTCAAGATCGCGGTTATCCCTGTTGCTTGTGCACATTTTTCTACCACAATTTTTCCTTCCACACAATTCTCCATTAATATTCTTTGATGAAGCACTCCGTGAACAGCCAACTTCTTTAGCAATAACCTTTTGTGGCTCCACTCCTTATGAAGAGTGAATGACTGTCTTCTGGACAAATGTCAAGTCAGCAGTCTGCCCCACGATTGTGTAGCCTACTGAACCAGACTGAGGACCCATTTAAAGGCTTAGGAAACCTTTGTGTGTGACACCATGATTGAACAATCGTGAACTTCCTCACATTATTGTAATTTACTGATTTTTGGGTCTTTATTAGCTGTAAGCCATAACCATCCGCATAATAAAATATATTTCTACCCTGTTTCCCCCGAAAATAAGACATAGTGTATTTTTTTATGTAATTCAGAGTTTGGCTGCTTATGCTGATGTTTGTGATTAAATCACTACAGTATATTAATACATGTGGATTTTTGTTCAACTGTAAATGTGAATTCTTGTTCATGGAAAAATAAGACATCCCCTAAAAATAAGTCTTAGCTCGTTTTTAAAAGCAAAAATTAATATAAGACACTGTTTTATTTTCAGGGGAAACGGGGTATGTGTGTAATGAGTGTATACAATAAATGGGTTTTTCTATTTGACTTAAATTATGGACATAGATTAATTTTTTGACAATATTCTACAAAAAGTTTGACAATATTTTCCAAAAACATGCCCTGTGTGTGACACAATCCTGAATATTTGAAGCATCCTTTCCCTGCTTTCTCTCATTGATGCCGATTCCTGTGGGTTTGGCATCCTTTTCTTGTGAATGTCTGGTTTAATGTGCGTTAAAATCCCACATGCAGTTTTTGAGCCGCAGCCAGATGTGGATCCGGGGAAGGAAGACGTTTAAGCTCTTCCTTTATATTTCTCCTTGCTTTGCATCGGTTTTTGGCTTTGCATCAAAAACTGCAATTGTGATTCCAGCCTGTTAAACCATTCAATTTTGACATTCCTGAACGATACAGAAAGTTAGAAGAGCACTTAAACAATGTGACTCTTCACTGCCGCTCCATGAATGACCCTTTCTTGTGATGGATAGAAGACAATACAGGACGTCCTTCCCATTGAAAACAAACTGATCTGAGGTTAGAAGTCACCGTTCCCTCTGTCCGGTCTGACAGCTGCCTGTAACAAGCTGTGGATCTGAGTGTCAGCTAATGATCGTCATCCAAATAACAATCCAGCGGAGGAAGCGGTGAAAGCTGCGACCGGGGTCTTGCCATAAACATTTAATTTGCAGCATAAACCTAGTAAAAGTATGAGTCTGGAGGGACATCATAAAATATTATGTGCCTAGAGGGACAACATAATTTATGATTTGCACGGATGCACGTGCTGTATACAATATATACAATTGAGTCACATTATTAGAGCTAATATGACGATCGAGATGATCCCACATCTGCTGGAGAGCGCGTGGGAGAGGATCGGTAGAGCTAATATGCCGATCGAGATGATCCCACAGCTGCTGGAGGGCGCGTGGGAGAGGATCGGTAGAGCTAATATGCCGATCGAGGTGATCCCACAACTGCTGGAGGGCGCGTGGGAGAGGATCAGTAGAGCTAATATGCCGATCGAGATGATCCCACAACTGCTGGAGGGTGCGTGGGAGAGGATCAGTAGAGCGAATATGCCGATCGAGGTGATCCCACAACTGCTGGAGAGCGCGTGGGAGAGGATCAGTAGAGCTAATATTCCGATCGAGGTGATCCCACAACTGCTTGAGGGCGCGAGGCATAGGAAAAGTAGAGCTAATAAGACGATCGAGGTGATCCCACAGCTGCTGGAGGGCGCGTGGGAGAGGAAAACTAGAGCTATTATGACGATCGAAGTGATCCCACAGCTGCTGGAGGGCGCGGGGGAGAGGATCAGTAGAGCTAATATGACGATCGAGATGATCCCACAGCTGCTGGAGGGCGCGTGGGGGAAGATCTGTAGAGCTAATATGCCGATCGAGGTGATCCCACAACTGCTGGAGGGCGCGTGGGAGAGGATCAGTAGAGCTAATATGACGATCGAGGTGATCCCACAACTGCTGGAGAGCGCGTGGGAGAGGATCAGTAGAGCTAATATGCCGATCGAGATGATCCCACAGCTGCTGGAGGGCGGTGGGAGAGGATCAGTAGAGCTAATATGACGATCGAGGTGATCCCACAACTGCTGGAGGGCGCGTGGTAGAGGATCAGTAGAGCTAATATGACGTTCGTGGTGATCCCACATCTGCTGGTTGGCGCGTGGGAGAGGATCAGTAGAGCTAATATGACGATCGAGGTGATCCCACAACTGCTGGAGAGCGCGTGGGAGAGGACCAGTAGAGCTAATATGCCGATCGAGGTGATCCCACAACTGCTGGAGTGCGCGTGGGAGAGGATCAGTAGAGCTAATATTCCGATCGAGGTGATCCCACAACTGCTGGAGGGCGCGTGGGAGAGCATCAGTAGAGCTAATATGCCGATCGAGGGTGATCCCACAACTGCTGGAGGGTGCGTGGGAGAGGATCCGTAGAGCGAATATGCCGATCAGGTGATCCCACAATGCTGGAGAGCGCGGGGAGAGGATCAGTAGAGCTAATATTCCGATCGAGGTGATCCACAAACTGATGGAGGGCGCTGTGGAGGCATCAGTAGAGCTAATATGCCGAAACGAGGTGATACCAAGCTGCTGGAAGGCGCCTGAGGAGGATCAGTAGGCTAATTTGACGATCAGAAGTGATCCAAGCTGCATGGAGGCGCTGGGGGAGAGGACAGTTTGAGCTAATATGACGATCGAGATATCCCACAGTTGCTGGAGGGCGCGTGGGGGAATATCTGTAAGAGCTAATATGCGATCGAGGTGATCCCACAGCTGCTGGAGGGCGGCGTGGGAGAGGATCAGTAGAGCTAATATGCGATCGAGGTGATCCCACAACTGCCTGGAGGGCGCGTGGGAAGGATCATAGAGTAATATGACGATCAGAGGTTGATCCACAAACGCTGGGAGGAGCGCGTGGGAGAGGATCAGTAGAGCTAATTGGACGATCGAGGGGGATCCACAACTGCTGGAGAGCGGGGTGGGGAGAGGATCAGTAGACTAATATGGACGATCGAGGTGATCCCACAACTGCTGGAACGGCGCGTGGGAGAGGATCAGTAGAGCTAATATGAACGATCGAAGTGATCCCACAACTGCTGGAGGGCGCGTGGGAGAGGATCAGTAGAGCTAATATGCCGATCGAGATGATCCCACAGCTGCTGGAGGGCGCGTGGGAGAGGATCAGTAGAGCTAATATGCCGATCGAGATGATCCCACAGCTGCTGGAGGGCGCGTGGGAGAGGATCAGTAGAGCTAATATGACGTCCGAGATGATCCCACAGCTGCTGGAGGGCGCGTGGGAGAGGATCTCTAGAGCTAAAAAGACTATCCACCTGAACCCCCAACTGCTGGAGGGAGCGGGGGAGAGGATCAGTAGAGCTAAGATGTCGGTCGAGATGATTCCCACAAACTGCTGGAGGGGGCGTGGGGGAAAATCTGTAGAGCTAATATGGACGATCGAGGTGATCCACAGCTGCTGGGGGGCGCGTGGGAGAGGAACGGTAGAGCTAATATGACGATCGAGGTGATCCACAACTGCTGGGGCGCGGGGGGGGAGGATCAGTAGAGCTAATATGACGATCGAGGTGATCCCACAACTGTGGAGGGCGCGTGGGAGAGGATCTGTAGAGCTAATATCACGATAGAGCTGATCCCACAGCTGCTGGAGGGCGCGTGGGGGAAGATCTGTAGAGCTAATATGCCGATCGAGCTGATCCCACACCTGCTGGAGGGCGCGGGGGAGAGGATCAGTAGAGCTAATATGACGATCGAGGTGATCCCACAACTGCTGGAGGGCGCGTGGGAGAGGATCAGTAGAGCTAATATGCCGATCGAGGTGATCCCACAGCTGCTGGAGGGCGCGTGGGAGAGGATCAGTAGAGCTAATATGACGATCAAAGTGATCCCACAGATGCTCAATTGGGTTCAAGTCTGGGGAATGTAGGGAACCAGTGTTGGACATTTGTAGTCATGTGATATGTTGCATTGTCTGGAGGATCCCGTCTGCCCGGACTGTATTAGGCAGCTCGATAAACTTGGTAAGCTATACGGGAACAACAGAGTAAAGATACAAGCTGAGGAGATGATGTCACATAAAGATGGTCGTGGCATGACTTGTGAGAGTACATAACACGGCTGATCCTTTAATGTGGTCACCTGACACAGCACGAAGCCTTAAACAGCAGTGTAGACAGCTTATCGTGCCGTGCAAGCAAGTTTCATCCTTTGTGTCTTTGCCATGATAAAGATTATTCAATCCAATTACTCAGGCGCTCGCTCCTCACGTTATCAGATTACTGAAGTGCATAAAAAGTCATTGAAGGCTGCGACTGCGGAGAGGTCGACTTTCAAGCTGTGGACTCCTCATTCTCCAATTTATCATGTTCCATTAGTTTGTTTGCAGTCTGGTGTGTGAAGCTCGTATTTATTTAGTCACATTTCTATAGTCTATGACCAGACAATAAACGCCTCCGAAAGGATCAATTTTACTAAAATGTCTTTTTAAAGGGGATGCAGAAGGATTGGAAGCCATTTTTATGGGGATAAACTGTCCCCTAATGGCAGGTGTGGAAGAAAGTAGGGTGCAGCGTTTTTATCCTTGGTTACCTGTTAGGTAAGTGGGTGACAGGGGTGTGTGGCTGTGGCGAACTCCTCTCGTCTCTGAAATAATCAGCAGCTGAGACAAAGACTAAGTCCACACAGCAATGTGAAAATGGCGTCCAAGATCCGCAACACCATTTTTTTGAATGGTCTTTGTGCAAATAAACATGGTTGGATTTCAGATTCCCGGCAGCTCAGTAGATTTGGGGCTGTAGGAATCTGCCGATGGTCTGCCAGAATATACAACATGTTCTATGTTCCCCTGGACGCTTCTAGTTTTTGGAAACCCTCAGTAAAAAATCTGCGCTGTGTAGACTATTGAGGGCTACACAGCGCTGAGTACGGTTGGATTTTCAGCAGATTCACAGATTCAGGATACTGAATTCGCTGAAAAACCAACCAAAGTCCAGTACTGTGTAGACATAGCCTAAGACCTGTGATATCTCCTGACATGTTGTGTTTCCTGTGACGTAACAATTCTGGAGCATCGTCTCCTATAAGGCCCCGTTCACAAGACGGTTTTGGCCGCGGGTTTCGCCGCGGTTCCTGCGGCCATAGCCTCGTCGAACCGCGCCGCAAACTCGCGTCTCCTGACGCGGGTTTGCGGCGTGGGTGGTGGGCGTGGTTAGGGGCACGGCTTGCGCCGGAGGTTGCCCCCATGCAAATTAATAGCAGGGGGCAAACCCGCGCGAGCCGCGTCCTAGCCGTGCACCACCCGCGGCAGCCGCGCAGAGAACTCCCTGTCAGGAATTGACAGGAGAGTTCTTCAAAAACGCGCGGGTTTGCCCGCGGCCCGGAGCCGCGGCCAAACGCGGAGGGGTGAAATTAACGCTTTCCCTAGGAAACCATGTTAAAATATTAACGCGGTTTCCAAAAGGAAACCGTGTTAATGAACTAGACATGATTTGGCTGCGGAAACCGCGTCGGAACCCGCGGCCATAACCGCGGTCAAATCCGTCGTGTGAACGGGGCCTATCTCTGTGTTGTGCTGTTCCTCCGTTATTCCTTCTAGACATCTATCACTGAATCTGTCAGAGGGGTGTTACCAATTGGGAAGGGTGTCTTGCAGTCTGACATTGTCAGTGCTGACAGTGAGTGCAGGGTCACACTCCTCTGAAAACTGGAATGGGAGACACTATAAACATGTGCCAGGTATGTAGCGAGCCTCTGCCGCCGCCGCAAATCTTCCAGCCCAACAACCATGCGAGCTGCACTGTACACACAAAGGCACGATGAACGGCTTCCCTCCGAGGACTTACACTGGGATAGTGGCAGGGAAGTGACCTCCCCTACAGCCGCGGCAGCCCACCCACACTCCTTTGTGGCTCTGGGTCCCCTAAACAGGCAGCTGTGCTGTCTACGGGACGAGGGCGAGAGGTGCACCCGGCACGCGGGCAATGCCAACTTCAGTAAGATGATCCAGAAGAGCATTTCCCAAAAGAAAGTCAAGATCGACCTGGACTCCCCGGTTCCTGACGCCGATACCCCAGATGTTGACCTCTACCAGTTGCAAGTAAATACACTTAGGGCATGTCCCCACTGCACGGGTTTTCTGATGGTTTTTCAGCCGGTTTGCGGTTTTTCAGACCGCCTGAAAAACCGCCCGAAAATGAGCCCAATCGGGGACTGCTGCACGGGGGGGCCGCTCAAAAAAACATTGAGCATGTTCATCCTTCCGTCCGGAAACCGGACGGAATATGAACACCTCAATGGGACGGGGGAGGGCTCTTCTCCGCTCATCGCAGAGAAAAGCCGTCCCAACCCCCCCGCGGCCATGGGGACGGCCGCAAAACCGGACGAATACTGGCCGGGTAAACCGACTGGTATTTGTCCACTGCCGTGTGATCGTGCCCTTAGAAGATATAAAAGGCATCTTAAACTTCAAGCAAGGCCTGGCCTGAATAAAGCACAGCTTGTTGAAATCATTGGTGGTCACTTCAGAAAGCTAGTAAATAAAAAAAGGGAACGTTACATATTTATCGCTCGTCAGAATAGCAAAAAAAAATGCATCACAAGTCTGGGGGGTTCCTTTGGGAAAAACCGTTTTTCCTGTTTTATGAACATCTGCAGTTGGGAGCCCTTTAACCCTTTGAAAAGAGGGAATTTGTAAATAAAGTTTAATGTTTTTTTTGTGATTTCTGGGGGGAAACGGTTTTTGATATAATAGGGGAGGCCCTTTCATTTTCCAAAACCCTAATTTTTCGTTTTCAGAATGTTGTAATAAAACTTCGTTGTCAAAAAAAAAAAAAAAAGGAATGGAAACCCCACCCTTCTGACAGTTCGTAATAATTTCGGGTTTAAAACAGAGAACAGCACAGCATGATTTATAAAGAAGGGGGCTCCAGAATTTTGTTTTTTCACAGGGAACAACAGATTTTTTTAAAAACGGATGGCATAGGTCTTTTTTAAAAGAAAACCCTGTACATAGTTTTTGCCCCCTGGTGGGACGAACAAGGTATTTTTAACCCTGCTGTTTCATTTGCTGTGTCCTTATTCTGTAGTGCTTGTTTTGTGTTATTTAATGCTCAAATCTGCAGTTTTCGCCAGAAAGAGTCATTCGAAGAGTCCTTCAAAAGGGGTCAGTTTTTTTAAACCCCGCCCCCCTCAATGATAAAACCTATTACTTTGAATGGGTAAAAGTGAATAACTGTCAGTGGGGGGCCTGCCTTTGGTGGGGGGGGGCAACCCCTTTATGAAAAGATTTAAGGGGTAAAATGGTCAAAAACTGCTGATTTACAGAATAAGGACAAGCGCTGGGAACAGCAGGTCTGACCTAGTTTGTGCTGCTCTCAGAAAGAGGGGAAAAACCTATGTGACAGGTTCCCCTTTAAGTGAGAAAAGGGGAGAATATGTATATATGTTGGCTGATGGCTTTTTTTTAAAAACGCATTAGTTCCAGGGTGCTGTAGATCTAAATTAAGTGACTCCGATCCCGGGGGGGTTTTAAACTGATCCAGCCAAGTATCTAATGAGAAACGAATGTGGTTTAATCAATCTGGAACACCCAAAAAGATATATATAATTATATTAATTATTATATTTTATATTTATATATATTTATATATTTTTATATTTATATATATATATATATATTTTTGAACACAGGAAAAAAAAAATGCTAAAAATGTTTAAATAGTATCCCCAACAATGTTATGTCCTCAGGCCCAAAATTAAGCGGGATGATAAGATGTTGTAAAAGAGAGACTAGAAAAGAGCAGAAAAGAATGCCCTGTAAAGGTACCCGGGGTATTGAGGTGAGATAAGGAAAGGTAAGGGGGGAGCCGTGTATGTCGGGGTTTAAAGAGTTTGAACTGCATTCAGGGCAACAGAAAGAGGTAGGAGTGGAGGAGGATTAAAAGGGTGAATTTGGGGATGGATTGAAGGATTCTAGACACTTAGGGCTTGTCCCCCACGGCAGAGTTTTCTGTGGGTTTTATAGATTTTTTCGTATTTAAAAGCCGGCTGTAAACCGACTGTAAACTTGTGATAGCTTTAATAGAAAATGCGTTCACACCCCCACTGAACGGATTTTTGCTGGATGTTTTTTTTACACTGCAGCGTTACAAAAAAACTTAGAACATGTTCATTTTTTTGCCGGTTTTTCGGGGACAAAGATGAAATTGTCGTGGTTGGGGGGACGGGGAAGGGGCAGAACCGCCCCCCAAAAAACCACGTACAAGAGGCAAAATACCGGGGGTTTTCTTTCATTTTGTCTTTGCTGGGGGAATGGGCATTAGGGCCTCGGTATGAAAAAGTCTGGCTAAGTTTTTTTTTGTTGACTAGCAATCAATCAGGCCTCCTTTCATTTCCTTAGTGCTTGAAAAAAAAAAAAGGGGACTTGATTGGTTTATGGGCAACAAAAAAGGTTTTGGACCTAAAACGTTTCATACAGTGGCCCTAAGTTTTAGACTGTTATTTTTGTACACTAAGGGCCGTTTATCGGCAATGGACAAATACCCGGTATTTTTTTTAGATCAGTATTTTCCCCGGGTTTGTGTGCCGTGCAACGGCTGCGAGGGGGGCGGGTTTTTTCTGCAAAGAGCGGAGAAAAAGCCCCCCCTTCCCATTACATGCTATTTCCCTCCCCAAAACCCGACGCAAGAAAGTGCAAGACAATGTTTTTGGGCTGCCCCGGGGGTTTTTTGAAACCCCTTCGTGGGGACTGCTGCCGGCTTTTTTTTATTGAAAACCCTTGTGTCGTTTTCAGACGGTCTGAAAACCGCAAACCCCCCTGAAAAAAACCGTCTGCAAAAAATGCCCCTGGGGCATGCCCCAAGTTTTAGACCCTTTTTTTTTCTGTATTTTTAATCCCATTATAAAAAAAATTTGTATTAAACTGGGAAAAAAAAAAATTATTGATACAAGTAGTTGTTCATGCCCTTTATCAAAAGTTCAAGGTTTAGGTGACAAATTTATCTCTTTTGAGTGACAAAAATTGAAGATGGGGGGGGAAAACTGGGGTGAAATCCATAGGGACACTGTAAACCTTTATCCCGATGGATGCCGGTGACGGGGTGTTGATTTCTATAGGGCAGGCATAGTCCCAATTTGGACTTTGTTTGCGTTATTTTGCGATTTGTACAATTTATGCATCGACATAAAGGGGGGGGTCAGGCCTAAATGTGTACATGTGTGGAGAAAATGTTCCATTTATCCTTCAGAACCCCAGCATTGGAGTCCACCAGACCAAAGGTGCCTAAACCCAAGAGGTGTGTGTAATCTGTTCCTTTTCCAGGTCACATGATCTGTCACGTCAGCCTAAGGGCCCTGTTCACCGGCTTAAATGGGGGGTATTTCAGTCCGTAATTTTAGCCGTACTGCGCGAATTACAGTGGAAAACGCCCCGTCATTACGGTAATACAGTTCTATAGAGGAATTTGGATTACGTCCCTCGCCCTTCAGGGAATTTCGCCCCCCGGGGGGAAATGACATGTCGCTTATTCGGTTTTACGCGCCGCAGTTTGTGTCTGTGACCGGCGAGTGCCCGGCCCCCCACTCCCCCCCCCGGCCAATGGGTAATTTTCGCCCCCCAAAAAGCCGGGTGAACATGCCTAGGCTATGTTCACAGGCTTATTGCGGGGGAGTAATTACGCCCCGCAAATTTGCCGTTTTTGGACGGGGCGGGGGGGGGGGGGGGGAGAAGAGGGGGCCGGCACTTGCCCGGCCCTAGCTTCATGCTAGCGGGCGTTTACGCCCCTAGAAAGTGACATGTGAATTATCTCCCGCCCCGGGGCTTCGCGAGCAGGGAGGGGACGTAATCCATGTTCTCTATGAGAAAAAGTGAATTTCCCTAAAGAATGGGCCCCTTTTTGGGCCCCTAATTGGCGCCCTTCGGCGGTTTACGGACCGAAATAGGCCCCTTTTAAGCCCTGTGAAAATGCCTTTAAGGGTTGTTTCCCAGCTTTTTTAAATTTTTTTTGGGTAAAATTTTTCATACCCAAAAACGGCTCCAAAATGTTTTAACCCTGTTCAAAATGTGATTATATTGATTTCAATGTAAAAAAAACATCGGATGCTTCAAAGAATTGACATGTCAAATCTTGATCCCTTTTATGTATTGAAAAGCCCATAGAAAGAGTCCAGATATCCAAATTATACCACAACTTGTTGTACGGTTTTTGGATGCATTTGACCAATCCCTTTTTTTGTATTGCAAAAAAAATATCCCAAAAGCAGTGGAACTACCCTAAAAGAAGAGTTTTTTCTACTTTTTGGCTAACGGCATTGGATTTTAAAATTTTGTGTTGTGTCCTCTGAATTTTCCCCCCTTTTGGGGTGTCGTAATGAGTTGGATTGTCTGTATGTAGTGAATTATTTAAAACGGGTTGTAAACACTTGGCATGTCATTACATGATCTAAAGCGCGTGCGGGCATAGATGAATTCCCTGGAGCTTTTTTGCTGGCCCCTTTATGACTGTGGATCTCTCTCCACTAAGCTTGGTAATGGTTTCCAAGAAAAGACACGTTGGATTTCTTTTGATGCTTTTACATGAATTGTCAGCCAGTGAGTGTCAGCTCAGTGACCGAAAATGAGTCAGTCACTTGAGCAATATTCCAGGGTTAAACCATATTTGAGTAATAATCCTACTTCAGTGGTGGTATTTTTTGACAGTTTTGCTAGGAAACTCTCTTAGACGGCAAGGTACCATTTGAAGTTAACTTAAAGATGTTGTCTCGCTACAAAGATTAGCTTTCAACATGTTGGGATCACTAAATAAATCTGTTTTCCAAATATATTACGTTTTCATTTTTTTTTTGTTGTTAAGGAGCTAAAAATTGATTTTTACCTTCGTGTTTTTCGGGTTTTCCCAAGTGACCGACCTGTGTACCCCCCCCCCCCCCCCCCCTTTGTTTTTTTGTTCTATTGTTGCGGGAGTGATGTCTTAACAAGGCAAAGCGCACAAAAAACTCCAGACGTGAGAGTTTGTTTGTTATCTGATCTTTCAGACAAACAGTAATTCCCATGTTTATTTAAATCAGAAGTTTCCCTGGCCCTACAGCATGAGATTTATCTAATTGAGAAGTCTGATAAAGGGTCATATGCTAATTACGAAGCGCCGGAAGTAAAGGAGGCAAAAAACAGTTATTTCATTCATGCATCCTATGAAACTTTGAGATGAGACAACTCCTGTAAGTGTCACTGTCATTTCAGGGGAATTTTAGAAATAACTGTCTGTGTTTTGGAATAATATTAGTATTTGCCCCCATGTCCTGTGTATATTTGGCAGTTTTAAGTGGCAGACTTCATTTTTAATGGTTGGTATTTACTGAGATCGGCACTTGAAGCGTGGGCACTAACTGTTATGATGTCCCCTATATAGTGCATGGAGAACATTATAGATAACCTTGTACAAGCTCTGGGATAAAATAGTATAGTGCTTAGAACAGGCCTGCCCATCATATGGTCCGCAAAGCATTTCCTGCAGCCCACAAAGGGACATATTGCCGGCTTCTTTGAGACTAAGTGAGTAAGGATTTTAAAGTCCTATTTATTTGAAATGAATAAAAAGGTGAAGATGGTACAATTAAAACGATAGAAAGCCAATAATTTAATGCGGCACGATGTTTTTTTTCACTTGGATGACGCGTTTCGGATCACGTCCTTAGTCGTGGTCTATCAAACAGGAGATAATACCACCTATTTGAAGAAAGTATCTATTGTTATTACTCTTTGTCAAAGAATACCCCCATATCGCCCTTCACAACTTCACTTCTTCGGTATTTGCTAGTGCAGGTCACAAAGACATTACAGTACATTTGTTTTTTCGTAACAGCCTGTGGTTTTTGGTTCCTGTCGGAGGGTGCCAACACTACATCATGGGAGTGCCTGTCCCCCCAATACCAGCAGGATTTACTGGTGCTCTTGAAGGGGTTGTCCAGTTAAATGGGGTCAGGGTGGGGAATAGTTGAAAGCAAAATGATACTTACGACCCAGTCCCCAGACTCTGCCACTGTGGAGCTCCCTCTGCTCCTCTTTACTTTCGGGTTCCTGGCCCAACACATAGGAGAGGCTTAGGCTACATCCACTCATTATGGAGCTAGAGCCTCTCCTGTGTGTCAGAATGAGAACCCGGAAGTGAAGAGGAGTAGATCTTCGGGGCAGGGGCCGGGAGGTAAGTATGATATTTTTTTTTTGTACTATTTTTCCCCACCCTGGCCACAATAATCTGTTATTGTATTAAACTGGACAACCCAGTTTAATACAATAAACTATATAAAATATATTGTTGAAGTCCAATGGACCACAGTATAAGCCAGCAGAAAAAAAAATTGTTAAAACTATTACATGTCCTGCAAGACCAGAAAGCTATGTGGACCAGAAAATCTAAAAGTTTTAGCTCAAGAGAAAATGATAAAATAATAAAAATGATAAAAAAGAAACCGCTTGATCTTGAAGGCAAAAAGTAGGTCAGACCTTTAAGGGCTTAACTAGAAGCCTCCTTTATGTTCCATATTTCATGATGGAAGCATTATCCAGTAGCTGTGATTGGCACTTATAACACGTATTTGCTTTATCAGCTTTGTATGGATCCACAGTACTTTACATATAAACTGTAGATTAGCCGGGCATCTGAAAGCTGTAAGTAACTTAGTGTCAGATCTCTACTCTGAATAATCGGATAATAAATTATGTATCATGTAGCTGGCAGCCACTGAAGCTGCTCTCTGTATGAGTGCTCGTCTGCTCTAGGGATACTCATAAAAAGTGGTTTCCCTGGATTTAAAGGAACATGGCAGGTCTCTTCCAGGAACAGAGCCACATCTGTCCGTGGGTTGCGGCAGGAACTGTGACTTGGCTATAGTAAATGAGGCTGAGAAGCAGTGCCATACACAACCTGTGGACAGGTGAGGGGTGATTTGTAGAAGAAAACAGCCATTTTTTTTTTGTCATGTTATAGATAACTTCAGTCAATGATTTATTTTCTGTATATTGCTACAAATGTGTAGTAGTAGAAAGATGTTCAATATTATAGTAGATTTAAAGGGGTGTTTCCACATAGATAGATCGATGAGATATGCCATAAAAGTCTGCTAGGTGCAGCTCAGGATGGAGAGCTGCCTGCACACGGCTCTGTTCTGTTCGATGGGAGTTTCAGGTACAGGTGAGCGCATGTTTGGCTTTCCTAGATACTCCCATAAAATAGAATGGAGAGTCATGCGCAAGCCTGGCCAGCTCCCTATTCTGAGCCAAAACTTCCAGGAACCAATTCCCGAGACCCGCACCTAGCAGACTTTGATGGTATATTCTATTGATATACCATCAAGGTCTGTAGTGGAAGCACCCTTTCTATCTGCTGCCTGCACACTTAGGCTATAGGCAATTATTGAGTCTGTAGCTGCTAGATTCACTCTCCCCTCATATAACACAGCCTTATACCCAGTGCTCCCCCCTCTACCTCCTACCTGATAACAGAGTGGTGGGTGGGGAGGGCAGCGTGCATTTCTCACATTTGTTTCATCAGTTCAGGCTGTATATATAACTGCTTACACCAGTGCAAGTGTTCTGGTTACAGCAATTCAAGTGTTCTGCTTACAAGGAGCCTGTGCTACCTCCACACTTAGGCTGTGAAAACAGCACTTTTTAATATGTATATTTTTTTTAACTAAACGTACTGCAACCAATGCACTTAAAGGGGGTTTTCTCGCTACAAGGATCATATCTCTAATGAAGGGGACAGTAAAAATAAGCACTTTTGCAATTAGTTTGCATTACCTAAATCATTTAGTATAGCAGATATAAGCTAAACTGTGTGTTCTACACCTAAAACTGTAGCAGGTGGTCGGGTCATGCCTCCTTTTCTGTGATCTGCTGACTGATGTCATTCATCCTGTTGGGACTCATCCCCTGGATGGGAGGACACGTTCCCTGTGCTGTGATTGGCTGCATGCACTCTGTGCTTACTCCCCTCTGAGCTTTGTCAATCGAAAGTGAAACTAGGTGCCTCAGCTTTCTATGCAGGATGTATGTGTTTAATAAAGGCTGTGTGAGCTTCTCTCTGCTCATCTCCCAGCTTTTTGTGAAAGATCTAGGCAATTACTGAGTCTGTAGCTGCTAGATTCACTCTCCCCTCATATAACACAGCCTTATACCCTCTGCTCCCCCCCTCTCCCTCCTGCTCGATAATGGGGTGGGGGTGGAGGGCAGCGTGCATTTATCACATTTGTTTCATCAGTTCAGGCTGTGTGTCTAACTGGTTAAACCAAGGCAGGTGTTCTGGTTACAGCAATGCAAGTGTTCTCCTTACAAGGAGTCTGTGCAGTCTGGGAGGAAGGTGAGAGCTCTGCAGACATGAGAACATTGCTAGAGCTGTGACATCTTCTCCCTTCCACTGTTCACACAGAATGATGATGTCACAGCTCTTCAGTGAGGGGAGACTCGCCTACTAAGATTTGAAGTTGTAACAGAGATCAACAGCTCAAGTCTGCGAAAGCCAGTAATGAGAAAACCCCTTTAAGCACTGCTTTTTCTCCTCACTGTGGTTGATTCCTTGGGTCAGTGGTGTTTTTCCTAGAGTATTTATTATATTTTTTTTGCATTCAACCAGTTTGTGGCATTTTACTCTAATGGACTGCCACTGACCTCTCACACCCCTCCCACCTGTTACTGATTTGTAGTTATTATTTTTTTTATTTGTTGTTAGGGTGCTTTAACACAGTGCGTTTTTTTAATGCGTTTTTACAGCGATTTTTGTCGCGATATTCGTTGAGATTTTTGTGCAGCAATGTACAGCATTAATTGCTTTGCCTTCCTGCACGAAAAACGCATCAAAAACGCACTGTGTGAAAACACCCTAGTGTTCACACAGCTTATTTTGGGGAACATTTCGGCACGTATTTAGAGTGTACTGCGCTCTAATACTAGCGAAATGTGACCCAATCATTACAGTAATCGACAGTTTTCATAGAGAACTATGGATTACGCCTCCTCTCCCCGCTCGTACAATCCGAACGTATTGTACGCGTGGGGAGATAATTGACATGTCATTTATTTGCGGCGCTTTCGCGCCACGAGTAACGCACGTCCCCTCGGCGCTGGTCAGCGTGACTCGAGAAGACCCGGCTTGATTGCGGGGTGTACTGTACGCCCCGCAGTTAAGCCGTGTGAACATACACTTAGAGAAGTGTTACAAAAAACAAATACAAAATTATTAGAAACACATCTTCATAAAAAAAAAAAGAGAAAACCTGAGACAATAAAATATCAGGACAGAAAAGTGTGGGGGAAGGAGTCACTCAAGTGAACCTGTCACGATGACCGATGTCCTGTAAATAAGAGGGTCAGATTTATAGGCCACATTTTTCGAAAAGTGGCCATTGTCTAGGTAAATATAAAAATGTAAATAGACCGGAATATGTGAAATACATTTATTAGTTGACTCAAACTAGATAGTCTTGATATCAACAGTAATAATGACATAAAAAAACATTGTCTAGGTAAAGCCAGTCTACATCATTGACCTGTATTGTTGTAGCCATGTCACTGCTTGGCTCAGATTTTACCTGGGATTTTGTGTGGGACATAGATGCAACTTCTTCTCATTTGCAACTTTTTTCTGCATTTTTTGGGTACAAGATTTTAGAATTGTGTCTAAATCTTGGCCTGGGGGTGTCAGCTTCTCTCCTCACTTTTACACATGGATGCAAATTGAGCAAATGGCTCCAATATCTGGTGGAAATGATTAGAAGTATTGCACAGCAGGTAGGACACGGATGTAGAGTAGATCTAAATAGGGGGAGGGGGAAGTAATGCCCCCCCCCACCCAATTATGTAGAGCTATAGGATTCCTCCCAACCATTCAACATCTCTGAAAAGGGTCATATGACTGCTACGGTCACCACAAAGAACTTACTTTCCTGCAGTCGCCACATTTGGATTTTTATTTTTTGGGGGGGTGATGTGGCGGATGTGTTGCTTGGGGGCTACTTAGTGGCCTTATGTGTACTCCCTTACTAGGGTATGACACTGATTAGCTTAGTTTAGTAGTTCTCTCTGAGCAACAGATAGTTTTGCCCTTCGGATTTGTTTAGGGCCAGTTCATCTGCCGACGATTTGTGGTAGAATCGTATAACCGATCACCAGCCTGTATCCAGATAGGAAAAAGAAGTGTATCCATTCAATGAATGATTTCTGGAGGTCTGGAAAAAGGTTGTTGATCAGTCGGCAAAATTTGGATTGGGCCGACCCAGCCCTTCCTGAATCCAGTTGGATTCGGAGAGGAATTTTTCCTCTTGTATGGGGCAGTTGACATCCACCTCATAGGGGTTTTTGCTTTCCTCTGGATTATAGGTTGGTCTTGATGAGGCTGGGTCTTTTTCCAATCTTCTCTACTATGTCACAGGTCTACTTTATAATGCTAGTCTAATATAATGGCCATTAGGCACAATACGATTCCATTCAGAAATGAGAACTGCCTTTAAATATTATTTGTTTCCTCTTCATTCACCATCAGCTAGAAAGGCACAGGAAATCATTAATGTGAACAAAGCCTCAAATTATGTTCCACTTTAGGAAATCTGATCCTGGCGGTTAGACTAAGTGCTCCTGCACATGACTGTACCACTGAGACGGAGACAAAGCCGTAGACTTCCTGCTATCTCTGATCTGCTGTTGCATCTCATATGAATCAGACAGAAGAAAACCATGGCATGCTCAATCCGGGGGCACATGTCGAAGCTATGGAATTCTACTCGGGAAGGATTCTCTGCAACATGGCTCCATACAGTGCCTCAGACTGTATGAAGCAGCAGAGACTCCATGTGCCTCCCGAGAGCTCTGCCTTATACATTGGACCCAAGAGTTCAGCAAACAATATGATTGTATGACTTCACATTCCAGGAGCTTGTCCTTTGTCATGTTGCCAGACTAGATCACACATTTGCTCCGGATCAATATTTGGTCCAATTAAAGGGGTTGTCTCACTACAAGGATTGCTTTTTATGTGAAAGATCTTGCAAAAACAAGTCACTTTGCTATATATGTCCATTAACAGTGTCCTACCTATTTCTAGATATCCCCTCTTGTATGGGCTGCATCAGTTCCTCAGGTCGCTATAGCTACAGACCTGTTTGATCTATTGATAGGCTGCCAGCACTGGTTGCTATAGCTACAGACCTGTTTGATCTCTCCTGATAGGCTTTCAGCACTGGTTGTTATAGCTACAGACCTGGCTTCTACTGCAGCCTTGTGGAAGCCAGTAAACACACCCCTGAATTCAAAATGAAACCAAGAAAACAGGACTGAGGTAAGATGAATCAATGTAGTGCGACAACCCCTTTAAAGGCAAAAATATCCCATGTATTGTAAGAAGCAAGCAGCCAGTGTGCCACAGCTACATTTGTGTCATCCATGGGCAGCTAGCGTTTGCAGAATCGATCACTTAAAGGAGCCTGTCACATTGAACATGCCATCACATCTGCTGCTAGCATATTATAGAGCAGGAACAGCTGAGCAGACTGATGCATAGTTCTGTGGAAATAGATTCAGTGGAGCTTTTATTTTATTCCTTTAAATTCCTGCTCATTCTGTATCAGTGTCATAGCTGTCAATCACTAATAAGACCGCCCACTGGACTCTTTAGCCTAGAATAAGCAGGGAATTAAATGAATAAGTTACTAGTTCTACTGAATCTTTCCCCAAATAACTATATCAATTTGCTCATCTCTTCATGATTTTTAACATGCTACCAGCAGATCAAATAGCATGATCAATCTGACAGGTTTTCATAAAGGTCAATGGCCCAAAACCTTCTGGCCACATGAAACATAAAGCATATTTTTGAGTGTTGTTGTGTAGATAATACTTACCTTAAGGGCTCGTTCACACGGCTTATTTCAGAACGGATTCACGTCGGATTTCCGATCGTAAATCCGTTCCGAAATCAGTTGTAAATCAGTTTGAAATAAGTGTCACTAAAGTGTGGCACGTATTTCGCGACGGATTTACAAACCCCATTCATTATATGGGGTGAATACGTTGTGAAATCTAGCTCAATAAGTGACAGGACCATTGTTTTTCCGGCCGTTTTGCGTCTGCAAATCCGCGGCGCAATATGGCACGGAAATACGTGTCGTTTGAACGACGACACGTATTTCCCATTGAAAGCAATATTAAGTGGCCTGTTGCTTATTTGTAACTGATTTCGGAATGGATTTACCATCGTAAATACGGCGGCAAATCCGTTATGAAATAAGCCGTGTGAACAAGCCCTAAATAGGACATGTGACAACTCCTGAGAAGTCTATTTTAGCGAATATTTGCGTTGAATAACAATTTTGGAGCATCTTCTTTTATAGCTATACGTTGTGCTGTTCTTCTGTTATTCCTCCTGATTGGACAATATCACACTGTAGAGACTTACCCCCAATTGTTAACTCCCATTTGACAGATTGCTAATGAATTTCTCAGAGGAATAAACAGGGGAACCATACAACCATAGAATTTGAAGGGGTTATCTGACCACGTTGATTAGCTTTAAACATTTAGGCAAAAGTAAATAAAGACCATTACCAAATACACTGCTGTTCTGATTTTGATTTGTTTAGGAGATGGAGGAGCTTTTATCTCCTGCTTGTTTACACCAGCTTCCCTAGTTACTGACCATCTCTCTCTGCTCTCAATGCTTCAACTGCTGTTTTCGACGTCACTTCCTGCTGAGTGTCATCTCCAATACTGGAGCTTGTTTATCTATTTTATTGATAAGCTTTAACCCTTTAGAGCTTTGTAGCCTTGTGCACTACAGTTTGCAAACCTCCAGCACTCATGTCACTGTAACAGGCTCATCTCGGAATAGCAGAGTTGTTCTGCAGATCACTGATGTAGAACCACTCATAGGTGGAGGTGTGAGTTTGAAGTGCAGGCTCTGTAAAACAGCATGGTGAGAACACCTCTCTAAGGAAAGATGTTCCCAAATAGTTTTTTCATAATAAAAAAGTTGTATTCACTAGTAAGACTTGTCTGAAATAGCCAAAGGTTCTCTTTAAAGTTTCTCTCCACTGTCCTACTCCTGTTAAGACCAGGCGTTAAAAGATGTAATTCCACTTTGCCAAGGCAACAGTATACCCCCCAGTGGATTTTGTGCACAAGTGCTCTTAATTAGAATAGACTCTGAGTGTAAAATGCGCTGGACATCAGTCTCTCCAAGTCTGATCCAAAGATAGGATTTGGTTAGGCCGTTCCACGGCTTATTCAGGCAGATTTTTGAGCGATTGCGCCGCAACCCCGTGAATAAGGGCGGACGGGGGGGGTGGCGGGGCGGGGGCGCGCTCCCCGCCCATAGACTGTCATTATTACGCGCGTACGGCCGTAAATAATGTGCATGTCACTTTCCCCGCCCGCGGATTCACCGTGGGGGAGCGACGAATCCAGTTCTATGAGGCAGTGCCAATGACAGGACGGATTGGTGCCTAACAGCACGCAAGACCTGCTGCAGAGTAAAGCGCTGCCAATCCGCGACAAATGAAGCCGATGTGAAAGTGTCACTAAGGGTATGTTCACATAGCGTGTTGGATCTGTGTGAAAATAACCCTTTTCGATGCGTGTTTGGATCCGTCAGTCGGACCCCAAATGGACCCGGACGCATCTTAACAAATAGCAATGTGATTTACATTGCGTTTAATATGAAACACACATCGGTGTTCACACGAGTGATGGCTGATGCGCGTCTCATTGCGTCTTTTGGATCCGTTCTAAGAATTGACATGTCAATTCTCGGTCAGAAATATGCAGCAGGAGCCCTATTATAAACTATAGGGGGTGATCCTGCTGCATCCAAACGCACAGCTGCGTGTTGGAGCCGTTCGGATCCGATCGCCAGTGCGTTTTTGGATGCGATTTTTGGATCCAACACTGATCCAAAGTCGGATCCAAAAACACCGTGGGAACAACCCCAACAGTGGAAGGACACTTTAACAATCACACTTTATGCTTCGCCATGTGTGACCCATTTAGGAGATGTGCAGATGACTTTGATTTGTTGCAGAAAATCTAATTAGCAGATTCATGGGAATCTACAGGGAAATCACAGTGGCAAGACCGCACCGAATGAAACATTCACTTCAGTCTAAACTTGTGGATTTTGCTAAAGATTCATGGGTGATCCAACAGCATCATCCAGCTCATTGATAGCGACCTCTATGCCAAGAAAATTGCCAAACTGCATCATGTGAGGCCTTGACAGCTGGAAGAATATGAAATGAAGTCTGTCCATCCATTGAAAGCCAAGAGGTGGACGTGCAGGCAAAGTATCAGTCAACAAGTCGCTCATCACAAGGTCTATCAGTGATGACACTGCAGTGGAGGTGGCTCGTAAGCTTCGTAATAGTGAGATCACAGACGTCCATGCAAGTACCGTGTAACACGCATTACACAGGTCTGGAATGATGGCCTGAGAAAAAAGGTGAAGAAGCCTCGACTTCAATCTCATCACAATGAGCGTTGGCTCAGGTTTTCAAATAAGTACGAAAAATGGAAGATTGGAAACTGGTTATTTGGAGCGATGAGATGAAAGTTAATATACCAGGCTCTGATGGGGGCAAATGGGTTTGGAAGAATCGAGGGAAAAGGGGCGAATGAATCGAGAAACTGGAAGAACTGTCAGGTTCGGTGGAAGAAGCCTGAGGATATGGGGATGTTTCACAGCCAAAGGTGTTGGATACTTGACCAGGATCAATGTTGATCTCAATGCTGAGCTATATGCGAGTGTCCTACAAGATGAGTTACTTCATACACTCCAGTACTATGGGTATGAAAAGGACGACATAGTGTTCCAGCAGGACAACGACCTGAAGCAGACGTCAAGGTTGGAGAAGGAATGGTTTAATGACAATGAAGTAGAGTTGCTGTATTGGCCTCCATAGTCCCCAGACCTCAACCCAATTGAACACTTGTGGGTAGAGTTAAAGAAAAAGCTGTCTTCGTATCCAAGTCCAGTCTGCACCAACATTGGGAACGTGTAGAAGAGATCTGGGATCAGATTTTTGGCAAGACCTGCTTGATTCTGATCCAGAGCCCAGAAGGATTCAGGCAGTGCTGAAGGCCAAAGGTGGATTTACCAACACTAACAAATAACATTTGATTTTTAGGAGCAAAACAGAAACAATGCAGTTACAGGAAAAAATCTGCAGAACTAAGCAGATGCTAAATACTTGCAAGTCAACTTTATGTATAAGATAAGTAAGATGACTGTATATAAAATTACAGTAGCCTCATGTACAAAGCTGTAGTGGATGGTGAGATTTGGAGCCTGAAAGTCACAAGTTCAAAACATTGTTACCATTTTGATTGTCAGTGTAAAATATATTTATTGGATATGACTTTAGAACACAAACAATTGTAAATATGAGAAACACTGCAGGAACATTTGTGGAGTCTCTGAATTTGTTCTGAGAAATAGTATTGCCTCCATCAGATCCTGCATACATGACCTCGCATCTGATCTCATGATTTCCAGGCTATAGAACGGCCTCTCTACACTAACTTGGGTTGGGGGCAAATTGGTGACCACAGAGGCAACATCTCTAACAATGTCAGGGTATAAAGGAATTGCCTCAGCCACAGTCAGTATTGATGAAAGGTTGAACTCTTCTACTTCTTTGAAAGCAGGTGAAAAATGTTGCTGAAATCTGTTTGCCATGAGAGCAGAATCTTTTCCCCTGGGGCAGCGCTTTGCCTGCTCCATGTCATCAATTACACTGCTCATGTGATAAGGCTGAAGATATGGGAGCAGTAGCACTGGCCGGACCCAATTCCTCTTGCTCTTTGCACTGCATCGAACTAACTGGACCAACTAATTATATACTTTGGGAGTCGGAGTTGGTCCCTTTTATGACGACTCCGACTCCTGCAAAATAGGCCCCTGAGACTCCGACTCCACAGCCCTGGATTTTTCTATGTTGACAATTGGCAGGTCAAAACCTGCAATATATTCTGCAGATAAACCCTTCCTGCAAAACTCAATCTAGAAAATCTGCAAAATCTGTAGCTAATCCGTCTCCTATTCCATAGCAGATCTGCCCTGTATGAAACCCCCTTAGGCTGGGTCTAAATGGCATAGCTTTACCGTGTGATTTTCAGCAGATTCAGTATTTTGAATCCGCCGCAGCATCCTGGGTTGTATAGACAGCAATGAAAAAACTGTGCTGTAGTCTATACAGTATGGATTTTTTTTACCTTTGGGTTTTAAATCTGGTGGATTATGCAACATGTTATATATTCCGTCGCATTCTGCTTGGATTTGTGTATTCAATGTACGGGGCCGACAGCAAATCTTAAAACTGACCGCGGATTTTACACTAATGTGCGGCAAAAACGGCAAGTGTCAAAATGCCGTCGGACATTGCAGTGTAGACTTGGCCTTCGAGTGTTGACTAGTAGTAGTCCTGTACTTAGTCGAGTAGTCCTACATCGCAGATTTCTAACTGATATCGCTCCAATTTCAGTATCTGTGACAAAACACGGTCAAATTTCAGTGTCCGGGATAAAACCATGGCACCGTGGTTGGGATCACGTAAGCGTTTGTTTCTGGGCTGCCTAAGCCGCAGCTTGTACGGTTCTTTCTTATCATAGTCGTGGGACACTTTTGTTCGTTTGCATGTTTATTTATAGCGCTAATGATGTGCTGGGAGAAAATACTTAAAAGCCTCGCCTGCAGTGAGATGGTGCCGAGGGTGTCTGCACCGACATACAAAGCATTCCTCCTAGAGTAGCTGATGAGAGATTTGTCACACTGCATCATCTGATCTTCCTGGCCCAGGGCTTATTTATCAGGGCTCTTTTATGGGTTCAAACTAAATATTATTACAAAATGACTTTGTAAAACATTACAGTTTGTATTGACGCAGGTATACATAAAACACTGTGTCGCCACTACTGGTGCTTACTACAGGTACAGCTACATTACCACCGCCTCAATACACAGGATTTAGGCAGCATTTGGGTGAGAGGATGTTTGTGCCTCCTGACAATAAGGCCATGTTCACACGGCTTAAAATGGGACGTATTTCAGTCCGTAATTACGCGCCGGAGTGCGCAAATTACGGCTGGAATACGTCCCATTCATTACGGTAATCCACAGTTCTCATAGAGAGCTATGGATTACGTCTCCTCTCCCTGCTCGGCGAATCCGCCGCGGGGGGAGAGAAGTGACATGTCAATTACCAACGGTGTATACGCGCTGCTAGTAATGATAGTCTATGGGCCGGCGAGGTGCCGGCCTCCCGCTTCCTCCCCCGCTCCCACGCCCTGCCACACGGCGTAATTGCGGGGCGTAAACCTAGCCTAACATTTTAAATGTCTTTTACGCAAAGCATGTATGTGTACACGGCGTATTTGTGCGGCATAATTGCGCTGTAGTTCGCCCCGCAAATACGCTAAAATCGTAGCACTCATTCAGGGGGAAGTGGAAGTCAGTGGGAGCCCTGTTGAAAGTACACATTGGCCAGTGCATGCTTTCGTACAGCTGGCATATAGAGGCATGCACAGGTACATGCCACTATATGCCATGTGAACATACCCTTGTATGCCGAGGGTAATGCCTACATATAACTCCAGTGGAAAGGCAGACAGAGCCACCAGTGCTTTAGAAAAAATATATGTGTGTGTATAGGTATGTGTATTTTGCCACATTTCAGGCTTTAAACATAAAGATATAAAATTTAAATTTGTTGGTGAAGAATCAACAACAAGTGGGACACAATTGTGAAGTGGAACAAAATTTACTGGATATTTAAGAACTTTTGTAAAAAATAAAAAACTGAAAAGTGGGGCGTACATAATTATTCGGCCCCCTTAAAGGGGTTGTCTCACTACAAGGATTGTTTTTTATATTAAAGATCTTGCAAAAACAAGTCACTTTGCAATATGTGTCCATTAACAGTGTCCTACCTATCCAATATATCCCCTCTTGTATGAGCTGCATCAGCTCCTTGGGTCGCTATAGCTACAGACCTGTTTGATCTATCCTGATAGGCTGCCAGCACTGATTGATATAGCTACAGACCTGGCTTCTACTGCAGCCTAGTGGAAGCCAGTAAACACGGCCCTGATTCAAAGTGAAACCAAGAAAACAGGACTGAGGTAAGATGAATCAATGTAGTGAGACAACCCCTTTAAGTTAATATTTGTAGCGCCACCTTTTGCTGCGATTACAGCTGCAAGTCACTTGGGGTTTGTCTCTATTAGTTTTGCACATTGAGAGACTGAAATTCTTGCCCATTCTTCCTTGGAAAACAGCTGGAGCTCAGTGAGGTTGGATGGAGAGTGTTTGTGAGCAGCTGGAGCTCAGTGAGGTTGGATGGAGAGCGTTTGTGAACAGCTGGAGCTCAGTGAGGTTGGATGGAGAGCGTTTGTGAACAGCTGGAGCTCAGTGAGGTTGGATGGAGAGTGTTTGTGAGCAGCTGGAGCTCAGTGAGGTTGGATGGAGAGCGTTTGTGAGCAGCTGGAGCTCAGTGAGGTTGGATGGAGAGCGTTTGTGAGCAGCTAGAGCTCAGTGAGGTTGGATGGAGAGCGTTTGTGAACAGTTGGAGCTCAGTGAGGTTGGATGGAGAGCGTTTGTGAACAGCTGGAGCTCAGTGAGGTTGGATGGAGAGCGTTTGTGAACAGCTGGAGCTCAGTGAGGTTGGATGGAGAGCGTTTGTGAACAGCTGGAGCTCAGTGAGGTTGGATGGAGAGCGTTTGTGAACAGCTGGAGCTCAGTGAGGTTGGATGGAGAGCGTTTGTGAACAGCTGGAGCTCAGTGAGGTTGGATGGAGAGCGTTTGTGAACAGCAGTTTTCAGCTCTTTCCACAGATTCTCGATTGGATTCAGGGCTGGACTGTGACTTGGCCATTCTAACACCTGGATACGTTTATTTGTGAACCTTCCATTGTAGATTTTGCTTTATGTTTGGGATCATTGTCTTGTTGGAAGATAAATCTCCGTCCCAGTCTCAGGTCTTTTGCAGACTCCCTGAAGAAAAGCAGGCCCAAACCATGATGTTGCCACCACCATGTTTGACAGTGGGGATGGTGTGTTCAGGGTGATGAGCTGTGTTGCTTTTACTCCAAACATATTGTTTTGCATTGTGGCTAAAAAGTTGGATTTTGGTTTCATCTGACCAGAGCAACTTCTCCACATGTTGGGTGTCTCCCAGGCGGCTTGTGGCAAACTTTAAACAAGACTTTTTATGGATATCTTTGAGAGATAGCTTTCTTTTTGCCACTCTTCCATAAAGGCCAGATTTGTGCAGTGTATGACTGATAGTTGTCCTATGGACAGACTCTCCCACCTCAGCTGTAGATCTCTGCAGTTCATCCAGAGTGATCATGGACCTGTTGGCTGCATCACTGATCAGTCTTCTCCTTGGTTGAGTTGCAAGTTTAGTGGGACGGCCGGGTCATTGTAGTTTTGCAGTGGTCTGATACTACTTACATTTCAATATGATCGCTTGCACAGTGCTCCTTGGGATGTTTAAATTGATCCCCTAAATTTATTGAGTGATTCAGGGATCAAACACCTGTTGTGAATGTTGCCGCTCCTTGTTAGAGATCAGCAAGTTATGGAAAAAGTACTGAAACATTAAACAGTTGGACACAAGTTAAGAGTTGGTCTCATTTAGTTAATTTAAAAATTTTTTCAAGAAATTCTTCCCGAAATGTCAACCAAAAGCCAAATAGCCCTCACTTTTTGTGAGCAGTGTATATGTAGTTTTGCAGAAAACACAGTCTGCTGAGCGCTCCTGGGAACAACAAAATATCGAAGAACTGTTGGACTGATGTGTTTGCTCACTGATCTCATAGTATGTCGTATTGTGCATTTTCGTAAGAGGTTACAGAGCAGTAGGACTTAGTTCATGGAAACCATTAAACATTGCATTGCGGCCCTGGTGTCACGACACATTATGCAAGCAGTTGTATCATTTGGTGTGGGTCAGCGGAGCTGCGTGTTGCACTTTTACAGTGGCGTTTAATATACTGTATATAGGGTTTTCTGCCCCAGCCTAGCACATTGTTATTGGTGCGTGCGTATGTGCTTGTAAATGCTTGTAATCAGGCGGGGTTTGCTCCCTGCTCCTTTCACCTTGCCTCCAGATATGTCTGATTGCTTGTACATCAAGCTGTGCCAAGTACTGAACCATCACATTCTGTTGGCTTCATCTCATAACTAATGATGTATTAACTAGATTTTTGACATTAGCTACAAGGTTGAATAGAACATTGCACAGCAGATCTGCATTGAGAGTTCATTCAGTTCATCCAAATTATTATGACCAGGATAATCGCTGTGTGCAGCACAGACAGCAGTTAGAAGGGTGGGGGTGACTCGGTAAGGTCCTGCTAGGTTGTCACAGGCTGACTGCATCCCACAGCTGCTGGAGGATCCATCGAACGAACGCAATGATCAAAGTCCGTTTAAGTCTGGGAAATTAGAGGCCAGGGTAGTGCTTGGAAGTCTTGGTCTTGCTTTTCCAACCAATGTCAGACACTTCTAGTCGTGTGACTTGTCACATTATCTAGCTGGAAGATCCCATCTGCCCCAGGAAATACAATTTACATGTAATGGTGTATATGATCTTCAAGGTTGGATTCAGAATCCCAATTAGTTGACAGTGACTTCCACATGGAAAAAGGGAGCCAGGGAATGCCATAAAAACATATCCCAGACCATAACACTGCCACCACCACCACCAGGCAGCTTGTGTTCTTCCAGCAATGGTTGCAGTGGATGTGTTATGTGATGTTTCTAGCCTGACACGTCAATGTCTACCTGTTCAATAAAGCGAAAAATGGGACTCATCAGAGAAGAGAACTCTTTGCCAGTCAGATGAGGTCCGATTCTGATACTGTGGAGAACATTGAAGCCTTTTCTGCCAATGTAATTTTGTTAGCAGAGGTGCAGTGACTGTGTCTGCCCCAGAGCCCAATAGGCAGTAACATTTGCAGAACTGTTGTTTTAGACACTCATCTGTTAGCCCCCTGGTTCACTTTGGTGGTGAGCCACTCTACTGTAGCATGTTGATCTGTCCTCGTGCACATTTATAGCCGACGTTCACCTTTCGCATCAATGGCACGTGGTGCTGCTCAGTTTATTTGGAACTTAGTCACAATGGTGCAGTTTGTCCATTCACAATACACTGTCTCTACAGCGGCACATGAACAGTTCACAAGCCGCACAGTTTCAGAAAAACTCCCACCCATTGTCCTGAAAGGCGGTAATCATCCTTTTTTGCAACTTATACCCATGACAGAAATAAGAGGTATGTGTATAGACAGCCTATCGCACACCTTATATACCCACCAAGCCAGCTCACCACACGTGACTTCCTTCATGAGCTACCTACTGCTGACATGGACAGTAAGAAGGAGTCATAATAATGTGACATAAATGTGTTTATCTTTGTATGATAGGTGAAAACAGTTTGATTAATCTATTTCATGAATGAATTGCACTGAAGTAGTTGGCATGTTTTACTGTGCATCGGGGTGTTAGGGGTCCCGACTCCTAGGCCCCAACACGACAAAGCTGCTTTTATTAAAGCTACTAGTGCATCTCACAAAATTAGAATATCATTGAAAATTAAAGGGGTTCTCCAGGACTGTCTTTTTATTTACTATAGGGCTCACAAATGTAGTCTATTAAACCTTGTAAGGCTATGTTCACAGAGCATAATTGCGGGGTGTGATTACACCCAGCTATTACATCGGGGCTTTGGGAGCTCGCGCCGTCTCCCCCGCGCGTGCGGGGTGGGGGGGAGGGGGTGATAGCTCGCCGGCCCCATAGACATTCATTACTTGCAGCGAGTATTCGCCGCTAGTAATTGATATGTCACTTATCTCCCCCCCCGCGCCGTATTGTGGGAGTGGGGGAGAGGAGGCGTAATCCATAGTTCTCTATGTGGACATGTTGATTACCGTAATGAGCGCAGTACGGGGCGAAATACATCCCAATTTAAGCCGTGTGAACATAGCCTAATTCTGTAATGAGTCTATACAATATATGGATTTCTCTATTTGACTTAAATTATTGATATCCATTATCTTTTCAGTGATATTCTAAGTTTTTTTTAGATACACTAGTATGGCTATTGGTATGCATTAAACATGCCCATAGGCTCCCATTTACCAGACAGAAGCTATGAGAGTCTCTGTCAGGCCAGTATACACTGGGAATATGTTTGTAATGTAGCCTGCACTAGTTTATATAAAAGTAGTGAGCAGCAGGTAGGTCAGTGGTCTGCAAACTGCGGCTCTCCAGCTGTTGGGAAACTACAACTCCCATCATGCCCACTGATCTAGATTATATAAATGCATGATGGGAGTTGTAGTTTCCCAACTGCTGGAGAACCGCAGTTTGCAGACCACTGAGGTAGGTTGAGTTTTTCATGATCTATACCAGGCATCCTCAAACTGCGGCCCTCCAGCTGTTGGGAAACTACAACTCCCATCATGCATTTATAGAATCTGTAACAGCGGGGAGTTGTAGTTTCCCACAGCTGGAGGGCCGCAGTTTGAGGATGCCTGACCTATACATTAAATGGAGTCCTTTATAGCCATTGGGTGATTCTTTATTCTTTTCGTTTGACTGCCTTTATTGTCTCTTTGCTGGGAAACCGGCAAGTCGGACACGGTCACATGAGGCTTGTGCAATCCAGTGGTAACACTGTGGTAACCCTACAGGAGCTGTGATGCATGTTGGTTCACAGCTTTACACGGGTACTCGGATCCATTTTCTGGAAAATGCATGATACCATATCTCGTGTCATTAGTTCTTCTCATCTCATGCTCGCTGTGAGGAGCAATCAATATGGCCCTACCCATGGCGGTCTGGTTGCCAGGAGACATCCACTTAACCTGTAGCAATCGATAATTGCTGCAGAGCAAAGCATCAGACCATAGCACAATATCATGTCTCTTCCCCAGTGACCTCGGCCTGTGCGCTGCTCCATGAATTCACTTAGTTCCAGACATAATAGTTTCCCTGGAAGGTTTATGTGTAGATTTCTGCACTTTTAACACCAGGAAATGACACCATTTATTTGTCTCAAGTTTTAGCTTTTTTTTTTTTTTTTTTTAAACATAAATTTTATTGAACAGTTTTTCAGTAGACAGAAAACTAATTTAGCAGATTGACACGCCACATCAAACAGTAACGCTTAGGGTATGTTCACACGGCGTTTATGGATACATTTTCGATCCGAAAAAACGCGTTCAAAAGCGCTGCATAAAACACATCCCACACACAGATGGGTGTTTGGATGCGTTTTTGCTGCAGCAGAAATGCACCCTGTAGTTTTAAAGAGGGCGTCTGCTGCATCAAACGGATCAAGAACTAACATGTCAATTCTTTGAACGGATCCGAAAGACGCATGTAAAACACGTATCGTCTGAACGCCAATGTGTGTTTTACGTTGAAAGCAATGTACATCACACTGCACATTATTAGATGCTTGTTTGGGTCCGTTTAGGGTCTGAAACACGGATCCAAACACGCATCTAACAATGTATCCAAAAACGCTGTGTGAACATCCCCATATATTGAGCAATGGCAGATTTGTTAAAGGGGTTCTGCCACAAAGTAAAATTGACGTGGGAAGCAAACATTTTCACCATTCATCATTATTAAAAATTCGGCTCCGTTTTTGTTTTAGCTGCTCCCTCAGTGATCCATTGTTTACAGCTCATCTCCAGGGGATATGACCAGGGCTGAGAGCATGCTCAGACCTCACCTCTCAAGTAGCTACTGAGTGTTCAAAACCCGGGTGCTGTCACTCTACTCCCGTCCTCTGTAATTCTTAGTAATTAGTCGAACAGTGCAAATAAATAAAAAAAGAAACCTCAATTAGGTATGTGCATTGATAAAGAGAAAAAAAACAAAACACACGTTTAGTTTCTGCAGCGATTTGAACCTAGGACCCTTGTGCCTGGAGGCAAAAACTTTACCTCTCAGCTACTCACAATGCATTACATAAACAGACCTTTCTATGACTAGAGAGAGGAAACGCCTGGTGATGTCTTCCTGCTGGGTCACATGATATGCAATTCAAACAAATCACACACGTCCCCTTCTGAGCACACAGAGCTGAAGAGCTGGATGCAGGAGGTATGAAATGAGATTGTGGCAAAACCCTTTTAACAATTTAAATACTATATATTATACAGTGTTTTGGTGTGTACAGTATATTTAAATAAAGAACATTTAAGTGTACAAAGAGACTACGGAAAGGTCCATTCACGACAAGCATTTCAAGTCTAAATCCACGTGGATTCTGACTTTAAATACTTGTCTAGAACTGAATGTAAAATCATCACCGGTGTAATCAATACAGTGCAGATTTTATTGCTCAGCTTTTAAGAGTAATAAAAAAACTTAGAACATATTCAATCTTCCTGCCGTATTCCACGTCGAAAAACACGTCCAAAACCCCATAGAGATGAATGAGACTCGTTTTCCGACTGTAAGGGTATGTTCACACGACAGATTTGGCTGCGGATTTCGACGCGGTTTCCGTAACATGGTTTCCTATGGGAAACCACGTTACTGTTCACACGCTGCGGGTTTGAGAACTCTCCTGTCAATTCTTGGCAGGGAGTCCTCAGCATGTCGGCTGCCCGGTGTCGCCGCGGTTGGTGCACGGCTGGCGGCACAGTTTTCCCCCTGCTTATTAATTTGCATAGGAGCAAACCCACGCTGCAACCACGCCCAGTGCCTGCACCGCAAACCCGCGTCGGGAGACGCGAGTTTGCGGCGAGGTTTGGACGAGGTTTTTGGCGCGGCAACCGCGCCGAAACCCGTGGCGAAATCTGCCATTTGAACAGGGCCTAAATCCAGCGGAAAACGATGAGCTAAAATCCACATGAAATACGCATTGAATTGCTAAGAATCTGACAAGTAAATTTTACTCGCCATGTGGATGTACCGAATACAGTTGTTACAACTACAAAATTTTGTTGTCATTTTTGAGAAAAATTAGCAATATATAGTTTTACAAATGTTACCCATTTCCAAAAGTCGTACATGGTGGTTATGAGGGAGCGGGCGTTGATCCAAAAGAGGGTCCATTTCTTCCTTATCTTCTGAATGCTATTTGGCTTATGCAGTCTACCTGCTATTTGTTCTTTCATTATGTAGTTAAATTGAATACAGTTTAGAATTTTTGTGGTCAAGGGTAATATGCGGCTATATGGGAACACACCACTGTCAGAATGTCTGGTATCAATAACACATCTTCCATTGGCAGACTGTTTAAAGAGAACCTGTCACATAGATTATGCCCCCCTTGCTGAGGAGAGCACAAGCTAGTGACCGACCTGCTGTTTCCAGTGCTGTGTCCCTTATGCTGTAAGATGCTGGAGTTGTCGTGTATTTAATGCTCAAACCTGCAGTTTTCAGCCAGAAGAGTCAGTCGAAGAGTCCGTCAGTGTCAGTTTTTTTCAAAACCTGCCCACCTGCGACTAGCCCCGCCCACCTCAACTGATAAACCTATTACTTTGAATAGGTAGAAACATGTGAATAACTGTCAGTGGGCAGAGCTAGCCTTTGGTGGGCGGGGCTAACACCTGCTCATGAATAAGATTTAAGGGGTAAATGCTCTAAAACTGCTGCATCTTACAGAATAAGGGACACAGCGCTGGAAACAGCAGGTCTGACACAAGCTTGTGCTGTCCTCAGCAAGGGGGGCATAACCTATGTGACAGGTTCTCTTTATAGAGATGAGTCCTCTTCACAGATCTACCAATTACAATTCTATTGAGGATGTCTCTCAAAGAACAACGGGTTTGGATTGGAGGGTATTCCCACCAAATATGAGGGAGTGCGCCTACAGCACTTCCAACAAGCACCTGAGGATTTTGGACATATTTTTGCAAGTCGGTATGGAGTAAGATACCATCAGTATAAAAGCTCCCTGGATGACGCCGTATGATTGGCACATTTGGAAGCTTTAGGGTTGAGTGTAATGGTGACGTACCACTGTTGGTCTGAAAAGGAAGCCTGCAGGTCCCCTCCATTTATTAACAAAGAGAAGATCATGGGGACTGAGAGTAGACACAGCTGCTGAATGATTGATAGAAGACCCTCTTGTACCTTATTCGATTCATTACAGAAGTTTTCTAAGGTAGATTCGGGGGAAGCGTTGGGTTCACCAGAGACTCTAGTTTCAATATTTCTTCAGAGTCCTATATAGAGAGAGTTGACAGATTCCTGTTTTGGTCTCTATTATTTTAATTGAAGGAAATATGCCAAAGTTATAGGAAACTTATCTAGAAAACAAATGGAAAAGGGAAAAGCCACTTCGGTTCTGAGCAGGCTGGAACGAGGTTGGTTGTAAATTTCTGTGCCGTACCTTGCTTTGTGGTGACAATAGTCTCTGTAGAGAGCTTGCTTTTTACTGCCCTTGGTAAATTACCCTGTTTCCCCGAAAATAAGACACCCCTGAAAATAAGACATGGTGCATTTTTTTGATGCAATTCTGAGTTTGGCTACTTATGCTGATGTTTGTGATGAAATCACTACAGTATATTAATACATGTTGATGTTTTGTTCAACAATAAATGTGACTTCTTGTTCTTAAAAAGTAAGACATCCCCTAAAAATAAGTCTTTGCTCGTCCTTAGGAGAAAAAATTAATATAAGACACTGTCTTATTTTCGGGGAAACGATATTTGTCCATGTAGTTAGGAAAGCTCTGGAACTTCTAGATAGTCTTTTCCATGTGGCATTGTGCATGTATGAGGGATGGACTAATTGCTTATCCCATTTACCGGCTAAAGTGCCGACCATCTGCTAAGAAATCAAGGTCTATTTATACACCGTCATTATCAATAGCTGACTATCAGAATGCTGCCTGCTGGAAGGAGAGGCCTTCTGCTTTCAGATTTACTGCAAAGAATTGAGTTTGTGTATTACTAGTACAAAGTCCTAGTATAGTCATTTATATGTAGTGTAGCTCTAGTAACACAGGATTGACCACTTTTATCTAAACAGTCTACTTGAATGGTTTGTAGTTGAGGAAAGTGTTCATGCAAAAAAAAAAAAAAAAAAAATGTCTTATGCATGTAAAATCCACTTACAATAATTAGTGTTACCTGTGGTTTACTGTGTTTACTTGTAATTTGCATTGGGTTGTAATTACTACATTTAAACAGGTTTTAAAGGTTGATAAATGTCCTGGCCTCTCCTTTTGGGTCTGGACCCTAGTCATCAGTTGAACTTTTTGCATGTTTGTCGATTATGGCTATGGATTTTGAGATATTAAGAGTGGTTCCCGGGGAGGGCTGCCTGTAGTTCATGTGGGGGCTGCCCGTGGTGTCTGTGTAGGGCTGCCCGCGGTGTCTGTGGGGGGGGGGGGGCTGTCCCGGTGGCTGTGCAAGATTGACAGCCGTGGTGCCTGTGTAGGGCTGTCCACAATGGCTATGGAAGGCTGATAGCCGTGTTGCCGGTGGAGGGTTGCCCATGGTGGCTGTGCAGGGCTGACTGCCGTAGTGCCTATGTAGGGCTGCCCACAATGGGTGTGGAAAGCCGACAGCCGTGGTGCCGGTGGAGGACTGCCCGTGTGGTGCCTGTGGAGGGTTGCCCATGGTGGCTGTGCTGGGCTGGCGGCCGTAGTGCCTGTGTAGGGCTGCCCGTAGTGTCTGTGGAGGGCTGGCGGTTGTAGTGCCTGTGTAGGGCTGCCCGCGGTGTCTGGAAGGCTGGCGGCTGTAGTGCCTGTGTAGGGCTGCCCGCGGTGTCTGTGGAAGGCTGGTGGCCGTGGTGCCTGTGTAGGGCTGCCCGCGGTGTCTGTAAGGCTGGCGGTCGTAGTGCCTCTGTAGGGCTGCCCGCGGTGTCTGTGGAAGGCTGGCGGCCGTGGTGCCTGTGTAGGGCTGCCCGCGGTGTCTGTGGAAGGCTGGCAGCCGTAGTGCCTGTGTAGGGCTGCCCGCGGTGTCTGTGGAGGGCTGGCGGCCGTGCTGCCTGTGTAGGGCTGCCCGCGGTGTCTGTGGAAGGCTGGCGGCCGTGGTGCCTGTGTAGGGCTGCCCGTGGTGTCTGTGGAGGGCTGGCGGTTGTAGTGCCTGTGTAGGGCTGCCTGCGGTATCTGTGGAGGGCTGGCGGCCATAGTGCCTGTGTAGGGCTGCCCGCTGTGTCTGTGGAGGGCTGGCGGCCGTAGTGCCTGTGTAGGGCTGCCCGCGGTGTCTGTGGAAGGCTGGCGGTCGTAGTGCCTCTGTAGGGCTGCCCGCGGTGTCTGTGGAGGGCTGGCGATTGTAGTGCTTGTGTAGGGCTGCCCGTGGTGTCTGTGGAGGGCTGGCGGTTGTAGTGCCTGTGTAGGGCTGCCTGCGGTATCTGTGGAGGGCTGGCGGCCGTAGTGCCTGTGTAGGGCTGCCTGTGGTGTCTGTGGAAGGCTTGCGGCCGTAGTGCCTGTGTAGGGCTGCCCGTGGTGTCTGTGGAAGGCTGGCGGCCGTAGTGCCTGTGTAGGGCTGCCCGTAGTGTCTGTGGAAGGCTGCCAGAACGCATTCCAGAAGCAAGTAAAGTGTTTTTTTTATTTTTTTTATTTTAACCTCTGTGTAGGGCTGCCTGTGGTGTCTGTGGAAGGCTTGCGGCCGTAGTGCCTGTGTAGGGCTGCCCGCGGTGTCTGTGGAAGGCTTGCGGCCGTAGTGCCTGTGTAGGGCTGCCCGCGGTGTCGGGAAGTCTTGCGGCCGTGGTGCCTGTGTAGGGCGGCGTGTGGTGTCTGTGGATGGCTTGCGGCCGTAGTGCCTGTGTAGGGCTGCCCGCGGTGTCTGTGGAAGGCTTGCGGCCGTAGTGCCTGTGTAGGGCTGCCCGCGGTGTCTGTGGAAGGCTGGCGGCCGTGGTGCCTGTGTAGGGCTGCCCGCAGTGTCTGCAAGGCTTGCGGCCGTGGTGCCTGTGTAGGGCTGCTTGTGGTGTCTGTGGAAGGCTGGCGGCCGTGGTGCCTGTGTTGGGCTGCCCGCGGTGTGTGTGGATGGCTTGCGGCCGTTGTGCCTGTGTAGGGCTGCCCGCTGTGTCTGTGGAAGGATTGCGGCCGTAGTGCCTGTGTAGGGCTGCCCGCAGTGTCTGGAAGGCTGGCGGCCGTGGTGCCTGTGTAGGGCTGCCCGTGGTGTCTGTGGAAGGCTTGCGGCCGTAGTGCCTGTGTAGGGCTGCCCGTGGTGGCTGGGGAAGGCTGGCGGCCGTCGTGCCTGTGTAGGGCTGCCCGTGGTGTCTGTGGAAGGCTTGCGGCCGTAGTGCCTGTGTAGGGCTGGCCGTAGTGTCTGTGGAAGGCTGCCAGAACGCATTCCAGAAGCAAGTAAAGTGTTTTTTTTATTTTTTTTATTTTAACCTCTGCCGACCAGCAGTGACTTTATGTAAAAGAACAACCACGATAGGCTTTTTCTAAAGAACGGTATGTAACTTACTGTAACTGTAGTGTCTAAAAAGTGCAAAGAAATCATGATATTAATTTAAAGGTGGTTTAAAGGTAGCAATGTATTTGTAGATGGTCATACACCTTAGACAGAGCTTGTCCGTCCGACCGCTATTTTACCTGCCTCCCCTATGCACATGTGCTTGGTCCGACCAAGCCTACAAAGCCAGTATGATGTCCCCATGGCACAGTTTTTCGGTCGGTTTTACAGACGGTTTTCAGATTTGCAAACCCTTTGTAAAGCGTCTGTCAACCTTTTACATTGATTTTAACTAGAAAATCCGTGCAGCCGTCCACACTGCACGGATTTTCCGCCGGACGGTTTCTGACACTGCTGGCAATCCTAAAAACTTAGAACATGTTTATTCTTCTACCTGCAGAACATGAACCTGTTAGTGGTTGAGGGGGACAGGCAAATCCACAAACCGCAGATAAAAGCCTTCCCCCTGCGTGCCAAAAAAAGGACAAAATACCGGTCGGAAAATCCAGAGCATTATAGGAAATGAAAGCTGTGGGTTTTTATACATGAGGCCTTATATCTTTTTTTCATTAACCATTAAATATTTGAGTTTTTCAAGGTTTTTTCCCCACAAAGAGCAATGCATGTGTCATTGTAGTGGGCTCAGTTATGCTGACCACATTGACATAGTTTCTATCCATAAAAGGATTACGTGAAAGAAAACAAGCTGTTAAGTACAGAGGCTATTTAGGAGGCCCTTCAGCTATGCAATGCATCCATTCTGCCTCGACTCCTTTGCTCCCGGCAAAGATTACTTTTTGGCATCTCCCCAAGGCATGTAACGCAGCAATGTCACTTCTGTCAGATGCTTAACAAATCCGCGGCTAAACTGTTATATGTTCCTCCATATTGCTTTCCTCGCTTACTCCAAAGCTCGTTACTGACCATTTTATTTGCTGTCTTCTCACATTGCAGGTCAAGATAAAGGAGTAAAGAGCTGCAAACGGTGTAAATATCCCTACATGACATTGAACATGTGCAAGTGAAGAAGCAGGTTCGTCTTTTATACAAAACCCACACGGGGTTCTTTCTGTTACCGTTACAAAGGCTTTGTGCCCCCGTTATTTACAGTCACTGTGTGGGAGCCTCAATGACATTCATTTCTCCAGATCAAGAGATGTTGGCATATGTGAGTAACCTCCGTGCACAGATGTCTGATGGCAGGTGCAGAAGGCAGAATGTGACCGCTAAGCTCCTCTAAGCGACCGAAAAATATGACACACATGTATGCTAAAACCTTGTTAACATTGTTTATAATGCAATCATTAAGCCACTACAATTTTTACAATGTGTTGGTATTAAGATAAATGGGCATAGTTTAACATAGAAAAAAATAGTCCTTGGACCAGCACTTTATTCCATATTAGATGATAAAACAAATGTCCAGATGTACAGAAAAACACACGGAGGAGTGTAGATGCTAGTGCATGTCATACTACATCAATCATATGCTTTGACTAAGGATTCGATGTAGTCTAAAATGCGTAAGCGTCTGTCACTACACTTTGCATGGTTTTTTTGTACGTTTGGATATGCTTTTTATCCTCTAAAATGGCATAAAAATAGTAATTGCAAACAATATAAAAGTTATAACTGCATAGTGTATTCTGTAGTATTGTGGTCAGTCGCTGTTTTTTTTGTGCCATATGAGTTGATAAAAAGCATATCCAAACGTACAAAAAAAATGAAGAAATGTAGTGACAGACACTTGCGCATTGCAGATTACATAAAGTTCTTGGACAAAGCAAATTGATGTAGTATAAAATGCGTAAGCTTCTACATTTTTGTGCATTTTTCTGTACATTTGGACACTTTTTATCATTTAATATAGAATACAGTCTGCTGTTTTCACTTTCAGCGCTGATACAAGGGCTATTTTTTTTTTTTAAGTTTAGCTTAAACCTACACCTGTGTCCTATATGAGTCACGGTGAGGGTACTGGAATTAACTTTTGTGCAAGCAGAGCTCTGTTCATAGCCACCAGGATAAATCTACTGGATGTGGTTTTACACCTCTCAAACATATTGAAAAGTCCCGAGCCCACACTAAACAGGAAAAAAAAAATGTATACTTTCCCTACAAACTCCAGTTTCAGCGGCGTGTCTTCACTTTCAAATGGGGACATTGCACTGCAGCCGCTGATTGGATTGCAGTGGTCACGTGCCACTAATTTACATTACTATTCGGAAGTGAGGAGCTCCAAATAGGACATGACCACTGCAACCCATCAGCAACCACAGCAGTCCCCATTTGGAAGTGATGACATGTCAACAGAAAACTGGGGAGAAGTGCTGCTGGACCCAGGGCTCAGTATATATATAAGTTAATGAATGAATGAATGAATGAAATATTATAAAAAATCCCAGTACATGGCTGGAGAAAGGTAAAGAAGATCTGCGTTCCAGCCAGAAGACGCGGTGGGCAGAGGAAGGCTTGTGATGTTCCGACGCTATTATGAGGCGTGACTCGGTGTATGATGTCAGCACGCTCAACCACGCCCTATGAGACTCCAAATGTTACTAGGAGACAGATTTAAGTCAGGGACTGCCTGTACTTGTGTCTTTGCCTGCTGTTGCGGTGCAGTAGTTGTATGACTTGTGCGCCCCACTATGCCATTTTATAAATGGCTTTCTGCAGTCACTTCCTATTTCTATGGTCAACCTTCTATTTCATAAAACCGTGGTTTGTCGACATGGGAAAGCAGACATCTTTCTTATTATGTTGTATACAGGGCTGTGGAGTCGATAAGCCAAAGCTCCGACTCATCAATTTCCCCGACTCCTGACTCCCTCATACATGGCACATGTTTAAGTGATAACTTTACTATAGTAAAATGGTAACATCAGGCTTTATTATCACCTTATGGTACAATAATCAAGCTATGTAGGTAGAACAGACACTGACAAGCAAAATGGTAACAATGTTTTGATCTTTTGACTTTCAGAATCCATATCTCACCATCCACTACAACTTTGTCTATAAAATGATTGCAGTCTCATGTACAATCATCTTACCTATCTTGTACATAAATTTGACGTTCAAGTATTTAGCATCTGCTTAGTTCTGCAGATTCATATCATGTAACTGCATTGTTAATGTTTTGCTCCTAAAAATCAAAATGTTAATTTTTATTATTTTGTTAGTATTTGGTAAATTCACCTTTTGGTTTTGAGCACTGCCTGAATCCTTCTGGATCAAGCATGTCTTGACCAAAATCTGATCCCAGGTCTCTTCTATACGTTCCCAATGTTGGTGCATTGGGAACGAATGCATTGGATACAAATACAGCTTTTGCTTCACCTCTCCCCACAAGTGTTGGATTGAGTTGAGATCTGGGGACTATGGAGGCCAATACAGCAACTCTGCTTCATTGTCATTGAACTATTCCTTCTCCAATCTTGATGTATGCTTCAGATCGTTGTCCTGCTGGAACACTATGCCGTCCTTTTCATACCCATAGTACTCGAGTGTATGAAGTAACTCATCTTGTAGGATACTTACATATAGCTCAGCATTGAGATCAACATTGATACTGGTCAAGTATCCAACATCTTTGGCTGTGAAATCGCCCATATTATCCGGCTTCCTCCACCAAACTTGACAGTTTCTTCAATTTCTTGATCCGTTAGACTCATTCTTCTAAACCAATTTGCACCCATCAGAGCCTGATCTATTGACTTCATCTCATCGCTCCAAATTACCCGTCTTCCATTTTTCATACTTTTTTGCAAATTCGAGCCGACGCTTCTTATGACGAGACTAAAGTGGAGGCTTCTTCACCGGTTTTTTTTGGGCCACCATTCCCGACCTGTGTTTGCATGGACGTCTGTGATTTCACTCTTACGAAGCCTATGAGCCGCCTTCACTGCCATGTTTGTCGGGCCAGAACTGATAGACCTTGTGATGAACCAACTTGTTTGACTCTGATATTTTCCCTGGACGTCCACCTATTTTGAATGGATGGACGGACTTCATTTCATATTCTTCCAGCTGTCATGGCCTCACATGATGCAGTTTGGCAATTTTCTTGGCACAGAGGTCGCTATCGATGAGCTGGATGATGCTTTCTCTTTTCTTGGGAAATTTTCTTCGTGGTTGCTCGAACCAGTGACTTTTTGCTTGGGAATCAGCCTAATAACACACTGAGCTATTAGGGAATGTAAGGACAGGATGTAATTTGTAGTAGACAAGAAGAAAAAGATTGTCCCACCACCAGGAGAAAAACAGTAACAATGCAGTTACATGACAATAATCTACAGCACTAAGCATATGCTAAATAGTTGCAGGTCAGAGTTATGTATGAGATAGCCAAGATGATTGTCTATAACAATTATGGTAGTCTCACATTGAAAGCTGCAGTGGATGGTAAGATACGGAGCCTGAAAGTCAAAAGTTCAAAACATTGTTATCCTTTTGCTTGTCATTGTAAAATATATTTATTGGATACAACTTTAGAACACAAAAAACATGTAACACAAAAAATTATACATATGCAAAATGCTGCAGTAAGTGGGGAAAAAACAGTTTTCAACAAAAAAGTCCTGAATAACATTTGTGGAGTCTATGAATTTGTTCTGAGAAATAGTATTGCTTCCATCAGATCCTGCATAGATGACCTCAAATCGAATCTCATTATTTCCAGGCTAGAGAACGGCCTCTCTACACTAACTTGGGTTGGTGGCAAAGTGGTGACCACAGGGGCAACATCTCTAAGGGCATGTTCACATGACGGGTTTGGCCACGGGTTCAGCCACGGTTCACACGGTCAAGCCTCGTCCTAACCTCGCCGCAGGTTTGCGGCGTGGGCGCTGGGCGTGGCTTGCGGAGAGGGTTTGCCCCCAAGCAAATTAATAGGCAGGGGGCAAACCGTGGCGCCAGCCGCGCACCACCTGCGGCGACACCCGCGGCAACACCGTGCGGCCGCTGCGCTGAGAACTCCCTGTCAAGAATTGATAGGAGAGTTCTCACACACGCACGTGTGATTATTAACGAAGTTTCCAATAGGAAACCATGTTAATAAACTAGGTGCGATTTGGCCGCGGAAACTGCGTCGGAACCCGCGGCCCTAACCGTGGCCAAATCCGTCGTGTGAACAGGGCCTAACAATGTCAGGGTATAAAGGAATTGCCTCATACACAGTCGGTTTTGATGAACGGTTGAATTCTACTTCTTTGAAAGCAGGTGAAAAATGTTGTTGAAATGTGGTCAATCTGTTTGCGATGGGAGCAGAATCTCTTCCTCTGTGCTTTGCCTGCTCCATGTCATCCAAATACTTTTCAAAATTAAACTCCTCATGTGATAAGGCTGAAGATAAGGGAGCACTGGCCGGACCCAATTCCTCCTGCTCTTAGCACTGCATTGAACTAACTGGACCAACTTATTATATATTTTGGGAGTCGGCCCATTTTATTCCGACTCCACCAAAATGTTCACCGCCTCCACAGCCCTGCTTGTATACAGTGTGGATGGTATAGTCCTGCTTATTGCAGTAAATTAGCACTGCATTTATTTGTACATTCCCTTTCTCCGCTCGCAGTTTAATAAATGATGAGCATCAACAGGCTGCTTAAGAGTTGAAAGGTTTCCTAGCAACAAGCGCTCCCAGAGATGGCCGCCCAGATTTAGTGGGCTTTTGTTTCCTCGTACTTGTTGGTATCGGAGTACAATTGTTCTGTATAGAGAATGATAAATGTCCTGCCAAATGGATGCTGGGGAAATGTGAGCCGTTGACCTGCTTAGCAATTCAGAACAAAGAGCGACTCTCCCAGCGAGTGTTTAGTATGCGTGGACCAGATTTCAGTCACACTGGGAAGCAGCAGACGCGGGCACATTTTCTTCACATTTAGAATACGGAACGTAACTGAAATCATGCAGGATCATTCGGCGGCAATTATTCTGTCGAACACACAACACGGCGCACTCCTACAAACATGGAGGGAAGATGGTGTCTTAGACTGACACTGTAGCGGCCGTCTGCCTCATTCCCTTATGATGGATTGTAATGGTCCCACCCTGGCTCCACCGTCGCCTTCCATCCCCCGTCGCGTTAAAGTTTCCAGGGAAACGAACAGCCATTAACATGTAATAGAGAACATTTGGTGCCAGCATAGTTTAGTATAACTCCAGCTTCTGTAGTGGTGTCCGGTGCTGCCCCATGTATTTCATAGAAACAATATGTGGTTCTGCACATCAAAAAACATTTTTGAAAAAAATGAGCATAGGTGCACACTGGTGGGCTGTAATATACATACACATTCCAAAATCAGTAGCACACTATCAACTAAAGAAGCTATCAAAGGGGACATAGGAATTTTTGAAAAAGCATTTCTGCTATCTAGATTACATGAAAAAACTTTTGAGGGTCTCAGTTCACACTTTTGATCAAAACTGCTTAAGCCAACTCCGAACTTCAACGGGATCTCAGGCAGGTGGTCCTACATTATTGTTATCTCTTGTTTGGGTATGTATAACCATATATTTCATGTCCTGTTTTTAGTATTGGTGAGGCTAGATCATAAATGCTTGATGGTTACACCAAAGAAACAATACAGATCACTAGATTGTTGGGGCATGTTCACACCTAAGCAGAAATGCCTGCCAATTCTGCAGTGTTTAGACTTAAAAAATCCTCCCATTCGGTGTGAGTAGGGCTTCGTTTGCACTCCGATGTAGTGTATTGCAGATTGTCTGTGTTAAATCTGCACAGAAAATCTGATAGGCAGTTTGTATCCTTCTGATATTTTCAGGCTTGGCTCTTGTGTCCGTTAATACATGCCAGATATGTCTTGTGTGAATCCAAAACGCACTGCTTGCAATAGCTCTCCTGTACTAGCACAGCTTCATTCCTGTACCACTCTCCCCTTCCGATAAAGCCCTTCTGCAATCTCCTCTTCCCTGTGCACAGACAGAACTATGGGCTGGGCTGCAGCCTCTTCTTTTGTACTATTAGCCTGTTGAACCTACTCCCCCTTCCTAGCAGGTAGTTCACAGGAGAGAGCAGGCTACATCCATAAATACTGTGGGATTTGGGATCAGCATTTACCATAGCAAGGCTAGATCCACACAGCAATTTGAAAATACCGCCCAAAATCTTCATTTTCAAATTGCTGGACCGCGCTGCACCACTTTTTTTTTTTTTGTTTTTTTTGCGAAGTTTTTGTGCAAAAACCGGCAGACCAATTCCCAGCGGACCAGTACATTAGGGCGGTGGGGATCCAATGCCGGTCCCACGGTATATACCACATGTTCTCTATTCCACCGGTAGGATTTCATTTGCGGAAAAACTCTGTATAGACTCTCTGTAGATTACAGCATGGATTTTCTATTGAAGTCTACACAGCACAGGGTTCGGTCAACCAAAACCTTGTGTTGTGTAGACCTAGCCTAAAACCGGAGGATTTATACTCGTTCTTAGGTTTTGGTCGGTCTCTTTCTTTCTCTCTTTCTTTCTCTCTTTCTTTCTCTCTTTCTTTCTCTCTTTTCTTTTTCTCTCATTTTTCTTTTTTTTCTTTTTTTCCCTCTCTTTCTTTTTCTTTCTTTCTCTCTTTCTTTCTCTTTCTTTCTTTCTCCTTTCTTTCTCTTTCTTTCTTTCTCTCTTTCTTTCTCTTTATTTCTTTCTCTCTTTCTTTCTCTTTCTTTCTTTCTCTCTTTTCTTTCTCTTTTTTTCTTTCTTTTTCCCCTCTCTTTCTCTTTCTTTTTTCTCTCTTTCTCTCTCTTTCTTTTTTTCTCCTCTTTTTCTTTTTCTTTCTCTTTTCTTTGTCTTTCTTTCTTTTTCTTTCTCTTTCTTTCTCTCTCTCTCTTTCTTTCCTCTCTCTTTCTTTCTTTCTTTCTCTCTCTCTTTCTTTCTTTCACTCTTTTTCTTTCTTTCTCTCTTTCTTTCTTTCTTCTTGGCCCCGGCTCTCCTCTCTCTCTCTCTCTTTCTTTCTTTCTTTCTTCTTTCTTTCTTTCTTTCTTTCTTTCTCTCTCTCGTTCCAAAATCCCTGCTAGCCAAAACCATGCAAACAGTTTTCCAGCCTCCCCATCAACGTCAGTAGTACATTTTCTGCCATATTTCAATCAGAAAGAATGTACATGCTCCAAGTTTTTTGCAAAACCTTCCGTTTTAAAATCCGACCTCCGAAAATCCGAGCTGTGTAGACCACAGCTCCGATTTTCTCGTGAGGATGGGGAATGGTTTTTCCATTGGATTTTCCCGGGTTTTTAAAACCCAAAAATCCATGTCAAATCCGACTGTAAAACCCATGTTGATGACATCCCTTTTAAAAACACAGACGAATTTGTTTTTGTAAGCATCAGCCAGCACCAGCTATTAAAAAGGAAATTTGCCAAACTTTACAGTAGCAGAATGATACTGTGCAAAGGTGTCCATAACTTATGAAGAACACTATGAAATGGTTAATTTAATGTTATAATGTGCAAACAACAGTGCATGCAATAGTGGTCACTGAAATAAGTCAAGCACACAGTTAAGTCACTTTTTTTGACACTCTCCACTTTGGCATACTACTCAGAAAGGGAAGTCCTGGTGGGGAGCTGACTTGGGGGGATTAAAGTTCATAGTTTTGTCTGCATCCACCTTTATTCTCCCTGGGTAAAAGGGGCGATTTATCAGAGTTGAGAAAAGGGATGATTCTTTACTTTTGGGCCGAGGGTGGAGGAATTTCTTAAACTGCACAGTTTCTAAACTGTTTGCGTGCTGTGGCAGTGAGGGTGTATGGCGAGTGGACATTTAGCTCCACTGCGAAAACGACGGAACGCAGAGCACCATCATGTGGTATGAACTAGGCTCAAAGGTGAGCAGGCCGACGACACACCAATTGGAGCACCCTCAGAATAACCAGGAAGCACCAAGTTGTCTCAAAAATTCGCGATACCTACTGCAAGGGGCCCGAAAAAAGAGGATGGTCACTGCACCTCTGCTAAGCAAGTTGCATCAGAAGAAAAGGCTTTTGTTTTTAGAGCTGTATTGAAACTGGACCCCCATTGATTAACAAAGGGTTGTCTTCTTTATTGAGTCACGTTTTTTGTTTCATCAAGTGTATTAACGTTAACTTGTTAGGTGAGAAACATCAGAGCAAACGCCCTGCAACCATTGCTGGAAGAACACAAGCTGGTGGTGGGGGCGGCAGCAGTATGTTCTGGGTAATGTTTGTGTGGCATTCTCTCTGCCTGGTCATCCATGTAAAAGGTACTCTCAGCCAATTTGGGCATGACTCCATATTTTCAGATCACATATACCCATGCTGATTGTCCTCCTAAGGGCAGATTGGATCTTCCAGTAAAACACTGCAACATCTCACATGGCTAGAAATGTTTGACATTGGTTGAAAGAGCATAATCAAGGCTTCCAAGTACTATAGCCGCTTTACCCACCTGACTTGAACCCAATTGAGCCTCTGTGGGACCACCTTGTTGGTATAATAGTGGGTGTCTCACTACAAAGAATGCTTTTTAAGTTAAAGATCATGCAAAAACAATCATTTTGAAATAGAAATTATTAACAAGTCCTACCTATTCGAAGATCACCTTGTAGGGCTGTAGTTCCTCAGGCCCCTAAAAGTTACAGCCCTTTCAATCTCCCTGAAGGCTCCAACACGGTGCTTACTGCGACCGGGGGTCCTCAGAAACTCTCACTGCGGGCCATAGAACCCCATAAACACTGAATTAAAAAAAAGAAACCCAAAAAAAAAAAAGGGGTTTGTCTCACTACATTGATTCACTTCCCCCAACCTTTTTTCCCTTGGTTTCATTTTTGAATTCAGGGGCGTGTTTACGGGTTTCTCAGGCAGCATACAACCAGTCTGTACTAAGCAACTATTTCTGGCAGTCAAACATGAAGATTGGACAGGTCGAGTTTAAACGACCTGGAGACTGATGCACCCATATAAGAGGGATTCTCAGAATGGGAGGACACTTTTAATGACACAATAAAGTGACTTGCTTTTGCAAGATCTTTAACATAAAAAGCAATTCTTGTAGAGAGACAACCCCTTTAAGGGCCCTATGGATCCTCCCCTCACGCACCCTCCAATAGCTGCAGTGCAGTCAAAAGGCCCAATAATTGTGAAAACCCTCCAGGACCTTTTTGTTCACTCCCCCTCCATCTACTCTTCTGCTGCACACGCCCTTACCCTGGCAATTAATGTACTGAACGAGTTGCTGTATTTGTATCCTTTTAAGGTTACTGCACCTGTGGTCAAACATGCTTTTCCCGCTTCTTGAGGTTCGTTATGAATGTGTAGGAAGTCTTTTTATAGCCATTAACCAGTCACTACACACTTCCTATATTACTTTTTCAGATGATGTATAAAGGGGAAAGGGGAATGTGATCCGCACATTGCAGTGTCCTCCCGTGGAGACGATGGGCTCTCCATTCTTGTGATCGAGTTGTCGCCTCTTCTCCATTACCTCTCTTGGGTCGTATCCAGTATTTGCTCCATTTGAAGATTCACCCAATGGGCGGTGTACATTTTAACGCCTTGTTGGTTTTTAAACTGAACCCTTTGCCCAGACCCGGGCCACGTGGGAGAACAGGGAAAACAATTTAAATGTCCGGATTTGTTTAAACACTTGGTTTTTGCTGCCTGACTTCTCGTATTTGGGCACCTCTAAACGTATTATTTTTACTGTGATTGGTAAACTCTCAGCCCACACAGCTGTTCAAGTAACTGGAGCGTAATTATAGCTTTCGGTTTTCTTTTTAACCCCTTCCTGGCAATGCAGATTGTAGTTACAGAAACTCATGAGAGTGTGCAGTTCTTTTCTTCTAGTTTAATGCTATGTCTACACGGCATAGCAAAACGATCACTTTTAAAAACGCCAAAAATACGATCGTTTGTGTAGCCCTATTGACTTCAATAGAAAAAAGACCCCCGGCATTTTTTCCTCCAATCACTTTTGTTACCGACATAATTTGATACATGCCGGGCCCCCTTTTTTTTTTCGCGTCTTCCCCCAAAAATACAATTGTATGGGCGACATCATAAAAACGAGAACCGACCGCGAGTTTTGTGCAGAACGTGACAAAGATGTGATCGTGCATCGAAAAAAATGGCCGTTTTTTTTGTCCGATGCCGTGAAAAACCTTTCCAAAAGGGGATGTTCACACGGGGGTTTTTGGGGCGAGGTTTGACAAGGGTTTTCGGAGCGTTTCCTCGCCCAAATCCTCATCCAAAAAAGCCCCCATTCATTTAATTATTCCATGTAAAACCCGTTGTAGTTATACAAACGAGGTTTTTTTCCCCTTCTTTGGAAGCACTGAAAAAGAAGTGTCATGTCAAATTTTTGAAACCAAAAATTGTGGGGGGTTTTCGACGCGGTTTTTGTCCTAGCTATTTATTTGTATGGGTGAAAACCTGATCCAAAACCTGATCAAAACCTCGTCTGAAGAAGCGTGTTTCAGGCGACGTTTTGATTTGATTTGGACGAGGTTTTGGGCGAGGAGACGCTCCGAAAACCTTGTCCAAAAACGCTGTGTGAACATGCCCTGTTTTAAGCCACAGATTAGAAACTTTGCAGATAATCTTTGTATGTCAGTCTATCTACCCCTTGTCATGCTGAAATGTTCTGACAAAAAATATTACACTACATGATATTACCTAAAACTGATATTTGTGAATAGGTCTCATGAATAAGCATGTGCTATAATGGTTTGCTCTCATACTATGAACACCTGTAAAGTCAGGTCATCTTTGCTCTGTAGCAATAAATATGGGCGACATTATTATTATTATTATTATTTATTTTAGAGCGCCATTAATTCCAGGGCGCTGTACATTTAAGGGGAATTACATACATAACAAATATTGAACAAATACAATGGTGACAAAAATGACTAGTAACTGAAACAGAGAGGAAAGAGGACCCTGCCCGCGAGGGCTTACAATCTACAAGGAAGAAGGGGAGAGACAGAAGGTGTGGGGCAGACATGCTTGCGGGCCGGTGTAGTGGTGGTGGGGTTAGTGTGGATTGTAGGCTATCCTGAAGAGATGGGTTTTCAGGTAGCTTTTGAAACTGGTGAAAGTTGGGGAGAGTCGGAGGTTTTGGGTTAAGAGTTCCAGAGTGTGGGTGAAGCATGGGAGAAGTCTTGGAGACGGTTATGTGAGGAGCTGATGAGAGGGGAGCAGAGGAGAAGGTCCTGTGAGGAGCGGAGATTGCGTGGGAGGTATCTGGAAATTAGGGCAGAGATGTATGGAGGGGAGAGGTTATGGAGAGCCTTGTAGGTCAGGGTTAGTAATTTGAACTGAATTCGTTGGGCAATGGGCAGCCAGTGAAGGGATTGACAGAGGGGAGAGGCAGAGGAGTAGCGGGGAGAGAGGTGGATAAGATGTGCAGCAGAGTTAAGGATGGATTGGAGGGGAGCGAGGGTGCTAACTGGGAGGCCACAGAGAAGGATGTTGCAGTAGTCAAGGCGGGAGATGACGAGGGCGTGGACTAGCGTTTTAGTAGTGTCAGAGTTGAGGAATGGGCGGATGCGTGAAATATTTTTCAGGTGGAGGCGGCAGGCAGAGGTGAGGGCTTGGATGTGTGGTTTGAAGGATAAAGAGGAGTCAAAGGTTATCCCAAGGCAGCGGACTTGTGGAGCTGGTGAGAGGGTGTGGCCATTAACAGTGATAGAGAGATCAGGTGGAGGGGTAGAGAGGGACGGGGAAAGATGATGAATTCTGTTTTATCTACATTTAGTTTTAAGTGACGGGAGGAGAAGAAGGAGGAAATGGATGATAGGCATTTTGGGATCCGGGAGAGAAGGGAGTTAATGTCAGGACCGGAGATATAAAGCTGGGTGTCGTCCGCGTACAGGTGGTAGTTAAAGCCATGCGAGGCTATGAGCTGACCCAGACCAAGAGTGTAGATAGAGAAGAGGAGTGGGCCCAGGACAGACCCCTGAGGGACACCAACAGAGAGCGGGTGGGAGGAGGAGGTGGTGCAGGAGTGAGAGACACTGAATGTCCGTTCAGAGAGGTATGAAGAGATCCAGGAGAGGGCCAGGTCCGTGATGCCGAGGGAGGAGAGGATTTGTAGCAGGATGGAGTGGTCGACAGTGTCAAAGGCAGAGGACAGGTCTAGGAGGAGAAGGACGGAGTAGTGGCGTAAGGCTTTAGCAGTTACTAGATCGTTGGTGACTTTGGTTAGGGCAGTTTCAGTGGAGTGGTTGGGTCGGAAGCCTGATTGGAGTGGGTCAAGGAGAGAGTTGGAGGAGAGGTGGGAGGACAGCTGAAGATAGACGTGCTGCTCGAGGAGTTTGGATGCAAAAGGGAGCAGTGAGATGGGGCGATAGTTGGACAGTGAGGAGGGGTCGTGAGATGGTTTCTTAAGGATAGGTGTGAACATGTATGAACGTTAGCGCCAGTTCTAAATTGCGTTAAGGCAGTGTAGAATCTGCCAGAATGCATGACACTGTTCTTCTGCAGGTCACACATACAGGTGCAGTCTAGTGCAAATACGGCAAGTCTGGCTCAGGCAGAGCACCTTTAACTTGGCCTGGTTGTTCTAATTTTTCTAAGATTTGGCGTCAAAGAATCATAAGGGCATGTCCCCACGGCAAGGGTTTGCGGACGGATTTTTCAGGCGGTTTTGCAAACTGCTGAAAAACCGGCCGAAAATGAGCACAATGGTGCTCTATGGAAAACCTGTGCAGCAGTCCCCACTGAACGGCTTTTCCGCCCTCGGGCCGCCCCCAAGAAGTTCTCATGCACATTCTTCCGCCCGGTTTTCGGACGGAATCTGTGAATGTGAAGGGCGAGGGCTTTTCTCCGCTCATTGCGGAGAAAAGCCTTACCCCCCGCGGCGGTGGGGACGGCCGCAAAACAGGACAAATACCGGTCGGGTAAACCAACCGGTATTTGTCCCTTACTGTGTGAACGCTCCCTAGATGTGTCCACTTCTATGAATGTGATGCAACGCCCCAAACCTTTGACGCATTACAAAGGCACTTATCACACCAAAGCTTGGAGTGCGCCTTTTCATACATTCTTTTTGGCTCAAAGTACAGCAGAAAACTGGCGCAGCCCCATTCATGCAGATCGCCCAATGTATCTTGCCGTTTCCTTCATAGATTTTTTGTTTCTGCAGAGATTCACCTTACTCGTTTTCAAGTGGAAGAGGTGTATAATTATTCCACGTTGTTGCTAAGTGAGAACCAGGATATTCTGTACATCGGGGCACGGGAAGTCATTTTTGCAGTGAATTCACAGAATATCTCCGAGAAGAAACATGAGGTAAATGATTAATTTGGCTGAGTGTGCAAACCTTACCCAAACCTTAGACAGAGTTTGGCAAGTCTAGTTTTATGCTTTGTCAAGCTATGTTCTCACGTGAAAGCATTACATTTTCCATGAGGATTCTGCCTGTGAAATCTGCGGCGTTCAACACTGTTTTCAGACGAGTTTTTCGAAATGTAGACGAGTGTTGCGTGTGGATTTGGACATGGATTTCACAAGCGGATAGTGATAGAAAAGTGCTATTCAGCTAAATAGTAATTTAAAAAAAAATTCAAACAAAAGTTTGTCACCTGACACTTTTGACAGTGACATTAGCATAAACTGCCATAAAGTGTGAAATTTAAGAAGATTGAGAGGAGTAAGCCAGGTAGGAAATTACTCCGACTAAAACCAAGTTGCAGGTAGCATTTGTGATATCATTTTAATTTTGGTTGTCTTCCCGTAGGTTCCTTACTCCAAATTGACAGTCCCTGCCCAATAATCCTGAATGTATAATAATCTGACACCTATCCCGTAATAATGTACAAAGTTCTACTGATTGTAAATTAGATTTCAGTGTTTTTAATGAACCGGTTAGCGGAACGGTTCAGCTCCAAGTTCTTGCTTTGTATGGTAGTTTCCAGTTTATTTGTAAGCCATGCTTTTACCTTTCTGTTTTAGGCTTACTGGAAAGTTACTGAAGTTAAAAATGAGGAGTGCTCTCGAAAAGGCAAATCTAAACAGGTACTTTGTATTTTTTTGACTCTCAAGGTGATTACAGGGGTTTGGCAATCTCAGAACACTTATGACATATTGATAGGGTGCCGTTCAACTTTATTTGGAACTCCCATTGTTATGAATGGAGAGTAACCAAAAGTAAGCACTGCCACCTATCTCTTCTGTACAGGGTGTTTTGGGGTGCAGTTCTCAAGATGGGAGCGAGTCCAAACCCTGGGACCAGCATCTATATACTGTAAATGTTTGCGATGGGAAAGCTCAAGCTTTTTTTTTTCCTTTTTTTTTTAACACCAGTCTATTACACATTTCTGTACAGAGATGGTCATTATTCACATTGGGCCCTGTCCCCATCGAGGTTCATACGTCTGTATTCCAGATTGACCTTTCAATATGTTTTTGGAGTACGGGGAAACTGGAATACTCAGCAGAAACCCATACAAACTTCTTGCCTCCAGGACCCTAGTACTGCAATTCCACAGTACTAACCACTGAGCCACTGTGCTGCCCATATAAATTAATAAAATAAAAAATTAAATAACCCCTTCAAGATATATTCACATATACAGAATAAAGCAGCTGCACAGTGTTTAGACATTTTAGGGCATGCTGTAACTGTTAATTGATAAAGACCGCATAAAACCGCATTAAACCACATAAAACACTGTGATCCACAGATAGATTTTTGAAGTGTTGCATTTTAAAAATTTTTGGTAAAACAATGTTGATCCTACTGATTCTGAGAAAACTATGGGCGACATGTATGCACGGTGGTGTGCCAGTAGTTTGCCGTCCCTTCAGCCCAAAAACTGTCACAACCCTGCTCTCTAGATTTATAATCAGGTGCACTCAAACATTAGATGCATTATCAGGCGTCCGCGGCACTTTATGTGCCTAAGGTCGGGGAGCGTTCTGGAGGCGTGTCGCACTACAGCCATATGATTCTACACGTTTATGATGGGAGGACGGCGAAACTGGGCGCAAAACATGTAGAACAGGTAGACCAAGTTAAAAGTGGTTTGCCTGAGTTGTTGTTTTGGAGCTAGAAAGCGCCAAATCTATGACCCGCAGTAGAACAGGTTCATGGATTCAGGCGCATTCTACACTACTAATGTGTGCAAAAAATTTGGCGTCTGGGCACCAAAATTCATGTGTCGCCCTATGTGTATTATGTTCTTGCTGTAGCTTTCAGTTGTTGTAGAGGTGCAGCTCTGACACACAATTATCACTACTTTAGGTGCTGCACAACTTACTATTACTAACTGATGCAGTTGTGTGTTTTACCCAATTTTGTATCTAAAGTCTGACTATAACCGCTTTCTTCCATCCATTTACTATCTTTTAGACGGAGTGTCTTAACTACATTCGCGTGTTGCAGCCGTTTAATGAAAGTGCTTTGTTCGTGTGTGGAACCAATGCTTTTCAGCCCGCCTGTGACATCCTGGTTAGTTCTGTTAAGACAGCTGTCACCTTTCATATGTGGGCATTTTAAATGGGTTAGTGAGATACTCATTTACCACAATTGGAAACTAACAGTGGCATTCGGTAGAAGTCGAGTATACCACACCTGGCAGTAAAGTTAAATATAAACTACTTATTTTTTTATTTTTTACTGTAATGGGTTCTGTAACAAGAACTTTGCCTTTCTGTATAGATATAGATTTTTTTTGTTTATTTGGTAATTGTCCTAAATTGCTTTTTGTGTTATTCTAGGAATTAAAGAGTTTTAAATTACTTGGCAAAAATGAAGATGGTAAAGGACGATGTCCATTTGACCCTGCCCAAAGTTACACTTCAGTCATGGTTGGTAAGTGGCCATTATGCATTGTCCTTCATTGATTAAAAAAGTAGAGTTACACAACATAAATCTTTGCAAAACGCTGGCTTATTTATTTCAGCATGACTAGCAAAAACTATAGAATTTTCCCAATTTTAAAACAAAAAGGCAAAAAAGGTTTTGTTCAATTGAAAAAACCCTTGTATTTGGAAATGCTTACCGTATATACTCGAGTATAAGCTGAGGCACCTACTTTTGCCACAAAAAACGGGGAAAACTCTTGACTAAGTATAAGCCAGGGTGGAAAATCAGGGCTACGGGAAAATTCAAAAAAACTAAAATGGATATCAATAAAATTACACAGGCAGGTATAGGCAGTTTAATGTCCCCCATAGACTAGTATAGGCAGTTTAATGTCCCCCATATGCGCTCCGGAGGAGTGCAACAGGGAAGGGACGGCGACGGGCACGGCCAGGGGCACGCCCGGACGCTGGGCTGACTCGGCTTTGCATATGCGCCCTGAGAAGCCGCTTTAGCAGAACTGTCCCTCCCCGGGGCCAGGCAGCGCCCGAGCGCCTACAGTGACTCGAGTAAACCAGGAGGGGGATTTTTCATTTTTGGCTGAAAAATCAGCTATCTTGATTATACACGGGAATTCTTATGCCTGTGCACAATTACATCATGAGTTAATGATCAAGGGATTTATTGTTTGCAAAAAATGTATCCACCGTTTCCTTTTCCCCAAATGTATTTGTTTCTTTATATTTTACTGTTTGAAGGTTTTTTGAAAATATTAAAATTATATTTTCTTCCCAAAAGATGGAGACTTGTACTCTGGAACATCCTTTACCTTCCTTGGCAGTGAGCCAATCATATGTAGATACCGCGCACCCTTAGCAATTTTGAGGGGCGAGTATCTGAAACCCTTGCTTTTTAACGGAAGTTTAAAAGTTTTATACCGTTATTGGACACTTGAACTACCCATAACTTCTGATGCAAGAATTTTAAAAACCCTGCGTTGCATTTTTGCAGCAATGTACAAACACCTATAAAACCCCAAGGACCTTATTTTAAGGATTTTTAAATTTTGTTGGGCACCAAAATAAGGACCTGAAATGAATCATATTAGTGTACAGCTTTAAAAAGAAATCAAAATGCATACAAAAAAAGCCATAAAAGTAAATTACATAAAATAACACATTTTTATTATATACAGATAAAATATACAATAAAATCAGGGTATATGGTGGTAAAGAAGATTTCAAAGACAAGACACCAAACGGTTGCATATTCTAATAAGATACAAACATCCTTCTAGACACCCCAAATTCTACTTGCCTCTTAACCAATGTAGATTGTGGACTGTAAGTAAATTGCAGAGTATAAGCCCTCACGGGCAGAGCCCTCTCTCCCTCTGTACCAGTTGTTGGTTATTAAAAAGTCACCTTTTTTATTTTTGACCCATGTTATGTAGCAATTTGAATTAAAACGCCCGTAACCAAGGGCGCCCTAAAATAAATAATAACCAATACATAACCATAAAGGCAACTATATACATAAATAAATGTTATTAAATAACCACAGTCTAATAATTTCAAAATAGTACAGATACAAAAGTAAGTACAAAAATGTAAGAAAAACAGAAAAAAACTCTCCTGTATCAGTTTTGGGTTTTTAATTTGTCATTTTTTACTTGTTTTCCTTTTTTAAAGTAGAACTCGAATGTACAGCGCTCTGGAAAATAAATAATATTAATAACCAATACATAACCATAAAGGCAACTATATACATATATAAATTATTAAATAGGAGAAAATATATTAAAAAAATGAGTGTGCAAATTAGTTACCTAAAATTAAAACGTAACTTTTACTTCAAACCTTAAAAGATTCGTTCTAGCAAAGCAGACTCCATATGATAATGAATAGGGTATATAAACAATAGCCTCCTATATTTTCATAAATTGGGTGCCACTGGAAGAAGGGAAAAACCCTTTAACCCTAAAATCCTCCTAGAATGGTTGCACCACAATAGAAAGGGTGGAGCACTCGCCCCGAAAAAGGGCGACCCCACAAAGATGCGTAGACTATCCCTACAAATGCCACCTTACCGATAAATCACCGATTAGCACGCCCCAACATGTTTCGACCCACCTTGGTCTCTTCAGGGGACACAGTAAGTGCTATATACAAAATCCAGTGGGAAATTGCAAAACAAACACCTATGGTGGGACACCGAGCGTACGGCTCCGGATGTCTCTGGAAAGGCTATGATATGCCCGCCCATATCATAGCCTTTCCAGAGACCAAGGTGGGTCGAAACATGTTGGGACGTGCTAATCGGTGATTTATCGGTAAGGTAGGCATTTTGTAGGGATAGTCTACGCATCTTTGTGGGGTCGCCCTTTTTCGGGGCGAGTGCTCCACCTTACTATTGTGGTGCAACCATTCTAGGGAAAATTTTAGGGTAAATTTTTTCCCTTCTTCCAGTGGCACCCAATTTATGATTATATAGGAGGGTATTGTTTATAACCCTATTCATTATCTATGGAGTCTGCTTTGCTAGAACAATTATTAAGTTGTGAAAAAAATTAACGTTTTTTTTGGTAACTAATTTTGCCACGTATTTTTTAAATATTTTCTCCTTTTGTGTGATGGGAGTAACCACCTGACTTATTGTCCATTGTCAGGATAATAGTTTTTTTTAAATTATTAAATAACCACAGTCTAATAATTACATATATAGTACAGTATATCATAAAGTAAGTAGCAAAAGTGTAAGAGGCAGAAAAACAAATTACAAGGGAAATTCAAAGTATAACAACAATGTGGGTGCCTGCGTGCCCAATGCATGTATCGCTCTTGTTTCTTCATCCACACATTGCAAGTCAATGAAGTCAGACAGTTGCCATTTTGATCATTGATATGTCGGGCCCAGCACAGCCTCATTGGCTTCTGCAATAAACTTGAGCCACGACACTTGTGTAGACAGAGTCTTGGGAAATCGGAAAGATCTGAGAGCGCTTTCTAGTCCAATTTTATGTTCAGACAGGTAGGGTCTGCTGTTTTTTTCCACCAACTGGTGCGGATCTAGTTGTGGATAAACCATGGATTTTATTCAGTGATAAATCTGAGAAAAAAATCTGCACCTATGGATATGGGTCTTATATGAATCTGCATCTGAACATCCCCTAAAAGTTATGCTGACATCAACCTTCTGCGCAGAGGAATTCATGTGTTGTAATATATGATATAAAAGATAAATGACTTTTAAATTTTCGATCCATCAAAGCATTATGTTTTCAGACTCTAGCTATAACAAAATCCAGCTCGCTAAATAACCTACTAAAATAGGTCAATTATGCTAAATTATGGGGAGAGCTAGTGGCCAAATGTAACTGTTCTTTTTTCATGACTAAGGGCATGTCCCCACGGAACGGGTTTTCGGCTGGTTTTTCAGCCGGTTTGCGGTTTTGCAGAACGCCTGAAAGACCGTCCAAAAATTAGCACAATGGTGCTCTATGGAAAACGCGTGCAGCAGTCCCCACTGCACTGATTTTCCGCCCAGCAGTTTGCAAACCACCGTCCGCCCGAAAAACATTGTGCTCGCACATTCTTTCGTCCGGTTTTCGGACGGAATCTGTGCAAGCCAATCTGAAGGGGGAGGGCTTTTCTCCGGTCATCATGGAGAAAAGCCATCCCCCCCCGCAGCCGTGTGCACGGCACACAAACCGGATAAACCGAAAGGTATTTGTCCCTTGCCGTAGGTACGCAGCCTAAAGGTTGTAATATACCACGATCTACCTAATACCTGTATCCACTCGTCAACATAATTTACCAATATTGAATAAAATATTGACTCTCCATGATATCAAGGTGGAAACCAATCCTGCTGAGGTGAATGCTAAGCTTATGATAAGCTTTCTAGTATGAGTACCCTGCCAAAAACTTTCATCTTTTTCTGCTTCTGAAGGTGTGGTAGATATGGGGAGGGGAAGACAGAGGTTAACAATCACAACGTCTAAAAGTTGTCTCACTTTTTGTTAGGACGCTATCCTATAGAACCAAGTCTGGGGCTGGATCTAATTCTGTATAATCAGGAAATAGTTTTACAATAATAATAATAATAATTAAGAAAACACCTTTGTGAAAGGTTGACTTTCCGGCCCACAGCTGTGTGTTGTATGTAGCCTGCATCGTTGACATTCACAAAGACCTATTTGGTATCTAAAATTATTTCCGCTTTTTGAGCTATTTTTTACTGAATGTTTTCTCTATTGTTTAGGTTGCTTATGGCCCATACATATTTTTCCTTGTGGGGGTGATGAAGTCTTAAAGAGAACCTGTCACATAGATTATGCCCCCCCCCTTTGCTGAGGAAAAGCAACAACGCTAGTGTCAGACCCTGCTGTTTCCAGCGCTGTGTCCCTTATTCTGTAAGATGGTGTAGTTTTAGAGCATTTCCCCCTCAAAATCTTATTCATAAAGCAGGTGTTTAGCCCTTTTTTATTCACATGTTTCTACCTATTGAAAGTAATAGGTTTATCAGTTGAGGTGGGCGGGGCTAGCCTCAGGTGGGCTGGGGTTTGACAAAAACTGACTCTTTGTATGATTCTCTTTTCTGGCTGAAAACTGCAGATTTGAGCACTAAATACTCTTAAACTACAGCATCTTACAGAATAAGGGACACCGCGCCGGAAACAGCATGTCTGTCACTAGCTTGTGCTGTTCTCAGCACGGGGGGCATAAACTAGGTGACAGGTTCTCTTTAAACACTTGTAGTGCTGAATTTGTAGAAAGGTCACTTTTTGACTTGTTTAGTAAAGCACAATTATGTTTCATCTGGGTTGCTGTACTTTGATCACTCATCAGTATCACATTGTTTTCCATCCTGTATACATAGAACCCAGATTCGTGCATGCGGATGTGATCAGGGCACCTGAGAATAACCCAGAGGGGGATGATGACAAGATTTATTTCTTCTTCACTGAAGTGTCTGTAGAGTATGAATTTTTTAACAAGCTTCTGATTCCAAGAATAGCCAGAGTTTGTAAGGTGGGTCAACTCTTATTGTTTTATAATAGGAAAACCCTTGTTGTATCACTACATGGAGGAGTACAGTCCAACGCAGGATGTGTCATCACTTGATGTAAATTGTTTTCTATGCTTGAGGTTATAAGAATACAAATTGCTGCTATTAAAGGGGTGTTCCCCGATATAAACGGTACTACACAGTTAGACTCTCATCTAGCTGCAAGCTGACCGTGCATGACAGTGAGAAGGGCGGTACTTGTAGCTCCCCATTCACCTCCATGGGAGCTCCTGAATATAGCTGAACGCACACACTATGTATGGCTATATTCGGAACTCCCATAGAAGTGAAGGAAGAGGACGCCCGCAAGTGCAGCACTCCTCATTCTAGCTAAGGGCCGACTTGTGCAGTATGCTTTGCTTCGTGGGAACACCCATTTAAGTGATCACTGGAGACTACACCTTTTTATGAGATATGTTAAAGAGAATCCTTTTTTGTGAAAATTCTGTCCAGTCTACCGACATCATGTTGCAGAGCAGATTTATATACAGGATTGTGTAAAAGATTTTGTATAACTTCTAATTTGTTTGAAATTCCTGTTCCTTCTATGCTAAGGAGTCCAGTGGGTGGTCCCACTCAATGATTGATAGCCTTTCCTTATGAGTGTGCATACATAGGGAGTTGCCAGTCACCAAGGAGGACACCCATAAGACTCCTAAGTCCAGAATGAGCAGTGATTTCAATCAATATATTTCAAATCTTTTCCCATAAAACTGCATATTAATCTGCTCAGCTCTCCTCACTCTATAACATGATACCCTTAGATTGCACTACTTGTTCAAGATGACATTTTCCCTTTTAAGCTATGTTCACACGGCAATTACACTGGGTGTTTGGGAGCTCGCGGCGATAGGTAGCCTTCCGGCCCCATAGACATTCATTGCGGCGCGTATTCGCTTACAAGACTTAAACTGGGACGTATTTCGCCCCGTATTGCACGCCGTACTGCGCTAAATACGGGGTGAGATACGTCCAAGTCATTATGGTAATCCATAGTTCTCATAGAGAACTATGGATTACTTCTCCTCTCCCCGCTCGCACAATACACCGGCGGGGGAGATAAGTGACATGTCAATTACTATGAATATCTATGGGGCCGGTGGGCTGCCTCCCCCCCCTCCCCTTCCCCCGTGGAGTAGGTGCGAGCTCCCATAGTCCTGGCGTAATTCCAAGGCGTAATTATGCCGTGTGAACATAGCCTAACACTTACTGTAATCCCAGTTTAGATATTAAGCTCCCTGAAAAGTTATTAAACTCCCTGAAAAGTGGGAAATTGTGTGTGTGTGGTCATTGCAATATATGTTACTAGGTTAAAGTCAAGGGTGTTATCCACTTTATATTACTTTTATTTATTATTTATATTCTAGGAAATCATACAATTTTCTGATATACAGTATCTCACAAAAGTTAGAACATTTTTGTAGATATTGTATTGTATCTTTTCATGGGTCAGCAATAAAGATATGACTCTTTGATACAATGTAAAATAGTCAGTGTACAGCTTTTATAAGGGTATGTTCACATGGCATGTTGAGTCCGTGTTTACATACGTTTTTAGATGCATGTCTGGATCCATGTTTCAGACCCTAAACAGACCCAAACACGCATCTAACAATGTGCAGTGTGATTTTACATTGCTTTCAATGTAAAACACGCATCTGCCTTCAGAAGGGTGATCGCCAATGCGTGTTTACATGCGTCTTTATTATCCGAGAGTAGCAGCAGACACCCTATTTAAAACTATAGGGTGCATTCATGTTGCAGCCGAAACTCAGCCAAACACGCACCTGCGTGTGGGATGCATTTTGAATGCGATTTTGGATGTATTTTTCAGATCCAAAGCGGATCCAAAAACTGATCCAACACGCCTTGTGAACATACCCTAACAGTGTAAATTTGGTGTGCCCTCAGAATAATTCAACACACAGTCATCAATGTCTAAACCGCTGGCAACAAACGTGAGTACACCCCTAAGTGAAAATGGACAAATTGTGCCCATAGTGTCAATATTTTGTGTGACCACCATTATTTCCCAGCACCGGCTGGACTCTCTTGGGCATGTTCACTAGAGCTTCACAGGTTGTAGCCACTGGAATCCTATTCCATTCCTCTATGACGACATCACAGAACTGGTGGATGTTAGAGACCTTGCGCTCCTCCATCTTCTGTTTAAGGATGTCCCACAGATGCTCAATTGGGGTTAGGTCTGGAAACATGCTTGGCAAGTCCAGCACCTTTAGGATGTGTTTACATGGCAAAGACCAAATATCGGTCAGATTTCCTGACTGTCATTTAGTCTTTTTTTGTCACGCATGGAAACAGCTTTTGTTTGCGGATTTAAGCCATCCCCCATTGTACCCACATGTTCATGTTCTGCCTGAAAACTGAAGATTGAACATGTTTTAAGTTTTTCAGACCGCTGGTGGTGTAAAAAAAAGTCCAGCAGAAAATCTGTGCGGTGGAGACTGCTGCACTGATTTTCTATAAAAGTCTATGGGGGAGCGTTGCATGTCAGTTTTCAAACAGCTTGAAACCACAAACCGTCTGAAAAATCGACCAATAACCCTTGCTGTGGGGACAAGCTATTACTCTTATTTTCTTTAGCAAGGCAGTGGTCGTCTTGGAGGTGTCTTTGTGGTCGTTATCATGTTGGAGCCCCGTTTCTGAAGGGAGGGGATTATGCTCTGCTTCAGTATGTCATAGTACATTTTGGCATTCATGGTTCCCTCAATGAACTGTTGCTCCCCACAGCTGGCAGCACTCAGGCAACCCCACACCATGATACTCCCACCATCATGCTTGTATGTAGGCAAGACACACTCGTCTTTGTACTCCTCACCTGGTTGCTGCCACATACACTTGACGACGTCTGTACCAAATAAGTTTTTATTGGTCTCATCAGACCACAGGACATGGTTCCAGTAATCCATGTCCTTAGACACTGTTTGGGGGCTTTCTTGTGTTTCATTTTTAGAAGAGGCTCCTTCTGGGACAACAGCCATGAAGATCAATTTGATGCAGTGTGCGGCATATGGTCTAAGCACTGACAGGCTGGCCCATCACCACTTTAACCTCTACAGCAATGCTGGCGGCACTCATATGTCTATTTTGAAAAGACAATCTCTGGATGTGATGCTGAGCATGTGCACTCACCTTCTTTAGTCGACCATGGTGAGGTCTGTTCTAGTGGAACCTGTCTTGTTAAACCGCTGTATGGTATTGGCCACCATGGTTCAGCTCAGTCACAGGGTGTTGGCACTCTTCTAGCCTAGGCCATCTTTATGTAGAACAGCAATTCTTTTTTTCAGATCCCCAGACAGCTCTTTGCCATGAGGTGCCATGTTGAACTTCTAGTGACCAGTATAAGAGTGTGTTAGGCCATGTTCACACGGCTTATTCCCGACGGATTTGTGAGCCGTATTGAGCGCACAAATCCGCCGTGAATAAGGGGCGGGACGGGGCGGGGCCAGAGCGCGGCGGGGGCGCCGCTCCCGGCCCATAGACAATGCATTGTTTACGGCGCGTACGCGCCGTAAATAATGTGCATGTCACTTTCTCCCCCCGCGGCGGATTCGCCGAGCGGGGAGGAGCGACGGAGTCCACTGTTCTCAATGAGAGCAGTGGATTACCGTAATTGCTGCCGCGGATTGGCGCCGTACTGAAGCGCAAATCCGGCGCGCAGTACGGCGCCAATACGCGGCAGAATAAGCCGTGTGAACGAGGCCTTAGAGCGATAACCCCAAATTTAATACACCTGCTCCTCATTCACACCTGAGACCTTGCAACACTAACGAATCACATCACACAGTGGAGGGCACAATTTGTTCATTTTCACTTAGGGTTGTACTCACTGCCAACATTTTAGAAATTGATGGGTGTGTGTTGAATTATTTTGAGGGGACACCAAATTTACACTATTATACAAGCTGTACACTGACTACTTTACATAGTATCAAAGTGTCATATCTTCATTGTTGTGCCATGTGGGGTAATTCACTTTTGTGTGACACTGTACATGTTTTAAAAAATTCTGCTCCTGCACCACTTTTATACTAATGCAGTAGGCCCCTATCTAGAAATAAAAAAGTCACAACCCACGTTCCTCTCCATAGTTAGGGTTCCAATGGAGTAAACATGGTGTCAGTCGTGACCTCCTGGCATTCAGTTAGCAGTAAGGTTACATGACGTTTATGGGATGATAACTAAATTGAAATAATGGTGGAATCATTATTATTAATATGGTTATTCCAGCAACTCGTACTGTATGTAATTACTTGAATAACTGCAGTCTCTGTATGGGCTGTCATATTGTTTATAATGTTAAATATGTTTAAAGGACCCTACCATCAAAATTTTAATTTTCACATATTGGCAAGCGATATGCAACTATTTTTTTTAATTGGTTGATTTTTTTTTTATATATAATTTTTTTAAAAGTTGTCCTATTTACATTACTCTCTCTGACTTCCCTACTGTGAACTCTGATAGCACAGCAGAGAGAAGTGTTAAAGAGAACCTGTCACATAGATTATGCCCCCCTTGCTGAGGACAGCACAAGCTAGTGACCGACCTGCTGTTTCCAGTGCTGTGTCCCTTATTCTGTAAGATGCTGTAGTTTGAGTATTTAGTGCTCAAATCTGCAGTTTTCAGCCAGAAAAGAGTCCGTTTTTTTAAATGCCCCGCCCACCTGAGGCTAGCCCCGCCCTCCTCACAACTGATTGACCTATTACTTTGAATAGGTAGAACCATGTGAATAACTGCCAGGTGGGCGGGGCTAACACCTCATAAATAAGATTTGAGCATTAAATGCTCTAAAACTACAGCATCTTACAGAATAAGGGACACAGTGCTGGAAACAGCAGGTCTGACACTACCTTGTGCTGTCCTCAGCAAGGGTGGCATAATCTATGTGACAGGTTCTCTTTAAGTCATACCCATTTACGTCAATTGCCATGCATTTTCTGTATGGAATGCGACCAAACATGTTCAAGGTTTTTTTTCACCACGCACTGGTTTTAAAAACCGACTGCCAAAAATTCATGTTGCATGAACTACAACACGTGTATTTTTTTGATTGTTTAGTGCCTTATTTGTAGAAGACAAAAACAAATATGGTAATATGTCAACCTCATTTCACAGGTAGGTGGGTTAATGGGAAATGTTGATAGTGATCGTTGGATAAAGTTTCCAAAAATCGCTGCAAAGCTTCATTATACTACTGAAAATACATTTGAGCCTACAGGATTGTCCAAGCCTGCAGTGCTGCGGATGTGACTGTGATCCCATAAACATTAATTGTAGTTTGGGGAATGAGTTATGCTGGAAATGTATCTGAGCTCCCCTCCTCACATATTTTCTTTAAGTGTTATGGATTGCTTCAGGCAGGCTGTGTTTTGTCTTAACCAGCGATGACAGGTGGAAATTCATACTAAGCTGTCATCAGTCAAACCAAAAAATTAGCCCAGCTGCCTGCTTCTGTCACTTGGTAGTGGAGAAGGTTGGCAAGGTTTCATAATTGACAATCTCAATTGTGCATGGAGATAACTTTTATTGGTGTTCATCTTCCTCAGCAGTGATAATACTGAAATCCTGGCTTAATTACAGTCATTTAAGCACTGCCGCTCCCCCCATAATGCTATTTACTGACGGTTATTAAGTCATTCTGAAAGAAGAAAATAACAGCTACACACATAGATTTGTGAAATTATGCTTAACATTATTTGTAATACTTTAAATGGACTGTCTTTAAGAGCATCCAATAAAAAGCTTTAAAGCAAATTAAAAAAAAATGTTAACTGGATGTTACTAAATAGTGTGTGCAGTGACATGCTCCTTTGAAATGGGGATTAGTAACACCTAATGGTCAATTTCTTCATAAATTTCTAGTAAAGATACCAGGGAATGCAGACTTATATAAAAATATGCTCCAGAATTGCCTGGGGAATGACATTAGGGCCAGATTGGGACTAAAAAGCAGCCTTTGCACAAAACCCCGCCAGCACCCAACAGTATCACCCACCTCTCTCCAACATTGCATAAAAATAGTGACATGGTATGTAGCCAATAGTCAATTTAGAATTTCTTGGTCATTCTGTAAAATAAATTATGTCATCAACACAAGAGAGAGAATAAATGCAAAACCTAGAAATACAAGCATCAATATAACCAACAATACCAGCATATAGTGACATTATAACCATATAGTGATATATCAGTTCAGGCTGCCATCACAGGGCAGACCATACAAGTGATTACAGTACTCATCCAACACAGGCAAAATAAACAACTACATCCAGTGTCTTACAGTTGACATCTTCTCTGATTTACATTGGTCACTTGTCCTTTTCTTCATCTGATCAAGATTGCCATGATTACGTCTTCCAGCCACAGTTCATCTCTGCAGATATTGCCAAACTGGCTTCTTAGACTACTTACTTTTTTAATGTCTTCACGAGCGCAATAAAAGTTCCTCATGCATAGTGCACCAGATGGTAATAGTGCCCCCTAACTGGAATAATGCCTCCTCTGTACTAGTTTCTCAGAAATGCTTCCCAAACTTAGTGATTATGCTCCCTATGTGTCCTGCTCTCTAATTGTGCCCCCTAATTTCTGTTATTTCCCCACCTGTGCCCTTTTTCTTCCTTTGTGTCCAACTTCTCTCCATTAATGTTTGCTCTAGTGCCCTTAAAGGGAAAAAAATTACTCATCCCTCTCTAACTAAGTTCTTCATAGGGCTTATTCTGTTCTGTGCTGTCCGAAGAGTCATCAGAAGTCAAAGAAGTGGACGTCCTATGGCTGCTTCATTGTAAACAATGCCCTGCAGAACCGGATGATGAATGCTACACAACTCCAAGCATGGGAGGCACCAAAGTGTCACATCTGACCAGTCATAACCGTTTACATCATCATGGTCTGCGTGCTAGACGACCGGCAAGGGTACCTGACCTGACTGATACTTTGACCTCTCCTTGACGTTTCCAGCGTCGTTGGCAGCCATCATTTTTGCGCAGAGCGAAACAACTTTCGTCACTGAACTGCACTTTGAACCACTGGTCCCTCATCCAGGTGGATGCTCCTTGACCCATCCAAGATGATGATGCATGTGCCTGATGGTGAGGTCAGGTCATCTAGCACGCAGACAACGCTGATGTAAGCGGCTACGAATGGTCTGACGCGACACTTGGTTGGCTCTCACCTCCCTTAAATGTACCTGGAGTTGTGTGGCATTCATCATCAGGTCCCACAGGGTATTGTTTAACCCCTTAACGACCTTGGGCGTATGAGTACGTGCCAGGGCCGCTAAGGGGCTTTGCAGGGGGATCGCGCCGCGACCCCCCCCGCACAGCCGCCGGGTGTTAGCGGCTAATCGCAGCTAACACCCGGCAGTAACAGTGCCGGCGGGTGGGTCCGCCCGCTGGCGCTGTTTTACCCATCAGACACCGCGCCAAAGATGGCCGCGGCGTCTGAATGAACGCCGATCGGTGCCGCGCACCGATCGGTACGGTCATCGGCACCGGCGCAGCTATGCTGCGCCGATCCGACGACCGGGCATGGTGGTGGGGAGCCTTGTGAAGGCTCCCGTCACTTACCCTGGCCGGTTTGCCCCACTTCCGTCCGCAGACAGGAAGTGGGGAAACCGCCATCTTTGTACACCCTAATGCATTGCCTATGCAATGCATTAGGTTGTATTAACAATCGCGCCACCTAGTGGTCAAGTACCATAGGTGGCCTCAATGTTACAGTAAAAAAAAATAAAAAAATTAAGTTTTAAAGTACAAAAAAAAAAAAACTATTAAAAGTTCAAATCACCCCCCTTTCCCCATTTTACAAATAAAATCATTAAAATAATAAAAAAGTTACACATATTTGGTATCGCCGCGTCCGAAAAAGTCAGATCTATAAAAATATAACATCATTTATTCCGTACACTGAACACCGTAGAAAAAAAAAAATTCCAAACACCAAAATTGCGTTTTTTGGTCATTTTACGTCACTGAAAAAATGGAATAAAAATGATCAAAAAAGTCGCCTGCTAGCGATAAAAAGTACATTTCAGCCCGCAAAAAATGCCCCCTCACTGACGTCCGTAGGTGTTAGTACAAAAAAGTTATTGGTCGCACAAAATGGCGCAAATTTCAAAAATAGAAAATGTTTGGAATTTTTTTACGGTACCAAAACATAACGGAAATCCTACATGTTTGGTATTGCCGGATGCGTAACAACCTGTAGAATACAGATAACACATTATATTTACAGAAGATTAAGCACCGTAAAAGCAAAACCCTCGCAAACATGGCGAAAATAAATTGTTTTTCACAATTTGCCCCACTTGGAATTTTTTTGCGGTTTCCCAGTATATTCTATAGTATAGTGAATAAAACCATTAGAAAGTACATCTTGTCCCGCAAAATAAAAGCCCTCATGTGTCTATGTAGGTGGAAAAATAAAAAAGTTATGGCTTTCAGAAGGCGAGGAGGGAAAAACGAACGTGTCACCAAAAAAAACCGGCTGGTTCTTAAGGGGTTAAAATGAAGCAATCATCAGTGTGTGGTGGAGCCAAAGAATGTCCACTTCTTTGCCTTTCTGTGACTGGTCCAGTCTCTCTCTATCTTTTTTGCAACCTGCCGATGACACACTGCCAGAAAGCTCCGTGTTAGAGATCAGCAGGTTGTGCAAAAAGTACTGAAACATTGAACAGTTGGACATGTGCATTCTAAAGTTAAAGGATAATTTCATTTAGTTCATCTAAAAATAATTTAAAGGGGTTGTCTCACTACAAGGATTGCTTTTTATGTTAAAGATCTTGCAAAAACAAGTCATTTTGAAATATGTGCCCAGTAACTGTGTCCTACCTATTCCCAGATATACCCTTTTGTATGGGCTGCATCAGCGCCTCAGGTCGCCATAGCTACAGACCTGCTTGATCTCTCCTGATCGGCTGTCAGGGCTGGTGTACCTCTAACCCCATTCCCACAAGTTCTTCAAAGGGCTTATTCTGTTCTAACTTCCCTGGTGGTGAAACCAGTAAGACCTCCTGAGGCTGATTGCACTGGAGAAGCTGTGGAATCCATCCCGGGGTCAGTTTGGATGTCACTTATTCTGTTCTCTGCTGCACTCGTTCTTCATTCTGTGTCTCTTTGTATGTAATTCTGCAAAATGGACTGAATATTCATAGCAGCTTCATGTCACACTACATATGAACTGTGAGGGCCACAAATCACACCTGATAGCAAATAGATAAGAGCAATAATTACTGATCCCTCCTGTCACTCCTCACAAGTTTCCAGATTGTTTATTTCTTGACCTGTTGTAAATAACTGCTCCACTGCATTGCATTTTGTTATTTTTAAAGATTCTAAGTTCCTTTGAAGGTCCATGTCTTTTGTGTATAAAATGTCTATGAGTTTTCAGTTTCGTGTATAACATCATGTCTGAAGAAGGGAGCTAGTACTATCGAAAGCTCACCATCAATTATACTCAGTTAGCCTCTAAAAGGTATCGCCTGATTTCTTCACTCTTCTACTAACTATTGCTTTGGACATTCATTAACTGTGAAGCTGTTACATTTAATTACATTCTGTGGCCAACGAAACTATAAGTTATTTTCCAAAATCCACAATAGTTGAACTTGCTTGTTTGGTTTTGTCTAAAGAGTCCTTGTAGGTTTTACACAGAGAGCACCTATTTCATACATGCTCTCTTTTCTTCGTCACAGAGCGATCAAGGAGGTCTACGAACATTGCAAAAGAAATGGACCACATTTCTCAAAGCCAGGCTGATTTGTCACTCGCCGGAAAAAAATTTGATTTTCAATGTCATCAATGATGTTTTTATCCTGAAAACACCAACATTAAAAGAACCAATCATTTATGGAGTGTTTACTTCTCATCTGTAAGTGCAAATTCGAGTGACTGAAATATTCCTTTCTTTCCCATAAGCAGTAGAATAATATTTGGGTCTGTGATGTTATGTCATAATGACTGCTGTGTTAATATTGTTGGTGCTATGTTATCTGTGGGCTCCCAATAAAATGCTTCTCAATTACTCTGTGTGTGTATGTATATATATATATATATATATATATATATTATATATATATATATATATATATACACACACATACACACACACACACACACACACAACACACACACCACACACACACACACACACACAATTTCTTCAGTTGTTTTTTTTTTATGAATGAAATGAGACCATCTCTTAATTTTAGAGTGCATGTGTCCAACTGTTCAATGTTTCAGTACTTTTTGCATGACTTGCTAATAATGAGCTTAAGGCCATGTTCACACAGCTTAATTGCGGGGCGTAATTACGCCCCGCAATTACGTTCCGCAATAACGTTGTGTGAAGCAGGGGGCCGGCACCTCGCTGGCCCATAGACTTTCATTACCAGCGGCGCGTATGCTAGTAATTGACATGTCACTTCTCTCCCCGCTTGACGGATTCTCCGAGCGGGGAGAGGAGACGTAATCCATAGTTCTCTATGAGAGCTGTAGATTACCGTAATGACTGGGACGTATTTCAGCCCATAATTCGCGCAATACGCCGCGATTTACGGGCTGAAATACGGGCCCAAATAAGCCGTGTGAACATGGCCTAATGGTAAAATTCACAACAGGTGTTTGATCCCTGGCTCACCCAAGAAATTCAGGGGATCAGTTTGAATTGGGATTTAAAAAGTTCTTCTCATCATGATGTTGACATTTGGACACCATGAGACCAAGACAACACCTTACAATTGATCAACAGTACCTCGCCATTGCAAGGCTTCAAACATGATACTCTCGGATGGAAGTGGCCACTGAGCTTAGAATGTCAGAGTGTCATCAGTAGGTTGTATCCGAGATATAGAGAGACTGGAAGAGTGACAGACAGGCACAGAAGTGGACGTCCTTTGGCTACATCACACACTGATGGCTGCTTCATTGTAAACAATGCCCTGTGAAACGGAATGATGAATGCCTCACAGCTCCAAGCACATTTAGGGGAGGTGAGAGGTACCCAAGTGTCACGTCAGACTATTCGTAACCGTTTCCATTAGCTTGGTCTGCATATTAGATGACCGGCAAGGTTACCTGACCGCAACCTGGCCTGGCTGATGCATAGAGCTCTCCTTGATGTCTCCAGCATCGATGGTGGCCATCATTTCTGCTCAGAGTGAAACAACTTTCATCACTGAACAGCATTGAGGACCACTGGTCCCTCATCCAGGATAGATGCTCCCTAGCCCATACAAGATGATGATGCCTGTGCCTGATGGTGTCAGGTCATCTAGCACGCAGACCATGCTGATGTAAATGGCTATGAATGGGCTGACGTGATAGTTGGTTGCCTTTCACCTCCTTTAAGCGTTCCTGGAGTTGTGCGGCATTCATCATCTGGTTTTGCAGGACATTGTTTACAATGAAGCGGTCATCAGTGTGTGATGGAGCCAAAGGACGGCCACTTCTTTACCCTTCTGTGCAACCTGCTGATGACACTCTGCCATTAAGCTCCGTGTTAGAGATCAAGTTGTGCAAAAAGTACTGAAACATTGAACAGGTGGACATGTGCGTTCTAAAGTTAAAGCATAATCTCATTTAGTTCAATTAAAAATAATTAGTGCATATATATAGTTGGTGGTTTTACTATGTGTGTGATAGGCTGTCTACACACTTATGATGATTAGAAAAGGCAACTTATCCACGTAGCAAAAAGGGATGATTATTGGCTTTCTAGCCAAGGTTGGCAGTATTTCTGAAACTGAGCAGTATGTGATCTATCTGCATGCTGCTGTGGTGTAAGTGTATTGTGAGCGGACAATTGGCACCATTGGTGTGTGTGTCTATATATATTTATTTATTTTTACAAATATAAAAGCTATTTTGTATTTTGCCAGTATATACTGCATATTAATATTTTTGTTGAGCAAACATATTTGACTGTAAAATTAGTTTTTTGAAACCTATTAAAGTATTTAACTTATTTCCTTTTTCTCAAAGAAACAATGTTGGCATGTCGGCAGTATGTTCATACAGTTTGTCTGCCGTGGAAGAGATCTTCAGTAAGGGAAAATACATGCAGAGTGCCACTGTGGAACAAGCCCACACTAAATGGGTGCAGTTTAATGGGGAAATTCCTCGGCCACGTCCTGGAGCAGTAAGTTGCTGTTTTGCTAAGTGTTGATTCGAAAATCCGGTGATCGTTTCAGTCTTATGACTAATAATAAATAGTTTTTTCCCCTAGTTGTCACTCAGTCATTCAGCTATAAAAATCATTCTTGCCAACTTTGTGTTCAGAGACTACCACAAGTAACAGGGGCTTCTTGAAAATATTAGATTTTAGTTGTTCATAGTTTCCGTTTATGCTCTAATATAGTAATTATATTATTTTGGCAGATTTCTTGATTAGACTGCTTACGTGCCTTTGTATGAGCTATATATGTCTATACTGTCTATCCTGGGCCAGTATCATGACCTGATCTAATCTATCTGGTGCCCCAGTGGTAATGTATATGGTGGTGATCATTGGCAATGTCCTATATCACGGTGGGAACTGCGAGTGAGAGGGTTGCCATTAAGCAATGTTCTGCTGCTTATCTGTGTAATGGGGCCGTTTTGTAGTGAGGTCATTTATTTTCCTTAGGCTATGTTCACACGGCTTAAAATTGGGCGTATTTCAGTCCGTAATTGCGCGCCGGAGTGCGCAAATTACGGCTGGAATACGTCCAAGTCATTACGGTAATCCACAGTTCTCATAGAGAACTATGGATTATGTCTCGTCTCCCTGCTCGCCGAATACGCCGAGGGGGGAGATAATTGACGTGAATTACTAGCGGCATATACGCGCCGCTGGTAATGCAAGTCTATGGGCCGGCGCGGTGCCGGCCCCCCCCGCTCCCGCCCCCAGCCACACGGCGTAATTGCGGGGCGTAATTACGCCCTGCATTTAAGCCGTGTGAACCTAGCCTTACTGTTATTCATTTGTGTTGTGTAAGTCCCTACACTATCTAGTAATTATTTCTCCTTACTACTGCTAATCTGATTTGTGTGAGCTCTTATACTATCTATGAATGTTGTGCTATGTGGAAAACTGTAGCTCTTTCTGATGAATCCCATTATCTAGGGAGGAAATGCGTTGGCCTGTTGAGGGGTCTTATGTTGAATTATATAAGACCTATATATTGGAGCTGTTGGTGTTTTGTGCTGTTATCTATAGCCCTAGTAGGATGAGGTATTGTTTAGTACTCTAGTGGATCTATATCTGTATATTAGATGTATTTAGTAGTAGGGTGTACTAGGTACATTTGTGATAGGGTAGGTTCCGGTAGGGGTCGTCCTTTTTGGGACGGGTTTCCCATTATTTGGATAGGTAGGTTTCTAAAGTAGGACATAGGGAGATTTTAGGGTTATATAGGGTTTTATTTTCTTTGTATGTGTTTTTTAAATATATTTTTTAAATGTTATATTTTAGGTCAAGTATTTTCATGTGTAGTTTTTTTGATATGAGCTATATATGAACATATCTTTTTGTGTCTAGTCATAGGGGTTACGTGAAGTAAAATCACCAGAATTCTGGCAGAAATTATAGCAACTAAAGGCAGTAAATGAAATGTCCAAAATTTGCAGACATTTGTCCTTTTCATAACAGTTGCAAAATGGGCTGTACACCAGTGTTATCTGCTGCACAACATTGGCGTATGATGTGAGGTAGTGTAAGGCGAAGAACACTCTATAACATGTCTAACAGTTTTATCCTTCTTTTTGTCCATTTCTGATAAACTGTGCAACAGCTTACTGTTTTATGAATTATATGCTTTTTGAAGAATGTTCCTTAATGTCGGCCATTCTACAGGTTTTTAATCTGCATTTAAAAGTAATTAATTTAGACCTAAATCTGAACTTTTTATTTTCTTGTTTTCAGTGTATTAACAATGAAGCTAAAGTCATGAACTACACTAGCTCACTAAACCTACCAGACAAGACATTGCAATTTGTGAAAGACCACCCTCTTATGGATGACTCTGTGGCTTCTATAGGAAAGAGACCCAAGCTTGTGCATCAAAATGTGACTTATACTCAGATAGCTGTAGACCAGGTCAAAGCGTTGGATGGTAACACTTACGATGTCATGTTTATTAGCACAGGTAAAGCGATTTGATGTTTTTATTTATTTTTAAATTTGGAGCCACCATAGTACAGAATGGAGAATACTGTGCAGATTTTACCTCCTCTCTGTTCTTCACGTAGACTTTTGAGAAAGTGTTCTAAAGATAGTTGCAGTTCCAAACTTTGGGAGCCGCAACTATCAGACATTTACGGCATATCCTATTGATATGCCATAAATGTATGAGATGGGAACACCTCTTTAAGCTCTGAATTTCCATATGTACATAGGGAGAAAGACACTCCTATTACGTATAGCTTTCGCTACCATTTTAAAGGGGTTATCCAGGAGTTTAAAGATTTCATAGAACACTGTAGACAACATTTATATCGAAAAGTAAAGATAGTCCAGTACCTTCATGCATTTTTTTTCTTCTTTTGTCTCCTTATTCCTATGTCATAAGATCCACTTTTTGCAGTGAAACTTCCTGCTTGTGGGAGTGTCAGTAGTTCTCCAGGATATATTTACTACAACTCCAAGACTGCATTGCAATCTAGGATTTCCCTTCACAGTTAATAAATGTGTAATCCTCCAGCTCTGTACTTGCTGTCATGATTATGATGATAGCTAGGACTTTTGATTCACTCTGTAAACTGTACAGAGCTGCAGTCATCATTTTCATGACAGCAGTACACAACCCCCACCCCACCAAAACCCTCCCCCCAAGCTCTGAAGTGCTGTCTTCTGCTCCCATTACTAAGTTCGCCATCATACTCAAAGATATACGGTTCCCCTCCTCTGTAATTACTATCATGTAATTACTTCTGTTCAATTTCAAACTACAGCCTGGAATGCAGCCAGATCCTACTCTGCTCAGGTCACTCCCACTTAAAGGGTGTGTTTCTGAGCTGAGCCTGGCTTCAAAGCACACCCACTGAGTGATGACAAAACGTTCACGTTTTGCGCAGCAGGCTAAGTAAATAATTTTTAATGAATTAAGGAGTTCAACATAATACAGTTGTGAGCAAACAAAAAGTTAGTCCCGGAGAATGTAGGAAGCTTGCAAATGAAATAAGAAACATTTTCACCATTCATTATTATTAAAAAATTTTGCACCATATTTGTTTTAGTGCTCCTTTAGTGATCCATTGTTTACAGCTCATCTCAGGGATACGACCAAATGCTGAAGCTCCTCAGTCCTATTCAACATGCTCCGACATCACCTCTCCGCAGTACTGTGTTTCAAACCCCAGTGCTGTCACTCAACTCCCGTCCTCTGGCTCTTAGTAATTTGTCAAAACAGGCAAATAAATAAAAAAGAAACCTCAATGAGGTCTGTGCATTGAAAAGAGAAAAAAACAAAACAGGTTTGTTTCCGCAGGGATTTGAACCTAGACCCTTTGTCCCTGGAGCAAAAACTTTACCTCCTCAGCTACTCACAATGCTTTACAAAACAAACCTTCTTTGACTACAAAGAGAAAGGGTGTTTATGTCATCAAAGCTGGTCACATGAATATTGTAATTCAAACAAACTCACAACCCCCTTGTGAGCACACAAGCTGGATACAGAAGTATTAAAGAGATGTGGCAAAACCCCTGTAAGCTTTGAGAACACTGAAAAATTACTCCAAAAATGTGTTCCTTTTAGGTGTATTTCTGTTTGAATTGTTTTTATACTGGCTGTTTTTTTGTGCAGTTTATATTATTATGAATTACCCTCACATTTTACATATTATTAAAGTTAATATTTTTTTTTTCCATTTGGCCCCTCTTTGTTCTTGTGCAAGGTGGGGGTTAGCATTAAGATATATAAGTTCATACTGGCAGCTTCCTAGTTAACAATCATTGCAGTCACAACCTTTCCCACACCTTTTACTTCCTAATCGCACACGGCATGCTGATATGTCTAGTGCACGTAAGTAGTGCTGGACTGCATTGCTGGGGGTCTGGGTAATTTAAGGGCATGGCCCCACGGCTCGGGTTTGCCGCTGGTTTTTCAGACGGTTTGGGGTTTTCCAAACCGTCTGAAAAACCGGCCGCAAACGAACACAACGGGCTTCTATGGAAAACCCATGCAGCCTGGCCTGAAAAACATTCTACATGCACATTCAAATATGGGAAGGGGGGAGGGCTTTTCTCCGCTCATCGCGGATAAACCGACCGGTATTTGTCCATTGCCTTGTAAACGGCCCCTACCCTGAAAACTTACTTGCTGAGCAGTGTGCATACATATTTTGTGGTAAATCAACTTGACTACAGTTTTCTAAAAGAGTTCCTTAGAAATGGTTTTGGTTACCAATCCCAATATTAATCTATAGTCAGTAATAACAATTGAATTGGATTTAAACCTTTTATAAACGTAACTGTTTATGTGAATATAAACACTGTTGTATCAATTCTTTAAATGCAGCCAGCAATTTAATGGTTGCTATGACTATCCCTGGGTCAGGTACATATACCCTGTTTCCCCTAAAATAAGACACCCCCAAAAATAAGACTTAGTGCATTTTTAGTTATGAAATTCAGAGTTTGGCTTTCTTTTTGCTGATGTTTGTGATGAAATCACTACAGTATATTAATACATTTTGATGTTTTGTCCAACAATAAATGTGAATTATTGTTCATAAAAAAACAAAACAACCCCTAAAAATAAGTCTTAGCTCTTCTTTAGGAGCAAAAGTTAATATAAGACACTGTCTTATTTTCGGGGAAACAGGGTATATCTTGCTGAGATTGTTATTTTTACTTAAATACAAAATAAAACGTTTATTGTTTAGAAACAGTGTCACATTATATGCAACTTTATTTACAAAATAAAACAAGAAAATGGTTCCACAGTTTATACACATAAATTCATCTGCATAGATAATGGAAGTGCTGTTTAGTTGCATTATGCTGCAGACTTTACTCTTCAGATGTATGAGTAAGGCCCTGTTCTCACTGAAGATTTTAATCCGGAAAACAGGCGGATTTCTCACCAAAATTCACGTTTTCTTCAAAATTACCTGCTCAAAAAGCATGGCATGTATGACACAATTTTTATTTACATGAATTTTGCAATCTGTGATGTAAAAAATTTCACACAGATTTCGCACAGAAACTAAGTTGGAAAACAGGACATGGATTACCCCTACTGAATGGGACTAATCGGCATTTTTAATATGCGCCATTCACATCATATTTCCTTGCTCCCTAGCCAGAGGCATAGGACACAATAGGGAAACATAGTCTCTTTTGCTCTATTCCCGTTCATATATACTTTATATTTCCTATGACTCTGGGTTGTCCCTATTGTGATATTCGTTGGGTTACTTTTTTCCAAAGTATCCTTATGGATATCTGCAGTGGAGCCAGGAAATATATTATGTTTTGCAATTAGATTTTAAGGCAAGGAATATGAGATAAAAATATAAATGTACAATACAAATACTTATGAAAGATATCTTTTTTGTAGATAAAGGCATGTTGAACAAAGCAATAAGCAATGACATGGAGATGCGAATCATTGAAGAAATAGTCCTGTTCCCTGATCATCAGTCGGTCCAGACGTTACTTCTTTCAGACAAACCGGTACATCTCACTTTTCGTTTTCAAGAATATAAAGAATTATAATGCAATTTCTTTTAGTTAGTTTAGTTTCAGTTACATAATGGTATATACAATTATACTGTTATACCAGTTCATTCCATGTGGGATAACCAATTAATTTATGTATTACCTCAAGCTTGCTGTCAAATACTTTCATTTTTCGTTTCATATCACTACAATTCATGATTTCCATCACTGTCTTCTCAGAGCAAGAGATACATCTATGCCGGATCCAATACTGAGGTGGTGCAGTCTCCTGTTGCTTTCTGCGAGAAGCTCACATCTTGTGCAGAGTGCGTGCTGACAAGGGATCCTTATTGTGCTTGGCACCCAGTCAAGAGTTCTTGTGTTGATATCTCCGAGGAGAGTAACACTGACAGGTATGTAACAGTTCATAAAAATAGTTGTAAGAAAGCTAAAAAACAGATTAGATGTGGTAGAATAGCAATTGCCATACCTTCATAAAAAGAGCTTGTTTATTTGACCTTCTATTGGTTCACATGTAGTTTTGTAATCCTATTTTTTTTTTCTTTGCTAAGGTAAAAGGCCATTAAAAAGTGGTGATTCTATCAACAACATTTATCAGCTAATCTGCTGGGGGCCCAATGACTGTGGCCCCCACTAATCATGAAAATGGGGGCCCATGAGAATGGGGTCCCTCAGTTTTTGAATTGTTGATTTTGCTTTTAAATGTAAAATTAGGTAGCTTTCTGAACAGTCCTCATTACAAATTCCATACCATTTCATTGTAGAGTCTGTGTAACTCCTTCACACTGCAAGCTGTCCTGCTGCATCTTGCATAGATTCAGGAGGACACTACTGCTTGTTGTTTCAGGGCTCTTGGCAGGGTGAGCTAATCACACAAATAGTACTGTCTTACAGTGTAGATGAGGGGGAAAAAAGCACACACAAGCCAGTCTGGGAAAGGGGTGAATCGCATAGGCTGTGTATTAGTATGAAGAGAGTAGAGCACCCACATTGGATTACAGGAGGGAAGAGGAAATTAACTGGCACCTCAGTATTAGTGTGTGTTAGCACAAGGGAGGAGAGATTTCTTATAGGCTGTAGAAGGAGGTGGTGAAGAAGGCAGCAGGATTCTTTAATGGAGAGAATACATATCCAGAATTTATTTCTGGGAGGGACACACCACAGGATAAGGGGATAAGGAAAACAGATTGCAGACTGGTAATAGAGTGTTGGAAAGTGAATGATGGAATAGCAACCTAAAATTTGCAGGTTTTTTTTAAACTGAAGACAGCCAGTTCTTATTTATTTTAGAGCGCCATTGATTCCAGGGCGCTGTACATTCAAGGGGGTTACATACATAACATAATTAAAAAAAAAAAAAAAGTATAATGATGACAATATGTGACTAACAACTGGTACAGAGGGAAAGAGAATCCTGCCTGTGAAGGCTTACAATCTACAAGGAAGGGGGAGAGAGACAGAAGGTGAGGGGCAGATATGTTTGTGGAGGGTGTAGTGATGGCAGGGTTATTGTAGGTTATAGACAATCCTGAAGAGGTGGGTTTTCAGGTTGCTTTTGAAGCTGGTGAAAATGGGGGAGAGTCTGATGTGTTGGGGTAATGAGTTCCAGAGAATGGGGGAAGCACGAGAGAAGTCTTGGAGACGGTTGTGTGAGGAGCTGATAAGAGGAGAGCAGAGAAGGTCCTGTGAGGAGTGGAGAGTGCATAAGGAGCGATATCTGGAGATTAAGGCAGAGATGTATGGAGGGGAGAGGTTATGGAGAGATTTGTAGGTCATGGTTAGTAACTTGAAATTAATTCGCTGGGCAATGGGAAGCCAGTGAAGGGATTGACAGAGGGGAGAGGCGGAGGAGTAGCGAGGAGAGAGGTGAATAAGACGGGCAGCAGAGTTGAGGATGGATTGAAGAGTGCTGGATGGGAGGCCACAGAGAAGGATGTTGCAGTAGTCTTGGCGGGAGATGACAAGGGCATGGACCAGCATTTTTGTAGTATCAGGGTTAAGGAATGTGTGGATTCTTGAATATTTTTCAGGTGGAGGCGGCAGGCGGAGGTAAGAGTTTGGATTTGGGGTTTAAAGGACAAAGTTGAGGGTTATCCAAAGGCAACGGACTTGCGGGACTGGTGAGAGTGTAGAGCCATTGACTGTAATAGAGAGATCAGGTGCAGGGATGGCATGGGATGGTGTAAAGTTACATATGTATACATTATCTTTTTCATGTTAAAGGTGTTCTTAACCTTCATTTTAAATGTATGCATATGTAGATGATTCCAATCAGTTTGTTACATTGATATCGCCAAAACTATCTGAAATAATCAATACATTTCCAAAGTCACCATTATCTTGTCTTTATTGTCGTGTATATATTCTTTGTCTTTTTCTAGGCTTTTAATCCAGGCATTAAATGGAGACGTGTCTCACTGCCCAGGTATGTTTTCTAATTTTAATCACTGTTGTCACATTATAAACATTATAAATTGGCCTCTTCTCATAATAAATTAAAGAAAACTGCTGCAGTCCTCTATGTAACTGTATTAGCCAGTTTATTTATAGAGTGTCAGTTTCTTGAATAGGACCTAGCCCAAACATTGCTCTTCATCAAAGCAAATGATTTTTGTTTTGAAGACGCCTGTGTGGGTTACCAGTAAGCATAGTGGAAGGTATTCTAAAGCTTTCCGTTGTAATGTAGACTTTTGTAACAGAATGGTTGTTGATATGTACCCACTTTTTTAGATTCTGCTGATAAAGGAATCCGGGAAAGTATGAGGTACGAGGTGAAGGCAGGAAGCACGGTGGAGCTGAAATGCTCTTACAAGTCTAAATTGGCTTCAGTGTTTTGGACGTTCAATGACAAACCCTTGGAAATAAACCCTCCTAAATATCTTCTGCACGATAATTTAATTATACTTAACGTGACCCAGTGGGATGCAGGCACATATAAGTGCTGGACACAAGAGGTTGTAACGGACAGACTGTTTTCTCAGTTGGTCATGAAACATGATTTGGAAATTGAAAAGGCACCACTCCCACTGACCAGCACAACACAGTCTACAACACGGAGGGAAGAAAGCATAGTGACCACTCGCTTTTACACAGTCGCAAAAGAAAAAAGCACCAAAATGTCAACAACTCAAGCAGTGACGACTTCTGTCGGTGTGACCAATCTAAGCAACAAAGTAACATCCACAGTACCTCTCATGGAGGTGTTCAGCTCCATGCCTGATGTGGGACTGGGAAAGGCTTTGTTCCTGTCCAACACCACTGATTGCTCTCTCCTTATAATCCTGGTCATCGTGGTGTTCGTCCTTTTTTTATTGTTGTTGACATACAATTGCTACAAGGGGTTTCTACCAGCCACTTGTCTAAAGTACCGTGATGCTATCCTGCATGGCAAAAAGAAGACGCCCCTCAGCTTGAAAGACTGTGAGCAAGGTGTAAAAGAAACCTTAGTGGAGAAAGTGTGTCCTGAGAACCAAAGTGGAGGGACTCAGAAAGCACCTCATGACACTGGGTACGAGACTGAGCCGGACTGTGGCAACGGGAACGTCACACATAAGGAAGATGAGACGACAGAGGAAACGGAAAAGGACCAACCATTCGATGTCAAATGTGAAATAAAATATGCAGATTCTGATGGTGATTGAAAGTCGGACTGACTGGGATTCAAGCATTCTGAGCCATAAGTAATAGGGCTATTAGTCCTCTGCCCTGCTTCACTCCATTTTTGGAAAAGGATATTTTCATCCAAGCCCTGAGATACACTGCTTTTTATTTACATTCCTTTTCATTGTTCCCCTTTTGTTTTTTCATTTTCGTTTCTTCACAGCAGACTGATAAAGTTGATTCAGTCATTGCACAATACCGAATTATGAAGTTCATTCCAAATTGGAAGTTAATTGTTTATCAGATTGGTAAAGATCTCCTTAGCCGGGCCCGACGTAGGTCCCATCTATTCTCTGTAGTACTTGAAGGTGTAAATTTAAGAACAACAAACTGTACATATATTCTGTGTTTTAATTTACCTATGGTTTTGTGACAAATATATTTTAAGTTGATTTGCTATCTCAGGGAGACAAAAAAATAGTGTCCTCTCTTTTACGATATACAACAGGAACTAGAGTATAAAGATTAAACCCTAAAATAGGAAAATGCAGATAGTCCCTGCTGTTGGCAATGACACCACCGGGCAGGGTTTCACAAGTGACTACTTTTCTAAGCCATCGCTTGTTTGGACAATGAGGGAAAATTAACTGTTTCAGCAAAGACTTTTTTTTAAACATATTTTACCAGTCTGAACACTGGAGTGAACCTGCAGAATCGTATAGACTTACACTGAAAACTAAAAAAGACTGGAATCTGAAAGCATTGTAACGGTAAAATAATTTAGGGCATACTGTAAATGTACGATATAGCATAAGACTGTAGGGGAGAATACACTGTGATTCTTGCTTGTTTATATTTCTGAAAAATGATCGTCTATTTTTCTATACCAGTTCTGTATAAATGTAAATTCACAAAGCCCTAAAATTAAAGTATTATTTTATTGTTTTAAAAGAGTTGGCCAGTGTTGTGACTCATTGACTTTCATACATTTACAGTGTTACTTTTCACCTTCCATATGCCTTTCCTGAACTCTTTTATGCATGAATTTCTTTTTGTCATGTTACACTTCTTTATTGCCTTTCTTTTCTTAGTACCCTTTTCTCTCTTCTATCCCTGTCTGTCACACAGCCTCATCTCCCATACCTTTTCCTCCTTCCGCCACTTCCTTTGTATCCTCTATGGCTTCCGAACTGCATCCTTCACTATCGAGCATGCCACTTGAAGTTCTGTCTAGTACAGACACAGATGTACTTAAGTTGCACCCTCCTTTTCTAAGTGATCAGGGCCAGCTGGTTCATGTCCATGGAACTTTTCACCTCTTTTGTCATGGAACTGGTAAGTATGAATGTTGTACATCTGTTAGTAAGTGCGTTATGTATGTGGCCGCCAATTATATGTATGTTTGTTTTACTGAATTTGTCGGTTAAATGTTCCCAATTGGGGGTGTCCCTGCACTGTCTAACATTGTCCAATCAGTGATGACCGTGTCATTGTGTGCAAGGACACACTCCTTTGAGAGCTTAAATGTTAAAACCCAGCTGACAGATTAAGGAATACATTTGTAGAAGGACTAACAGAGGAACAGCTCAACACAGAAACATAGAACTGGAAATAACCGCTACATATCCGCCATGCAAAAAATCCTTTAAAAATTATTTCAAATTTTATTGTAGCAATATTTAAAAAACCAGGAACATGTATCCAAGCCTACCCAAGCATGGGGAGGAGCACTGAGCATGCGGCTAATGGATCAAGATGACTGGAACGCTGACGCGTTTCGGAATCGTTCTTCCTTAATCGATTAAGGAAGTACGTGGGTAGGGTAGGCTTGGATACATGTTCCTGGTTTTGCACCAATTTTTTTTCAAATATTGCTACAATAAAATTTGAAATAATTTTTAAAGGATTTTCTGCATGGTGGATATGTAGCGGTTATTTCCAGTTTTATATTTCCAGTGTACCCACCAGGCGGTGGGTGTATCCGGCTCTATCTGACCAAGCTAACACGGAACTAGGTGAGCGGACTTGACTTTGGTTTTTGCTTAGCACAACGCAGAGTTATAGGAGAATAGACTCCAGAATTGGTATTATACAGGGAACACAAGTATATGCTAAAACAGACAAGTCAGTAGATGTCACGGGTCCTCTTTAACGAGGTTGGCCACTTTATATAAAAATATCTGAAAAGGCCATAAAATTGAAAGTTTGCCACATAAAACTGAAGGTGACTTCATACTTCACACTAACTCTGAAACTAAAGATCCCATACTGCCCAGGTATTGTGATGAAAAAGTTGGTGGTCATGTGATTTGTCTATGTGCCAACTTCCTTGGCCATCCCAGGCAACCTTCATTTCTGTACAGGCGCTGAACAGTGACTAAACATGTTCAGCTCATGTGCATATACAAGAGGCTGTGCTGTCAGTATCTGATTTCAGCTACTGTTCAGTATTAATGAAAATGTGAAAACGGCCTGGGAAAAACTGAGGAGGCGGAAAAATCATTGGATGCCACTATTTTGCACCTTAAGGATGCAGAAGACACCAGTTGTCACAGATAATGGAGCACAGTGGGGCCTACAGTTACAATGCTAAGATAAAGTACAAATATACATACATTAAAGTGAACACCATTTTGAGATGACCACTGAAATATACATAAAAACAGGGCTATTTTTATACATTAATACAGTATGGGAAAAATTTTGTCTAAATGAGAGGTAGTTTTCACAGAGATTTCTTTAAGATGTTGAATTAGGATGTTTGGATCAGATTACTTAAACTTGTATTTATTTTGTAGAGTTAAAAAAAAAAAAAGTATAATTTAATAAAAGCATATGTACCGTATATACTCGAGTATAAGCCGACCCAAATATAAGCCGAGGCACCTACTTTTGCCACAAAAAACTGGGAAAACTTATTGACTCGAGTATAAGCCTAGGGTGGAAAATGCAGCTACTACGGATAAATTTCAAAAACAAAAATGGATACCAATAACATTACATAGGTGGGTATGGGCAGTTTAATGGCCCCCATTGCCAGGTATATGTCCCCCCCCTAGGCAGGTATAGGCAGTTATAGGCAGGTATATTTCCCCCATAGCTGGTATAGGCAGTTATATGTCTCCCCATAGCAGGTACAGGCAGTTATAGGCAACTATGTGTCCCCCATAGCAGGTATAGGCAGGTATATGTCCCCTATAGCAGGCATAGGCAGGTATATGTCCCCCATAAGCAGATATAGGCAGGTATATGTCCACCTAGAGGCAGGTAGACAAATTTTTCCTCATATTATATCGCTGTATAAAAAAAATAGCCCTGTTTTTTATGCATATTTCAGCAGTCAACTCAAAAAGCATTTCACTGTAATGTATAGTGCAGAAAAATGACATACTACACTGGAAATAAAAACAAAATTTTTGTACTTGGCGTAAAAATAATTTTCTTGACTGAATCATTGAGGGACACAGAACCTTGGGTATAGGCCCTCGCCCTAGGAGGCTGACAGTAGGTGGAAACAAAGGTGTTAGTGCCACCTAGATGAACTATATCCCTCCTACTGACGCCAGTCTAATCAGTTGGTATAAAAGCCATAGCAGAAAGGCTTAACCAGAGTCCAATTCCATCGAGACAACGTCCATATGGGATTCGGAATAAATTAAGACAAAATGAGGGAGGATCTGTGTCCCCCAATGCATGGGACAAGAAAAGGATTTTACAAAAATCAGAATTTGTAGTCCGTATCATTGGGGTGACACAGCACATTGGGATGTCAAAAAGCAGTCCCAGAAGATGGGTAAATAATTCACAGCAGTGTTAGTCAGTTAGCACATCTCTGCCTGAAGTACCTTATTGCCATGGCTTGCTTCAGCCAAGGCCAAATATGAACTGAAGTCCAGGTCGCAGCCTTGCAGACCTGGGAAGCCAAAGCATGATGCTGCACCACCAAGGAAGCACTGACCGCCTGAGTGGAATGAGCGGTAACCCAAAATGGAAGAGGTTCACTTCTAGACTGGTAGGCTTTCACAATTACAGACCGGATCCAGCTGCAAGTGGTAGCCTTAGGCTATGTTCGCACGGCAGTAATTGCGGGATGTATTTCGCCCCGCATTTACGCCGTGTGTACTAGGGTGGGGGGCAGCAACCCGCCGGTCCCATTGACATTCATTACTCTCGGCGCGTATACGGCGTGAATAATTGACATGTCACTTCTCTCCCCGCTCGGCGTATTGTCCAAGCGGGCAGAGGAGCCGTAATCCATAGTTCTCTATGAGAACTGTGGATTACCGTAATGACTGGGACGTATCTCGCCCATATTTAGTGCAGTACAGGGCGAGATACGTCCCACTTTAAGCCGTGTGAACATAGCTTTAGAGCCCGCCACACCTCTACACGGACCATCTGGAACAACAAAAAGGGCGTTGGAGTGCCTTAAAGAATCCATAGCTGTGAGTTAGATTCAAATGGCTCTGACCACATCTAAACAATGAGAAAGCACAGAGCTATAAACAGAGAAACCCCAAACAACCCCAAATGGGGTAGGATAGGGAACTTACCAAACCGACATCTTCTGACGTACGTGGAATCACCTCCTTGGTGCCACACACCTTCCAGAGTGGGGTTACCAGAATCCAAAAGGAAACCACGAAGGTGGTAAGTGGAGACTGCTGATCGACACATAAGGAGAAACAGACAGCGGGTGTCTGGATTCCTGGTGCCCTCAAGGGAGGGTGGGGGGTGGATCACTGTCAAAGTGGTGACCACGATGATGACCCCCTTGAAAGGTGTGGAAAAACTCCTCATCACCTCCTGAAAGGGAAAAAAAATAAAACTAAAATAAAAAATGCCACACACCTGCAGAGTAGCGTCTTCCTCGAAGTAGTCTGGCATCTATAGGAGGGATATAGGGCGTCAAGGCACAGCCAACACGTTTCGTTGCCACCTAGTGTTAGCCTCCTAGGACGAGGGCCTGTACCAAAGGTGCTGTGTCCCCCAATGATATTGACGAGAAACAACTGTTTCTTTAGGATGCCCCATTCCAGTTTACACAATTGCACAAATACATGGGTTAGTAGTTGTTATAGGCTACAGCTTGTGAATATTATTGTATATTGCTAACCTGTCAAATTTTATATTTTTTTCTGTTTTGTTAATCCTAAACAACCTCTTTTGGATTGACAACAGTAAGTACTGTTAGAAAAGATTTTTGCCTTTCTCTTTTTTGTCTTAATGAAATGATGAAATGTACATTTCAAGTATGCAGTGAAGCAGAAAGCAAACCATGGACTTTTTCTTAAGGTGTCACTTTGTTAAAACACACAGAGCCGTGCAGTCACATGTTAAATCCATCAACAGCATGTCCTTTCCATTATTATGGTTTGAATAGAAATACTGTGCCTTGAGCTATACTAAGTCACTGAATGGAATAGTCTAAAAGTACTAGCACTCAAACAGCGACAAATCTCCAAGCCACCAGTTCGCAGCGGTCCTATAATTCACTTCATGCATCAATTACTAAATGACCTAAAGGGGTGAAGGAACTAAGAAAAACATAACTTTTAAGAAAAAAACTTTAATAAAAAGAGAGAAATGAAAAACACCATTCAAAATTATAATAAAGTATCAATAATATGCCACACAAATAAGTAATATAGGAAGCAGGTGTGCGTCTGTATGATATCCATATTAACAACTGGAATTATTAAATATGACAGAGCAATCCAAGATCGTGAATACAAATGACTGTATGAGACACTGGGATAGAGATCCTTCCATTTCCCCACTTTAGCATTAAAACAGATCTGCTTTGGTGGATTGCCTTTAAGAATACACACAGTACCTATGTTATTACTGCCAAGATCTGGTGGAATTTTTTACATTATTCCTATTTTAACCCCTTAGTGTCCCTTCTATTTTGAGATTTCCATTTTATTCTCTACTGTCTTAAGAGCCATAACCTTTTTATTTTGTAATCGGCATAAACACTGAAGACTGTTTTTTTTTTTTTTTTTGTTCCAGTATTTTTAGTGGTAACATTTAAAGGGTTTTTTTCAATACAGGCTTTCGTGGGTATCTTAAGCTTTCTCTCTTTCTTACAGCTTCAAATCTACGGGCATGTCTTTCCACCCAGTAGGCATGTCTTCCCTCACTGAAGACTGGTGACATCATCATTCTGTGTGAGCAGTGGAAGGGAGAGGATGTCACAGCTCTGCAGACCTCCTGCAGTGGTCAGTTATCATGCCTGGGAGAGCGGTCACCTCCCTCCACAAGCTCCTTGTAACCAGAACACCTGTATTGGTGAGATGATGAAACAAATGTGAGAAATGCATTCTGCTCCCTTTCTACCTCCTGCCTGCTAAACGGAGGGAGGAGCAGAGTGCATTTCAGACAATAGTTTCATCAGTTCAGGCTGTATGTATAACTGCTGATTTGGTTACAAGGATCTTGTGGAGGGAAGTGACAGCTCTCCAGCATGAGAACTGACCATTGCAGAGCTGTAACAGCTCTCCCTTCCTCTGATCACACATAATGATGATGATGAGGACTCAGGAGGGAACAGGGATGGGGGGGTGGCAGCTCTCCAGGTATGAGAACTGACTACTGCAGGATGTCTGCAGAGCTGTAACATCCTCTCTGTGCGTAAGCCTGTGTTATATGGGAGGGGGGGGGGATAGTGAATGTAGCAGCACGAGACTCCATAAGTGCCCAGATCCTTCACATAGAGTTATCACTGGGAGAAGGAGCTCATGCAGCCATTATTACACAGCTCAGGGTGCAGTGAAAGACAATGAGAATACGGACACAGGCAGCAGCCATTTTCACTTTCATTTTACACAGCTCATAGAGAAGAGTGCATGCAGCCAATCACAGCACAGGGGGCTTGTCCTAACAGGGCTGAATGAAATATCAGGCAGTCAATCATATCAAAGGGGGCATGGCCCGACCAATTGCTGCAGAAATAGCTCTAGACACGCACAGATTAACTCATATCTGCTATACTAGATGATTTAGGTAATGCAAACCAAGTGCATTAAAAGTGCTTATAATTACTGTCCCCATCATTATAGATGTGATCTTTGTAGTGAGAAAACCCCTTTAATGCACGATAGAGTGTAGTGGGAAACCAAAAACATATTTGGGGGCGGAGGGTGCGATATTGGGAAAAAAGTTCAGTTTTTGTTCAGTTTTTGGGGGGTTCATTTTATGGAGTTCATCATTTTATTTTCAATCACATATTCTCTTTATCCTAGGAGTTTGTACAATTTCTTTTTCCTTGCACTAGATATGTGTCGGTGCACATTTTTTGCAAGATGAAGTGTACAGTAGTTTTTATTGGTACCGATTTTGGGTTGCATGCAACGTTTCAATCACTGTTTAATCCATTCTTTGGGGGGAGACTGACCCAAAAAACTACAATTCTGACATTTTTATTTTGACTGGGTGTGATAAATATTATGATATTGTATTATATGAGATTTTTTTTTGGACAATGCAATACCAATTATGCAATTTTTTGTTTTTTTATTAATTTTTAATGGGAAAAAATTATATATTTTTTTTAGTCCCCCTAAGGGGCTTGACCATGTAATCGTTTGTACTTTATATTATAGTACATAGTATTTTAATGATCTCCTGTTACACCACAAGGTGCAATTGGTGCACATTTATGGAAAACCTGGGGGCTTTCATTAGGAGCCTTTTTCTAGCAACTTAGATGCCACAGTTGTACTGACCAGGGCATCCAAGTAGTATGATGGCAGATGCTGGCTGTAACCTGGTGTGTAAAGAGCAGGCTCACCTTCTGAGTCTGCTGCAGATACCCTTCATAAAGCCATGACATACAGTCACATTATAGAATTGTCAAGGCTTTGCACTTGTATTATGATTTGGGATTTTTGCAACATATTTATTTCTTAGAATTATTGGTATGGATCTCATACTTTCAGCTCCCTACCTTACTTGGTTGTGTTCTATATTAGTTGTATTTTACTGTAATTTTTCATTATCGCTTTAATTCCTAGTTTTTGAGCTATATTAACAGTCAGGACAGGGCCACACGACAGTGACAAAATATGGTCTGATTCTGTCTAAGGAATACGGACGGTATTTTATCTTCTTTTCATTGGTTTAGGGTGTGGTCCTGTCCATGGTTTTCGGATTTGTCCGTCCCCATAATCATTTGAATAGCGCGCCTAACGCCCGAAAACCGGGCGCAGTATTGTGCATTTTCGGAACGCCAGTGGTGTGAAAATCTGCTCAGTAGAAAAACTGTGCAGTGTAGACTTCTGGGCGGATTTTCTATTAAAGTCTAGGGAGATGGTTGACAGTTGGTTACCATCTGAAAAAGTGACTGAAAAACCTTTGCTATTTGGATGTACCCTAAGGGCTTGTCCCCACGACATGGGTTATTGGTCGGTTTTCCAGATGGTTTGCAATTTTACGAATGTCTGAAAAACCGACATGCTACACTCCCCAATAGACTTTAATAGAAAATCTGTGCAGCAGTCCCCACTGCACGGATTGTCCGTCAGACAGTTTTTTACACCGCCGGCAGTCCGAAAAACTTAGAACATGTTCATTCTTCTGCTCGGTTTCTTCTGGGTGCGAACCACGCACAAAAGCCATCCCCTTGCGTGCCAAAGAAAGACCAAATACCAATTGGAATATCCGGCTGGTATTTGGTCTTTGCCGCGTAAACACACCCTGAGGTTTTCTTAGAGGCTTCAACTCTTAGGGCCCGTTCACGACGGCTATTTGCCGACGGATTGGCGCCGTATTCGCGCCCGGATTTTGCGCTTCAATACGGCGCCAATCCGCGGAGTCATTACGGTAATCCACTGTCTCATAGAGAACAGTGGATTCCGTCTGGCTCCACTTCCCCGCTCGGCAAATCCGGCGCGGGGGAGAGAAAGTGACATGCCACCATAATTTACGGCGCGACGCGCCGTAAACAATGCATTGTCTATGGGGCCGGGAGCGGCGCCGGCGCCCGCGCTCCGGCCCCGCCCTCCGACCCTGCCCAGATTATCACGGCGGATTTGTGCCGCTCAATACGGCGCACAAATCCCCGTGAATAAGCCGTGTGAACACGGCCTTAGGGTATGTTCACACAATGTAATTACGGTAATTCATAACAGAGAGCTTTGAATGTCGTCCGGCTCCCCTGGCTTATTGTACGCCGGGAGAGAGAAGTGACAGGTCTCTTACTCGCGGCGCTCACACGCCGCTAATAATAACCATGACTGGCCAGCGCATACTTCTAAAACACTGTCGTATTGTGACGAGTACAGTACGCACCGCAATACGCCGTGTGAACATACACTTAGTTGATTAAGTACTAGTGTTCCAAGCGCTTATGTCACAGCATTGACTGGCCATGTTTTATAGCATTATCAAAACTTTATTTTCACTTTTGTCAGGTTCTGCTCAGTAGTATTCATAAATATACTACTAGAAAAGGTATCATTTTTGCACATAATAATAGTTCACATTACTATTTTTGCAGTGCAGATTTGTTACACAGCTGCTGTAAAAATTTATGAGGATGTTCACCTACCTTGTCTTAATCATGTCAAATTTCAATTGACAAGTAACACAGCTAATGCCATTAAAACTGTCAAGTTAAAGTTTTTCACATCTCTACACAGATATGACTCAGAACGTGTGTTTAATAGCTGAACATTCTGGCTTCAAGAAACACCTCAAGCAAATAAATGTACTTAATTAATGGCGTATGCATTTCCAGATCAAGTAGAGGAAACATTTATGAAATCATCAACAACAAAAAAATCCCAATTAATATTTTATTGCTATACCAAGGGTTTTTGTGATGGCGTAAATTTTGTCACATGGACTTCACCAATGATAAACAGTATTCTACAGGTGGTTTATGTTGCCCTATCTGATAATAATATTTATTTATATAGCGCTAACATATTCCGTAGCACTTGACAATTTAACAAAACATTACGTAGTAAAAACCTTCTTACAGGTTAGACTCAAGGTGTGAGGGCTCTGCTCACAAGAGCTTACAATCTATTAAGGTGTATGGATTAGACGAAGGGTGAGTAGTACTTGGTTTACTTAAAGGTCCAGCCATGTTTCATAAATTTGGAGGTAGTTTACATAAAAGTGGATGAACTTGTCATTGTACAGTACATCTATATAAAGATAAGTGCCTGTGGGTGCCCTATTGCAGGGAGTGACAGATTTGTGTGTGACAGAAAGTGGGAGTTAGCAATTAGGGATCTGGGTAGGCCAGACTGACAAGATGTATTCTAAGGGCGCACTTAAAAGAGTTAAGAGTTTGCCTTATCGTACGAGGTAGCATGGTCCAGAGAACTGGTGCAGCGTGTGCAAAATCTTGGAGGTGAATATGGGCAGTTCGGATGATTAAATCAATGTAAGATCATCAGCAGAGCGCAGAGACCAGATACAGGATGTGATAGAGGAAGAGAAGCCGAGCTCTGTAATATATAGGTTTATATTATTTGGTGCTGAAATTTTGAGCAGAAATCTGTAAGGGCATGGCCACACGGTAAACAGAATCTGACCGGTATTTTATCGCCTTTTCAGCGGATTTAGGTGACGGTTGTGTCCGCGGTTTGCGGATTCGCCTGCCCCCTTAACGGTTGACTAGCACACCTTCTGCCCGAAAACCAGACTACTTGCAATGTGGACTTACCCTAAAAGTGAAAGTGAAATTACTGCTGACCCCCGACCATATACAGTAGTAGACAGTTTGCTCTGTACACTTGGGGTGCTGTTAATCACTGTGTTTAAGCAGGACCCCTACTGTCTCTTACGGAGTCCGGTCAGGATTTTCTCTGCTTTTTATTCAGAAATCCTACTCCTAATCCTATAAATGTATCACAGAGCTCCGCATCTATCCCTCTCTCACAGGGGTTCCCAAACTCCAGTCCTCACGCCCCACCAACAGGTCATGTTTTCTGACTTTCCTTAGCCGTGCACAAGTGATTTAATTATGCTGCACACGTGACTTAATTATTGTCAGTGCCTTCTATGGGATATCCTGCAAACATGATCTGTTGATGGGGGCGTGGGAGTGGAGTTTGGGAACCCCTGCTCTATCATATCCTGCTCTCAGATAGGGTAGCATAATTCACCTGACAGGTTCCCTTTGAGCTGGTTCTAACTTTCCTACAGTTAACAGATCAGCTGTACATGATGGAGCCTGGTCATGGACCAGTTTTTCTGCCCTAACCTTTTAGATTTAGGCCTGAACTGTTTGCCAGTAATGTCATATCCCTGATATGCCTTTAACACTCGGCTCTGTGGCAAGATGTATGATCATCCTGAAAAATGACCTCATCATCACTTACTACAGTATCTCCAAAATTTGTATGTTCACTTGTGTTAAGGTTACCTGATGTGCAAGCCCTTAGCATAAATGAGTGAGGACACTTGGTGGTTGTTTTCAGTCATCTTTTTATATATTTTATTAGAATGGTGGCATCATTACACTCCTGGCCAATGCAGATTTGTGATTAATCACTGAAAAATCATTTTCTTATCATCCACAAT
>JAODAL010002128.1:0-205261 GCA_025379985.1 Phyllomedusa bahiana | reverse complement strand
GTTTGGTGACTAGAGGTGGAGAGTTCAGAAAGGCGGAAAAAGCACTTTAGTGACTTTAGCCAAGCTGTGTGTAGTCTGTTTGTATACCTCCCAACATTTAGCGAAAGCAAAGTGGGCTCATGAGGCCACTCATCTAACCATGCTGATGCACATGACATCACACTACATTTAAAGGGAATCTGTCACACTCAACATGCTATCTGATCTGCTGGCAGCATGTTACAGAGTGAGAGGCACTGAATAGAAATTCTGTATAGTTTGTGGGAAATTAATTAGCATATTTTGTAATCCATGTGTTTACATTTTTGCTATTTCTGGGTTAAAAAGTCCAGTAAGTGGTCTTATCAATGATTCCCAGACATCTCTATATGTACACTCATACATGGAAGTCTACCACCCACTGGACTCCTTAACCCAGAATAAACAGAAATCTAAATGAATAAATTAAAAGTTCTACTAAATGTTTCCCCACAAAACTATATATTAGTCTCCGCAGCTCCTCTTACTCTATTAAGTGCTGCTGGTAGATCACATGAGCATTGTGACATGAATCTGTCCAGCTTCCTCCAGCAAACCAGTGACGAAACAACAACTAAAAAGATAAAATAAATAAATATATACAAATAACTATCAGACTATTTTTTTTATATATGGCATTTCTACATAACAGTAATATAGTTGTCAAACGCCACTGTATAAGGAGCAGAGACATTATCAACATGTTTTTTTACGGACAAAGCCAGTATATCAATATCAAGATTACTAGTAATACCACTACAGAAGTGCTAGATTACTGCCACACACTGACCACACATTACTACCAGTGACTAAATATTACTACCATACTATTACTATATATAAACACATTATAACAAAACCAATATTATCCTCACACAGTGACCATATGGTGGTAGAAACTAGTTCTACACAGGTGCTCTGCAGACATAGAAGTGATTACAGCACTTTTGCATTCAGTTACACACAGGTAGCTTCTCTGACTCGAGTCATTCTCGTTCTCTTTTCTTCTAGCCCAGCCCACCATGATGACTTATTTCAGCCACAACTCATCTCTGCAGAATTTAACACACAAACTTCTAAGGTTCCTCACTTTTTCAGCACCTCCCTACTTACTTCTCATTTCTATACAAACTTCTCACCCATAGTCACCCAAATGGTTCTAATGACGCCCTTGCACCCCTTCCATTAATAGTACCCCCAAAACAGTAAAAACGCTCCATTTTGTTACCCCAGTTTTAGTCTTCTTTTTTCCCATAAGGGGAAAGATCCCTAAACTTTATAGTGGGTACAACCCCCATTAGTATATAAAAAAACAAATTAAACACAGTATGAATAACCCTTTTTGCCAGGTCACCCCAATTAGGTAGATAGTCCTCCACGTCAGATAGCAATAATGGCAATACCCTTAAGGCAGCGGGTAGGTAGACCCCCAGTGGGTAGCTAGGTAAGCCCCCCATTAGGTACACTAGCACTCTATTAGGTAGGTAGAATAGAAAGGTAAGACCCTTAATGGCTAGGTTGCTAAGTCCCCAATTAGATAAGTGAGCAGGCCATCCCCATCCTTAACAGTGCTCCCTTTCTGCAAATTAATATTAAAAAACGAAAACTCATTTTTCCCAAATTCCACTCTGATCACTGTTCCTTTTTTGCGTTGGGACTCTTCCCATCTTTTATGCCACGGCCTACGCACCTGTCCCTACAAGAGTAATTAATGGAGCAGGCAGCTGGTTTCTCCTTGTTCCGCTATTGTGTTAACTAAAACTTTTCTTGGGGGCTTCCAAAATTTTTTAAAAGTAGGCTGCCTCTGGAACTGGGCATGTCCCTTGATTCTCGGGACAAATCCAGTTTGTTGGAACGCTGCGCCCCTGAAATAAAGGGATGTCCGTGTATCCAGGACAATAGGGAGGCATGTATGACAATACACATGAAGGCAACATCATCACTTTTTCTGACAAATTTGTCCAGGGCTTCAGAGCCACATTCAATTTAAATCATTGTAGTGGTTTTTCAAACAACATTTTTTTGGAAAAAAAAAATCCTGTAGTGTTTGTGCCAGCTTTTCATTCAGTTTTTCAAGCCAGAGACAAAGAGGACTCAAAAGGAATAGAAAATGTAAGGAAAATATTAATTTTCTTCTGTTGGAAAAACCCTTCAGTTTTGGGCTCGGAAACAGCATCAAAAACTGCAGTACCAAAAAAATCTCTTCTGACTGCACAAATCTGTTTACATGCATTTTTGTTTGCGCATTTTCTTTTGGTTTTGATCCAGGTATAAATCACAGAAGAATAAAGACTTACTTACTGATCCTTACTGATCCAGTTATTAAAAGGATCCAGAGAAGCTACAATGCCATATGGGAGGATTTCACATGTGCAAAGTACTAATAGGCCTAGCACTCATACAATTTTGGTTTTGCACACTTAGGATACAGTATGTTCACACAATGGATTTGGATGCTTTCTCAGGGGTGGATTGAGTCAAAATCGGTAAGAATCACGTTAATAAAACCTAAAATATTTTTAAAAAAATTTAGCTTTGTTTTTCCACACAGGACGGATTTTCCTTGCCGCTGATTTCTTGTCAGCAATAAAAAAAATTCAATTCTTGAGGTTACATTATAGTATATAGGAGGCTGAAAATCTGCTTCTGTAAATCAGTGTCAAATCCTAAAACCCGCGCTTACAGAAATTTTTAGCTCCAAACCCGTTGAACAAACTCTGGACATGGGCCCAAATCGAAAAATAAAAATTTCCCCAATTGGGCGTAATGCCCCATGGTGCAATAACATAACTGAAATATTGGCAACCTGTATAAAAAAAAAATAGTATTTTTGTGTAGATAAAATTAAAGTTGCCCCTTTCCCCCTAAATAAAAAGGGTTGAAATGTCTATTTGTGTTTAGGTTCAAAAGTAAACCCCATGATCCCTTCTGTCAAATTGAACATGATTGCCAAAATGAAGAAATGCACCAACCAAGAGTTGGGTTTAAATTCCCCCTCAGGGGTAGGAATGCAGACGGGGCCCCGCTTTTAATACAGACAATAGATTTGTACTTTCTTTAGGGCATGGTTAACTTTTTTGTTTCTTGATCCTCAGGGGCTGTGGCACTAGTTGATTGTTCTCGAGAATGGTCAGGTTTCACCCCCCAAATTCTTGGTTTTCCCCCGTGGTGGGGTGTGGTCAAGGAACCAGAGTATCTTGGAGTATCTCGCTGTTTCGCTAAGCTTTTTAAAAGTGTTCCAAATTTTTGCCCACAACATCATTAGAAAAAACTTAGAAAATGTAAGAAAAAATATATAATTTTTTGGGCCCCCCCCCCATTTTCCAATTCCTTCTAAATTAATCAGAAAGGGCCCCTTTTCTTTTTAAAATTTTATAGGGGCCGAAAGGTTACTGCCGTTTGACCTGATGGGCCCTTGCCTCAGCCTTGGGAATGCTCCAACCTATTGGGGAATTGTTTCTGACCTGCTTGAGGATCAGTAAGTAAGCTTCTATTCCTCTGTAATATATTTAATTTTTGTCTGTAATGTGTTTTTAATGTTAGGGTAGGGACTTTCAAGGCCATAAAGACTCTGGACGTGGGTTGCAAGCTGGTATTTTGGCCAAAATATCAACTACCGGTAATACCTCGTTTTTTCAGCATGCAGTCTGGTCTTTTGATATTGGGTAGTGTGGGATGTCAGTAACTTAGTACACTACAAATGATACAAGACTGGCATCCAATTGAAGCCTACAGTGGGTTGCAAAAGTATTTATATGTCTTGAACTGCTCTTCATTTTTAAATATTACTGCCACAAACTTAAATGTATTTTATTGATATTTTATGTTAAAAAAAAAAAACAAAAATAACAAAATATTTGGAAGAGTAAAGAAAATAGTATGTGCTTTTCCAAATTTTTGCAAGTTAAAAAACTGTAAAGTATGGGGTCATATGATTCAGCCCCCGTACTCTGAAACCCCAAATGAAAAAACCCTGTGACTAATTGTCTTTAAAAGTCACCTACTTAGTAAATAAAGTACATTTGTATGTAATATATTCTCTGCATAACTACAACTGTTTTGTGAAAGCATCAGGGGTTTGTTAGAGAACATTAGTGAACAAACAGCATCATGAAAACCAAGAAACACACCAGACAGCTCACGGATAAAGCTGTGGCAAAGTGTCTTGCAGGATTAGGTTTTAAAAATAGCCCAACCTCTGAACATCTCACGGAGCACTGTTCAATCCATCATCCATAAGTGAAGGAGTATGACACAACTGCTAATCGTCCATCTAAACTGACAGCCCAGACAAGGGAGCACTAATGAAGCAGCCAAGAGGCCCAGGGTCACTCTGGATGAGCTGCAGAGATATACAGCCCAGGTGGGAGAATTTGTCCACAAGACAACTATTACTTGTGTACTCCACAAATCTGGCCTTTATGGAAGAGTGGCAAAAACAAAACCCTTTTTCTGAAAACAAGTCATAAGTCCCATTTGCAGTTTGCAAAAAGCAATGTAGGAGACACAGCAAGAATGTGGAAGAAGGTGTTCTGGTTATATGAGACCTAAATTGAATTTTTTGGCCTAAATGCCAAAAGTTACGTGTGGAGAAAAGCCAACACTACACCCTAAACACACCATCCCCACCATGAAGCATGGTGGCAGCATTATGCTGTTTAGATGGTTTAATTCATCAGGAAAGGGTACTGTAGTGACAGTTGATAGGAAGAGGGGTGGGGCTAAATATAGGGCAATCCTAGAGGAAAACCTGCTACAGGCTGCAGAAAACTTGAGAATGGGACGAAAGTTCACCTTTTAGCAGGACATCAACCCTAAACATACAGCAAAAGCTACAATGGAATGGTTTAAATCAAATAATGGTCATATGTTAAAATAGCCCAGTCAAATCCAGAACCAAATCCCATTGAAAATCTATGGCAGGACTTGAAAATTGCTGTTCACAAACAATCACCAACCAATCTGCCTGAGCTAGAGCTATTTTGCCCCAAGAAGAATGGGCAGGAAATTCGAGCTTCCAGAGTTCACGAGCTGTAAAGTACGATCCCCGAGAAAACAGAGCTTGCACTGCTTTACAGATAATTGGGGTCATACAAAGTATTGACTTAGGGGCACTGAATACATATACACACCACACTTAACAGTTTTTTAATTTGCTAAAATGTGAAAAAGCAGGTATCATTTTCTTTACACTTCACTAATACTTGCTACTTTGTGTTACTCTGTTACATAAAATATCAGTAAAATACATTTAAGTTTGTGGCTGTAACATGTAAAATTGAAGAACATTTCTATGAGGAACATTTCTATGTTTACAAATGAGGAACATTTCTATGTTTTTGCAACCCACTGTATTTATGTGCAAAGTTAATGCCATGCTTTTTTGCTATAATCAATTGACAGCTTCAGTCCAGAATAAGATATTTTCAACAAAGTACAGTACATGTGAATGAGATTTTGAAAACCCCACCCAAATGTAGATATTTGCTCTGGGTTTCACCTGTATCATCTGCACAAAAAATTTACAACCGTTTGAGTAAAGAGATGTTCACACAACGAGTGACATTTACTTGACAGATTCTGCTGTTGAAAACCGTGTCATCTGGCCCCTTTGACTATATATTCACATCTAATTTAGGTTGTTTTGGAATGAATGCATAAAGCATAATGGGGGTTGTCCATGTCGAGGCCATCTGGCCCTAGTCCGCCGGCACGGCCCTGCGACCTTAACTGTGGCTTGCTTGCCTGTGTGTGAAACACTGCTCTTGTCCTGGTTCTAATTGATTTCTGGCCCACACCCTTGGCCAGGAAATCCTCCTGCCACTCTAGGGTTATTGTCGAATCTCTGGTGATTGACACTTCCTGCTTCCTAACCTTCCCTTCTGCTCTGCTTCCCTCCCTTTCCCTATTTATAGCAACCGCTCCTTCTTCCTGTGCCTGGCGATAGCTAGTTCAGTACCTGTAGTTGGTCTTCACTTTGGATTTGCTGTACCTGTTGACTCTGCAATGTTGTTGCTGTTGTTCTCCTTGTTTACGATTTTGTTACCGGGCTGCCCGGCTTGTTTATCGACTTGGACTGTCCGACTACTCTTTTGTGTTTGTGTTTGTTTGTCTCTGTCCGTGTGGTGCACTTACTCTTGCAGTGTCAGTCATCTGGTTGGGGCCGGTCCTGGTTAAGGAGTCGGGTTCCCAAGTAAGGCAGGACAAGGTTGGGCTAGTTCAGGCCTCACTTTCCTGTGTCTTGGTGCGTCCCTGACTACCCCTGAACGATTTATAGCAGCCCTTATTTCTAATTAATTCCCCGCGGTTCAGGTGAATACCGATCCCTGTCGGATTTCTGACCGGGCCTGAACGAATTAACAACGCATTTCAGGGCATGCGGTCTATGTCCCAAAATCTCGCTTCGGCTGGACGTCAGTTGTTCGACCCCGGCCCCCTGAATCCAGTCGACCCATCAGAACGTATCGCCCTGGGGCTAGTGGGCAAGTAATTTACACACAAACTGAATATGGCGGCTTCCCGACGGTTTGAACAGTAACCTGATGCATTTCGAACCTTCAGGGATCTTGTTGCCTTTTTTTTCATTTACCTATTTTTCCTCAGAGGAGCGTGAGAGGTCGCCACGGCGGTATCCCCCCCGGGCCCTCCTCAGGTATGGGCATTAGGCTTACCTCCTGAAGGCCCCCCGGAATGGAGGTCGTGGATAAATTTTTTTTCGTTGCACGAGGCCAATTTAGTGATGACCCCAACCAGCAGCATTAGCAAAACCACCTCCTACCGTCCCAAGCAAGTTTCGCTGTCTCCACTGAGGATTATTGCTCCGATTCGCCAATGTGTTCGGTAATTGAGTGCCTGACCAACGCCCGCAAAAACTCTCTTCAACAAGGCTGTCTGAGGCAGTAAAGATGCGTTGGTCAGTCACCCTATCCAGAGACTGTTGGGAGATCTATGACTTGGGCTATTACTACAATTGATAAAGGGTTGAGAGAGAGACGCAGGGGAAAAGGCTGGGGGAGTCTACTGGACAGTTCAGGTCAGAACTCCCTGTCCATCCTTTCGCTGCCTTTCTGCTACTACATACTCCTCTTTCCCACTACCTTCGTCCAGCTCCCACCGGGTTTAGGAAGAACCCATGGTATTAGGCTCTATTCGGCGGCTATCAGAAGGAAGCATCGGGTGGAAAATACCTTGTGTTCTATCTTGTGGAGAGTCCCGGCCCATGTCCTGAGGAGCGTCCGAGCGGCCAGGCCTAGTTCCCGAGGATGATCACCAACGCGCTGAAGAACATCAGGAGAATAACTCCAGGCTACTAGGTCCCCTAATTGATAAAAAGATTACCGTGCCTATACCGTTGAATTTCTGGGGGCCAAGAGCTTTGCTTGTCCATGCCTTGATCGATTCACAAGCTGCTGTCGAGTTTCATTAGCATGGCTGGGGCCCAAGCTTTAGGGTTAGAAACTAATTCCGTTATGTTCCCCTGTTTGTTCGTGCAGACCTCTACCCCTCTAACTGAGGGAAGAATAGAATAGTGTAGCCGCGAAATTACTGAACGTTGGGTGCTTGCATTTTGACAAATGCCTTTTTTGTCATGAGGGGCTTGCCACGGATGATTATTCTGGCTACCTTGGTTTCGCCTCCAGTAATCCGGTGTTCGACTGGAGGACTGCGGAGTTGGTTTAAGATGGGGGGACTCATGTGTTGCATTTGAAAGCGGTACAGCATTGTGTGTTCTATAAAAGGATTAATCAGACCATTCCGACTTTGGCTCTTGACTTCAAAGACGTCTTTGAACCACCCGTGTGCGGACACTCTCTCCCCGCATCCCATAGAGACCTCATTCCGGTGGCAAAGTGCCTTGAAGGTCGTATTTTCACTTATCTACCCCCGGAAGCGAGAATCCTTATGCATCAATTTATTAAGGCCGACACCTGGTCCGAAGTTTGCCAGGGTAGCCTCCACAACTTCTAGGCGTTAATCGATTCCGGGTGATTGACAGCTTCAGCGTCCTATCCCTCTGCTCTCTTCCTCCTCCCTTTCCCTATTTATAAGCCACCGCTGCTTCCGTTCTTTCCGGTGGCCTGCTATAGCTATTCTGTTACCTGTAGTTATCCTGTCACCTTTGGTCTCTGTACCTTTTGATACCTGCTTGTGTTTCTGGTTTTCTTCCCTTGTCTGATATTTTGTACCTCGTGCTGACCCGTCTTGGATATCGGACTTGGACCGTCCGACCTACTCTTTTGTGTTTGTTCGTCTCTGTCTGTGTGCACTTAGCTCAGTGCAGTTTCAGTCACTGGTTGGGCGTAGGCCTGTTAGGAGTCGGGTTCCCCAAAAGGTAGGGACAGAGGTTGGTGCGAGTGTCAAGGCCTCACTTGTCTGTGTCTTTGGGTGCGTCCCTGACTACCCCTGACAGGTGCTATATTATTTTCCTTCAATTTTGGACACCAGATTTAGTTTTCCACCTCTCATTTCTCATTGCATCTAGATTTAGGGTTTGTTTTCTGTTCGCTTTCGTTTTACTTGCGGTCTTTACAGCAAATTGTAGGTCCCTTCATTTTTATGTGGTTTTGGACATGGATCCATATTAAAAACCACATACAAATGTTTTGTGCACATTACTTGAGGTTTGTAACCATCCCCATTGACCTCTTTAGTAAATTTTTATGCGTTTTCTGCATAGAATATGACCAAAGAATGAACATGTTCCAAGTTTTTTAATGTGCGGTGGTTTTGAAAACCGACCACTGAAAAAATGTGTGGTATGAACTACAATGTGTATTTTCTATTGAGGTCAATGGGAATGGTGTTCTTTCGGTTTTAGATGAGTATTTCAAGTTGGGATTTTGCATGGATTACGACTTGAAATACTCGTTGTGTTGACAGAGCCTTCAATTAGATCGTATGACAAATGCAATGTAATTATGCTAGAAAAATGTGTATGAAGGGTAGAAGGTGTTCATAAAATGCCTAAAATAGGTTTGATGTAAATCATGAAGAAGCTGGGATGATCTGTGTCTTGTCTAGATGAGTTTGGCATAACTGATATAACCCACAAAAGCATAATGGTGCTATACTATTTTCCTTCAGTTTTGGACACCAGACTTACTGTTCCACCTTTCATTTTTTAATAGAAATAATAAAGGGTGCTTCTTTGTCCCCTCATTTTATCTTAATAATGGAACTGCTAGCAGAAAGCATCAGATCTGCATCAACAGTACAGAGTGTTAACCATACTACCAGTGTCTAATACTACAAGATTATAATACAAAATGTCAAATGTTTGTGAGATAAAACATTTCCCCTTAACCTTAACAGACCCTGAAACAGAAATTATTCTCTTAACTTGTACTAGGTATACACTTCTATTAAGGAATCACATTGATCTATCCCTTCTCTAATTATTCTCCCCAAACTATGGACATTTACATAGTGTTAATTGAAAGTCTTCACACCTTCTCTAAGCATAAAATATCATAGATAGGCTGTATAGCTTCCATCAAAGTGATGATAATGTCAAGATTTTGTTTACAAATTTCCTATCACTGTGAAAAAAATAATTTAAAACTTATCTTTTAATTCCATCTACAAAAAAATAAAATAAAATCAATGTACAGTGCAAATATGAGCATTTTAAAGAAGCAATATAGAACAGTAAAACAGGGTTCCAAACCCTCTTGTCATGACCATGGGTCCCATATGTTGACTCTTTCACTAGTTCTACAGTCCTTGATTGGCACTCAGGAAGATAATCCTGGCCCTATTACTTTCCTAATACTAACTCTTCCTGCAAAGGAAAATATTAGAGCCAGGATTATCCTCCACAACACCAATAAAGGACCATGGAAATAACAGAAGAGTTGATACATGGAATCCATAATAAGGAGCTCTTTATGATCCATGGTCATGGTAGAAGGATTTGGAACCTTATTCTTTCTTCCTTTTTTTGAAATGGCTCATGTTTGCTTTGTATATTGTTTTAAAAAATCATAGACATGCTTTTAAGAGTTACTTTAAAAGTTACGTTCAAAGTCAGTTTTTCTTCAGTGATAAATAGTTGTTTAAATGGAATTAGTTGATTTGGTGAAATCAAGATATTCACATTTGGAAACAAAATCTTCTTATCCCACTCCCAGTTTCTTTAATAAATCAGTAATTCAACCTTCTTCTACAGTAATATACCCAGAAATAATACCTGTCCTAAGTTTACTTTAAACTTATTTGTTCACAATTGTAGTCTGGGTTTCTACCAGTATCCCATTGTTACCAGGCTACAATACTGCATATTAATACTAGAAATTAAATTATGGCAGCAATTACTGATCAGATATGGAACTGGTTCTTTCTTATTCTATCCTAGCAGGTGTTCAACATTGTTGTTGATACTTTATCATCAAAATGCAGTATATTTCATTATTGTACATTGAATTTATATTTACCTCCATGTCTAACGTCATGCCCAGTGTTGTTCAGTACACCCTTAAGAACTGATGTTACACCATATGCACTGACCTTGTCTATGCTTGACTGTTAAATTAAAAATATGGCTTTTCAAATCACAACACTTTTGTTTTCTCTAAGTTTGAACAAGCTAGTAAAGTTAGCAGTATTTCTGGCATTTAATGTGCAAATAAAAGTTCAACATTTTTGCAAAGTGGATATTTTACCTGCTAAACTATGCCTACTTTAACTACATATTTCAATTTGATACCAAACAAAAAATGTCTAGTCAAGGTAAGGGTTCTCTAGACAGGAAAATTTTATTTTAAAGGGGTTCTATTGGGTAAATTCCCCTTCATTGACCATGCATGTGAATGAGGAGGTCATTGGGTGTGCTCGGCTACATCGAAAGCTCCCATAGAAGTGAATGGAGAGAGCGTCTGCAAACGCTGCAGTTCTCATTCACTGGCCATGAGTCGGCTTGCAGCTGACGCAGTGGACAGGCCAGGGAATGTTTACGCGTTGGTGTTAAAACCTTTTAAATTAGCTAAAAAGATTGGAAGTAGTAATAAGATTTTTTCCATATTATATATTGAGAGCATATCTATTTAATATGCCATTAATTTGTAATAGGTGCAGGTCCCACCTGTGGGACCATCACCAATTGTGAGACCGGGCCCTTTGTTCAAAATGGAGAGTAGGTTGCGCTTGTGCATGACTCTCCATTGCGTTCTATGGAAGTTTTGAAAACAGTGGGGCAGTGTGTTCGGCTGTATTCGGAGCTTCCATAGAACAGACTGAATCATGACCTAACCTAACTTTCAAGGTTCTATTCTTAGGGTAAGTGTGGGTCCCAGAGGTGGGAACACGTATCACACATTTATGGCATATCCTATTGATATACCATCAACATGTGAGATTGGAACACCCCATTACATTAAAAGATGCTAGAGTACATGTCTGCTTTTCCTTTAGTTATGCCTCTGTAAGCCTAAGGCTGGTTTCTATTTTATAGCTATAAGACCCAGACCCCCTGTGGCTTTGATGAACCAAATTTTGTAGATCATGGTGATCTAAGTTCAGTAAAGTAGAAATGCAGAGGATGTGCTGGTATTTCCACTGTACTTTGGAGTATAAATTTAAACTTTGTGAATTTGGTCTTAAGATTTGACCAAGGATATTTTGCTTGACAATTATACAGAATAAAGTTAGAAATATATCAAATAAAAAAATTTATTAATTTTGCTGTTTGGAACAGTATGGGTCAACCATTGATAATGCTCGCAATCATTGCGAATATATACAATCCTTCTTTATTTGAGAGCCTTTCCTATTCCAGAGAGTATGAGTGTGTGCAAACAGACAATTTTTTCCCAGAAAAAAAGCCTTCGATTCTCAATGAACATTAGCAGCCACCAGAAGAAGTGCAAGTAAGTCAGCTACCACAGCTATTTAATCAGCAGTGTTTGTTGATTTGAGCAGAACCCTATGCTGTGAAATGAAAAAAGAAAACCAAATTTTCTTGAGCAATCTTGCTGTTCCTGCTTCAGGTGCTAGGCCATTTCACTAAAGCAGCTCAGACGAGAATGTCATTAGTTCTTAAACCCCAGGTGAATTTGCCACTGTTCCACATGATTAAGCCAGATAATTGTGTGTTGATAGCGAATGTGGCTGGTGAAATACAATTTCTAGGACCTTCCTAAACAAACACGACACAGGAGTGTGTCAAAGTGCTGTAATTTCAGTTCCTTTTGTTGCAGTTGCACTACCGTATATCCCTGTTGAGAGCATATTTATGATGAGTATATTTTGATAATTATAAGAAACCTTTTTAGAAATAAAATAATTACCTTTTAACCCAATAAAACGGCATCATTTGGAAACCAGAACTGAAAGCCTCCAGTGTTTAAATGTTTACAACCACATGAATACTGGCATTTAAATTCTGTAGGCCCAGCCATAGGATGCAGAATAAAAACAGCCTTGAAGATTATAGTAATATAATATAAAAGGTGCAATTTAAGTCATATTGCCTGTATAGTGTGCCTGTAATGTAAGCCTATGTTTGTGATGTGGGTGGCCCATACTACCAAGTAATATATTGATTTGTGTAGCTTTACATATGGACATTTGGGTCATGTTATTATAACCACCAGCTAATATCCACATTAACTGTCATGTGCAGCCCAGGCAGCACCTAGACGGGCTGGGAGTGACTCCATAAGGTCTTGGTAGGTTGTCACAGGTATCTGGAGACATGCTGACTGTTGTGTATCCCACAGCTGTGGATGGGTGTGTAGGGGAGAGTCCATAGAGTAAAATCTAGGTAATTAGGAGGCCAAATTAATACTTGAAATGTTGGTGATGTTCTTTCATCCAATGTCAGCAATTTCTAGTGATATGACATGTTACACTGTCTTCTGCTTAGTATAAAGAACAGTGGGAACCAACATTGAGTATCCCATGTTACACTGTCTTGCTCAAAGGAAGGCAAGCAGTAAGTATGGGTGTATTTGATCTGCAAGGATTCACACCCAAATCTATTGAGAGTGCCTTCCACCTAAATGAGTGGTACCAGAGAATGCCAGTAAAATATTCACCAGACCATAATGCGGACATCTCAAGCATTCTTCCAGCAATGGTTTGCAGGTTGTTTTTTCTCTTTAACTTATCGGAAAAGGCAACCATTTGACAATCAGCGGCAGTCTAGTTCTGATACTGCAATAAAAAAAAGAAACCAATCATTGACAAATAGGTAAATAAAAATCAGGGTTTACAATTTGTCACAGCAGAAAAAAATCCCTAATATAAAATACAATAAACTTTATTTAAATTATAAAAAAAAAAACCTATTACACTCTTTTGATCACACAATAGAAAAATGTAACATAGACACACATGATAGAGACTAATAATAGCAGGATTAGAAACCTTCTTGAAGCCCTGTTACAAATCCTGCAAAAAGTGGGGTCATCGCCCCGATAAGGGCATCCCCACCTCCAATATCTGTCCATTACAGCCCCTGGAATTACCCTAACAAACTGTCAAATGACTAAATGGGTCTTATTGGCATAAAGCACTATACTCCCAATGAGTTTCCATTATAGATGTCGGTTCTTCAGGAGAACTTTAATAGATGCCTTTAGCTAAATAATGCAGATGTCCTTGCAGATGAGATACGCCACTGATGTCCAAGAAATTGGGTCTATATGACATTTTTCTATTGTGTGACTATCAAAAACGGGTATTATTGTTTTTGTAAAAAATTAAAATAAAAGTTTATTATATTTTAGATCAGTGATTTTTTTTCTGTCATAAAAAACAAAACCTAATCAGTCTATGCAACTTTGTTAGCAGAGGTACAGTGACTATTCTCCTGCTTCAGAGCAGATGTGTTCACTGAATGGTTGTTTTAGACACAAGGAAGTCCCCTGGTTCATTTTGGTGGTGAGCTGCTTCACTATAGTATGTTGGTCTGCCCTTGCGTACCTTTGTAGCTGGCTGGCATTCACCTCTGACATCAGTAGCTTATGGTGCTCCACAGTTTCTATATCTCTTATTTGTAATGGTGCTATTTGTCCACTTGTGATACAGTTTCACCACAAGCATATTAACAGTTAACAAACTGTGCAGTTTTAAAAATACCTCCATGTTTGGCCTGAAAACTGATAGCTATCCCTTTGTGCAACTCTGATAAATTGCCCATTTTACCCATGACAGCAATGAGAGATGCTGTATGTATGCAGACAGCATACTGCACACCTTACATGCCCACCAAGCCAGCTCACGACACGTGACTTACTTCATATCCTCCTTCTTCTCCTTCCGTCTCCTAAAACTTAATGTAGAGAAAACTGAATTCATCATCTTTCCACCATCCCACTCCATCTCTCCACCTGATCTCTGTATTACAGTCAATGGCTTTACACTCTCACCGGCCCTGCAAGTCTGCTGCCTTGAGATAACCCTTGACTCCGCTTTGTCCTTGAAACCGCACATCCAAACCCTCACCTCTGCCTGCCACCTCCAGCTGAAAAATATTTCACGAATCCGCTCATTCCTTAACCCTGATACTACCAAAAAAAGCTGGTCCCTTGCCCCCGTTATCTCCCGCCTAGAATACTGCAACATCCTTCTCTGTGGCCTCCCGTCTAGCACTCTTGCTCCCCTCAATCCATCCTCAACACTGCTGCCTGTCTTATCCACCTCTCTCCTCACTACTCCTCTGCCTCTCCCCTCTGCCAATCCTTTCACTGGCTACGCATTGCCCAGCGAATTCACTTCAAGTTGCTAACCATGACCTACAAAGCTCTCCATAACCTCTCCCCTCCATACATCTCGGCCTTAATCTCCATATATCTCCCCTCACGCAATCTCTACTCCTCATAGGACCTTCTTCTGTTCTCTCCTCTTGTCAGCCGCTCACACAACCGTCTCTTCTCTTATGCTTCCCCCATACTCTGGAACTCACTGCCCCAACACATCAGACTCTCTTCCACTTTCACCAGCTTCAAAAGCAACCTGAAAACCCATCTCTTCAGGATTGCCTATAACCTACAATAACCCCACCACCACTACACCCTCCACAAACATGTCTGCCCCTCACCTTCTGTCTCTTTCCCCCTTCCTTGTAGATTGTAAGCCTTCGCGGGCAGGGTTTTCTTTCCCTCTGTACCTGTTGTTAGTCACATATTGTCACCATTGTACTTGTTTGACTTATGTTTTGTTTGTAACCCCCTTGATTGTATAGCGCCCTTTAAGCAACGGTGCTTTAAAATAAATAATAATAATAATGAGCTATAAACTATCAACATCAAATACTGTACGTGTATATATTGTTTATTTGTAAGTACTGGGTGCTGGTGACAGTTAGAGAGGGGCGAATTTCTCATAAATTCGATTCGGTGACTTCGCCCAGTTTTCCGACAAAATTCGTTTCGGTCTGTGAAGGATGGAGTCAGGAAAGAGTTAACTCTGAAATTCAGCTGAATTTGGACAATGTCCCTATTTACCATCTTTAAGGAAACCTGAACAATGTGCGTGTTTGCTGACTTCAGGACACCAATTCGGACAACAAGACACTGAAGTAACTCGCTCTAACTAGAGAGATAAGACAATAGTTACATATTATCTCACTTTATGCTGAAGTGAGCAACTCCCAAAAATGAATAAAAGCTTGGTATTGGCAAATAAAGCTCAGTTCTGTTGTGCTCTTGGCTCCAGACCGCTTATATGGTTGATTGGAAAGAATGATTGATATGGTAGTATATGGTGGATATAAGAACCTGCGGCGTTCATACAGCCCCCAGCCATATGTGGTTTTGCCTCTATACTTGGCCCGCATTTTAGGTCCCATATCTATTGTACCTCTACTCTCCACATATATTGGTCTTCTTATATCCACCATATACTACCATATCAATCATTCTTTCCATTCAATCATCTCATTTGTGACACGCATGATTAAGGCTTGCATTATAGCCGAAACGTCGCGTCAATATTGTCACATCACTGGATTTCTCTGTACAAGGAAGGAAAATCTTGCTGTGTTGTATGTTATACCTACCATCTTTTGTATCACAGTGAATTCTCGATAAAAAGCCACTTCTGCATTTAATTACAAGCGTGCTGTGAATTTTCTGTGTTTTATGAAGACGGGACTGCAAATATCCCTTTCACGCGCACGTATACCTCCAGAGTGCTGGATATATCGCTTATATGGTTGAGCATGATTGTTTCGCTTGTGTTTGATCATTATACGAGCTTATAGCAGTCTGTAGCTGCTTCTAAAATTACATCCACTCCCGTACTGGACAGTAAGAGTGTGTGATCACTCTCAATTGGCTAAACCTATCAGCGGGGTGCTCGAACAGGGACCGGGAGCATTCCAGCCGTACAGAAGGACGGGGACACTTGGAAAACCATCAGCCGTGAACTCTCAAAACCCTACTGGCCAGGAAAAGAAAAACAGCTTTATGTTTCTTATGATGGTTTCTGTTCCTTCCCGTTGACTGTGTGATTCCTGGCCCTTAGGGAAGAGGATTGCCTAACTGAGACATGTCTGCGCTCTGAAAGGAGGGGCATGGCCCCATGCTTAACCTCGGTAATACGGACAAAACCAAGTGACATTTTGTTTTTGGGAAGTTGGTGAAGGGGTTTTTTTAAGTCCCCCGTGACTGATTCTGATTGAAAAATACACCCTTACTTTCCAAAGGACAGGTGTATGGTGTGATTGTGGGGAATAACGGGACAAAAAGAAAGAAAGCGATAGGAAGAAAGTCCAAAACTGTAGACACTCTAGTATGTTCGAAGAACTTCTAATCCTGATCCCAGTATTAGTCTTTGCTGCAGGGGCGTCGCTAGGCAGGTTTATTCGGGGCACAAGCCCCGAACAAAGCTCCCTGTGCCCCGAGTCTCAGACGGCGGCCCCAGGCTGGGGGCCGGGCAAGCACCGATGTTCTATTGAGCTGTGTGTGCGTGCTCTGGACACACACACAGCTCAGGATGGTTGCTAGGTGCAGGGAGGGAGGGAGGCGACTGCAGGAGATGACGGGAGCTCAGGAGGGAGGAGGGGGCGCAGGCTACTCACACTGCCTGAGTCAGGAAGTTCCGGAGCACAGTGTCCGGCAGTGAGAGGCTCCGCTCCCTCCTGTGATCTCTGCTTCGGAGCATCTCCTGCAGCTGCATTGTCCTGCACAGTCCTCATGGCTTCAGAAAAGCTCCCACAGGAACAACACTCCCGGAGGTCTCAAGTGAGTGAGGAGCCCCCCTTTTAGGGCCCCAGGACAACAGAGTGTAATAGGAGGGAAACAGCAAAATCTTCATGAATGTAAACTGTACTGAGTGTGTGTGTGTCTGCGTGTGTGTGTCTGTGTGTGTGTCTGAGTGTGTGTGTGTGTCTGAGTGTGTGTGTGTCTGAGTGTGTGTGTGTGTGTGTCTGAGTGAGTGTGTGTGTCTGAGTGAGTGTGTGTGAGTGAGTGTGTGTGTCTGAGTGAGTGTGTGTGTCTGAGTGTGAGTGTGTGTGTCTGAGTGTGTGTGTCTGAGTGAGTGTGTGTCTGAGTGTGTGTGTGTCTGAGTGTGTGTGTCTGAGTGTGTGTGTGTCTGAGTGTGTGTGTGTCTGAGTGTGTGTGTGTCTGAGTGTGTGAGTGTGTGTCTGAGTGTGTGTGTGTGTCTGAGTGTGTGTGTGTGTGTCTGAGTGTGTGTGTCTGAGTGTGTGTGTGTGTCTGAGTGTGTCTGAGTATGAATGAATATATGTTCATACTACGTAAATTGTGAGGCGCATTTCTCCGCGTATTTGCGCTTCAATACGCCAGACATTCGCACCGCAATTACAGTAATTCAAAGCTCTCCTAGAGAGCTATGGATTACATGTCAAATTGTATGCACAGGGGGAGCAGTGCGTGGTTCCGAAACACACAGTGTATTGCGGTGTGTACCATACTCGCTGCAATCAGCCATGTGAGCATAGCCAAAGGGCCCGGGCCCCGGATGTATTGGGACCCTAGCAACGCTCCTGCTTTGCTGTATATGATATACAGGAGACAAAGGGGGGGGGGGCAATAAGCCCTTGGAAAAACACCTTGCTGCTTAAGAGGAAGCCAAGGGAAGGAATAGGGATAAGAATCCCTTGGTGCTTAAAGGAAGCCAAGGGAAGAATAGGGTTAGGAAAGTTCCCTTGCAATAATCCCTCACAGGGAGAGGATACTTCCCCATAAGGCACTTTAGACAAACGGAAAGATCCCTTGCATAAGTCCCTCACGGAGGAGGAAACATTTCCCATAGGCACTAAGACAACCGGATGCAAAAATGGGTCAGAAAGTCAAGAAGCGGTCAAGGATAGAAAACCGTAACCACTGGGAAGATACTTGAGAGTAAACATGGGTCTAAAGCAAATAAAGAACTGAATCAGATTTTGAGGACCTTAGGCATGGAAGGAGAGAGAGCATTGGATTTAGATAGATGGCAGGAAACAATGGTGAATCTGAGTAGTGCTATTTATGATCATCATTGGGAAACACTAAGGACTTTTTTGTCTAGTATGTACAGCTAAGGAAGCTAGCGGGGGTGGAAGGAAGTTGATCTGCTTACCGGTGGATGGTTTAAATAAGCCACCACCCCCAAATAATGCCTCATGGGCCCCTCAGCCCCTAGCACAGTGCAGATCCAGGAAAGGTGGACTGGTAAAATGTGGACAACAGATTCCTGATTGGAGGGACACTTGTTGGGGGTTGTGAACCCTCGTCCATACTTAAATGATAAAGATACTGACTTGTTGGCCCCTGTCTTCACTAGAGAGTCCAGACAAACAGTACCGGGGCCACCAGCAGCAGATGATCAGCCAGCAAATTCAGACCAAGTAGTCCACATAAGACACAATGACTGGAGGCCATGGACACCGCCAGAGCAGATGTCCCTTATGCAGAACTGTCCTGACCCACTGACAAAGCCCCTCCCATTTGGACGTTATTTAGGACAGATCCAACCTAATTATAGGGCAACATGGCTTGACTTAGATGGACTCTGCAGAACTACAATGACCCCAGGGATGTACCGTATTCTGACAAGTGCATTACAGCCTTCAATACCAGCAGGAGGAGATGGTCCCAGATCTGAGGAATCAGGGGTCACCTTTGTGCAACACCTCATGACCTGGTGTCAGGGACAGACGACGAACGTGGGAGTTACAGGGGGTAACCCCCCAGGGACCCACAGAGAGTTTACAAGCTTTCTTTCTTCAAATGGAAGACCATTGGGCTGATGAAAATTTTGACATGACACCAATGGGACCCCAGAGAAAGTTTTGTAGGGCATTCATGGATGGTCTAAAGACTGACATACAAACTAGACTGAAGACAGCAGTCCCTGATTGGCGTACTTTGGCATGTCCGTACCCGACTGCTACAATTAGCGAAGGGTATTGAGGCTGACTTTTAATTAAGCCAAGGCACCCAGGAAGGCAATGTCAGCCACCATTTTAGAAAATCCTAATCTAATTAGGTCTTCCTAATTATAAACTACCATTTACCCTTTACTTCATTTAAAGGTTAGGCCATGCTAACAGGAGTTCTCACACAGAAGCAAAGGACCCGTAATAGGTCGGTAGCATAAATTTCCGTCAAACTCGATTTCCCGTAGCGCAAGGAGCTCCATCTTGCGTTCGTGCTGTAACGGCTGGTTGGGGGATAAATGCTCTGAATAGTGTTAGACAACCCCTTGGACATATACACTCCACATGATATGTCTGGTATTTTGAACCAGGTCCATCCAAAACACATTTCTATGGTCAAATAATTGTGATTACAGTGTGCCCTCCTGATGCCTCCCAATATTACCTTTTTTTCGTTGCACTGGGTTGAATCCAGCTACTCTTCTCCCAATTGAGGAGCAGGATTCAACAGGGGGGAATAAGGATGAGGTATTTGTCATCTCCACTGACCATGACTGTCTCCAGCAGGACACAGCAGGTCTTGATTCAGCTGTGGATCATCCACTACAGAGTATGGGGGAGAATGGCAAATTCTGTACAGGGTATGCCATTGTGACCCAACATGAGACAGTCAAGGCAGGTCGATTGCCACCTCACGTCTTAGCCAGGAAGCTGAAACTCACTGCGCTCACAGAGGCTCTTGCAATGGCAGAGGGTAAGGAAGGGAATATTTCACAGACTCCCCTTATACAATTTTGGGTTGCAAAATGATTTTTGGGGCCAAACTGGAAGGCCATGGAATTTTCTCACAGCAGCAGGCACCTGGGAATGAGAGGGCAGATAAGGGAGCTAAAGAGGCGCCAGACAAGGCAAGAGCACTTTGCCCTTGCACAAGGAAACAGTTGCCCCCTTAAATCAACCACAGAGGCTCTGAAGACATTCCAGAATCAGGCCTCAAGGGAAAGAGGAACCTCTGGGTGAAGCAGGGTTGGGCCCGCCAAAGCGACGGCTATGGGGGGGATGGGGCAAGGCTCTGCCGCCCCCGAGGTTGGTTCCCCATGAGGGCCACCCTTAGCCACCTGCCTACTCATTTGGGAAGAATTCCAATAATAGAATTTGGGCAACAAACATTTGGGTAGCTCTGGTTTTTCCAATATGGCCACAAAGGTACCTGCTCCTCTTGCCAGACAGGACAGGTGGTTAAGACCCCTGTCAAGCTTACCCCAAAACCATTGTATCCCTTTCAGCGAGTGCAGAAAGACTACATACAGCTGCCAAAGGTTGGGACATATGAGCATGCATTAGACTACATAGACGTGTTCTCAGGTTGACACGGAGCCTACCCCATTGCTAAAGCCACAGCAAAGGCCACTGTAGAAAAAAAAAAAAAACACTTTTATCGATATTTTTTTTTCCCCCCCCCTTTCCTTTTTGAAGTACTGAATAAGACCGAGGACCCTTTTATTCCAAAAGGCCAAATGGATTCAGTGCACTCATATGTGGCGGCATTGCAAAAATTATTTGAATAAGGTGCATAACTTTGGTATTTTCCCATTCCGACCCGGATGCATGACTTGGGTACACATGATCTGCAACTAGGAGACTATGTATGCTAAAGAAACATGTCCCAGGGGGCTTTGAATACACGATTTGAAGGTCCCTTTCAAGTTTTTACTAACTACTAAATTTTCTTCGGTTAAAACTGGAAGGAAAACCCAACTGGATACAAAAGCCCGTCATTGTAAGAAGGTTTTAAAACAAAAAGAGTAAAGGATGCCATGGAGTGTCTTCTGGTTATTGATGTATGGAAAGACTAGCCACTTGATTGACTAAAGTATCCTTTATAGCGCGGATATGGGATCTCTCTACCACTTTACCAACAACAGAAATAGTAATCCGGCTATTTCTTAAACAAACACTTTAATTCTTTTCACCTTAAAAATGATACAATACGCCCAATCTCCTTTGCGGTTATGCAATAAAGTCAAGTAAATCAATAGGATACTTGGTCATAAGTTGCGGCGGACCGGCGTTCAAATGTATTTTCCACAGACCATCTCGGTCTTCATCCTACGGGGTTTCCTCGGAGGTACGGGCCAGAGACCGGGCTGAGCGCACGTCTAATTGCGAGTTTCGAGGGGGGGGCCATGTTGCCTCTTTCTCAAACAGCGCACTTCGATGCAAACGTTCCTTAAAAGGACCAACTCCCGGGTAAAAACAAAAAAAAAACAATCTCATAGGAACATCTTTAGCTAAATTTGGAGCCCTTCGTGACGATATCAATGGGGTACATCCACTTAAAAATTTTTATGTTACAAAAAATAGTGAAGTTCTCTTTTTGATGTTGGGTAAAAAAGAAATTGAAATATAAAATTTGATTTCTTCTCTGTTTGCAAAGGAAACGGGCCCTGCAAAAATATGCTACACGAATGTCAACATGCCCCAAAACCTTTGAGGTTTTTGCAAATTCAAATTTATACGGGCGGGCTATATGTAAAATGATGATCTGTACGCAAGCCATAGGTTGATTGTTCAAAAGTTTGTCGATCGTGGGTATGTTTGGGCCGAAATTTTTAGTGTAGGTCAACAAGTTGCATGTACCCCGAAGGACCTATTGAGAACAAAGGTAAAGAAAAAAGTAAGCGGCCCCGTACGTTCCCAAGTATGATGCCCACTTTTCCTGTTTAAAGAAAGCGATTCTAAGAAACGGGAAAGATCTTACAGTCAGATCCCAAAATTTGGGCACTATTTAAAGATGCCCAGATGGATCTTTAAGAAAGGGGAACTTGGGGCAAAAAAACTCATAAAATTGACATATAAAAAGAACAAACAAGATAAGGTGGGAAAAAACTAAAAAGGGTGGGAACTTTTGCATGCCCACGATGCCAGAATTGTTCCTCATAATCAAGGGGGGGGGATGTTCGCATCCCCCAAAAAAGGGTTTTCCCGTTAAGATACATGGGTTTCATTTTCCTGCGACAGAAAAAATGTGTGTATTTGATTAAAAAGCCCTTGTGGGAAAAATTTTCATAGGCAGACGGCAGGAGTGAAGATGGTTAAAAGGACAGGCGTGATCAGGCAGTTTATGAAAAAAAAAATCCCAAGCATTTAAAAAAAGTGAAAGGGAAATTGACATGGGGGAACCCCACTGGGACATGGGTAAGGAGGAATGGAATAGCGGTTAAGGTGGGCATTCTGGAGAGGATAAGCAGTTTTCGAAACCCCCGGGGGGTTATAAGAAGCGCTGCAGAGGGGCTTATTGGGTCCACTATTGGAAATTTATTAGCCCCTAAAGGCATAAATGAAAGCTTTTGCAAAAGATGTTCCTATGAATTTTTTTTTATTGTTGTTTTTACCCGGGTTTGTTGCGCCCCTTTTAAAAGGGGACGTTTGCATCAAAAGGTGCGCATCCTTGGAAAGGGGCAAAAATTGCCCTCGAAAACGTCGCAATTAGACGTGGGCTCAGCCCGGTCCCCGGGGCCGAAACCCCCGGGGAAACCCCCGTCGGGATAAGACCGAGATGGTCGTGGACACTTTTTTGAACGGGGTTCCGCCCCCAATTTTTACCTAAGTACCCCTATTGATTTACTTGACTTTATTGCAAAAACGCAAAGGAGATTGGGCGAAAATGTTTGCTTTTTAAAGGGTAAAAAGAATTAAAGTGTTTGTTTTTAAGAAATACCCGGGAATTACTATTTACTTTTTGTTCGGGGTTATTGAAAACCTTTTTAGTGGAGGGGGGGAAATTTAGGCTGAATAATGTGAACCAGAGGAAAATAAGCAAATTTAACACATTACAGGGCATTAGCAGATCCCTTAAACTTTACGGGTTTGCGGGAATATACACTCACCCCTCCTTTACTGCTGGCCGAAAACCATACTTAGCTATCCGAAACCCAATGAAAAAAATTATGGGATGGGGGAAGTTTTTTTAACTCTTTAGCCGCAAAATGTATTTAAGTAAAAGAGGATTTTGGAACTAATTATTTTTCTTTTATTTGAGTATATGTAGTGTTTAAAAAGTTTTTTTGTTTGCAGTGTTAAAATTTGCGAAAATTTGTGAAAAAAACCAATCTGAAGGTTATTTTAGATGTGACTATAGTATCGGGAACTAAAAACCTGTTTATTTTTCTCATTTCCCTTAGAAAACCCCCACCCGGATCCATTGAACTCGTATGCGGATCCTTCTTTCGGGGGAACTGGAGAATATTAGGAAGAAATTTCTACGAAATCATTCTCAGAAAAACACGTCGCCTGGGCCAAAAGAAACTTCACTACCCCCCCTTGGGATTAGACCCAACTCGCAGAAGAGTTCAAAGGGGGGACGTAAGGAGGAGTCAGAAAGAGTTAACTCTAAAATTCAGCGAATTTGGACAATGTCCCTTTTTTCCCAACTTTAAAGGAAACCTAAAAAATTTGGTGTTTGCTGACTTCAGGACACCAATTGGAAAACAAGAAACAAAAATAACTCCTTAAACTAGAGAGATAAACAAAGTTTATATTATCTCACTTTATTCTAAAGTGAGCAACCCCCCAAAAATTATAAAAGCTCGGTTTTGGCAAATAAAGCTCTTCGTTGTGCTTTTGGCCCAACCGTTAATGGTTGAGCACGATTGTTTCACTTGTGTTTGATCATTATACAGCTTATAGCAGTCTTTCTGCTTCTAAAATTACATCCACTCCCGACTGGACAGTAAAAAGTTGTGATTACTCTCATTGGTAAAAACCCATAAGGGGAATTCTTCGGACGAATCCGTTAAAAAAAAAAGCTTTTTCCAGGCTGCACGACCTGCGGGCGTAGAAAGTTGTGCCAGTTTAAATATGCAAGGGACTTGGTTTTTGGGCTTTATCAATTTTTTTTTTTAGTAGACACGCATATGAAAATGCCCCTGCTCTTAAAAATCGCTTCTCTATAAAATTCCCTGGGGGACTTAAGGGGCAAAACTGACCAAAAAACGAAGCGGGAATTACCCTGTAAAGTTTTGGAAAGCGTAAGGGAAAAAAAAAGTTGAGGGTCAGGTGGCAAATCAGTGACAGAGTGTGGAGATGTCGGCACACCACGCAGCATGAGAGAGGGGCACAATGACATTCTGGAGGGGGGCAAAAAACGGAGTGGGGCCACGATGGCAAAAAGCCCGAGTGCGGAGGGACAGCAGGGAACAGCATGAGGTCAACATGGCAAAATTGACACGTTTAGGTCACCAGCCATCAGCAGCAGCATGAGGTCAACAGGGGCACAATGACAGAGTGTGGAGGTCCGGCAGCAGCCACGCAGCAGCTGAGGTGGGCAGTGGCACAATGCATTCGGAGGGGGGAAAAAACATAGTAGGCCACAAGGGGCCCAAATGCGAGAGTGGAGGTGACGGCAGGAGCAACAGCATGGGGTAAAGGATGGCCAATGACAGGGGGGGAGGGATCGCAGCAGCAGCCTGGGGTCGGAGTGGCAAAATAAACTTTCTGGGGGGTGGAAAAAAACGGGAGTAAGCCACAGAGTGGCACAATGACACAGGTGGAGGGAAAGGCAGCAGCCCAGCAGCAGCATGGGGTCCGGGCAGGGGCACAATGACTTTGGAGGGGGCCCAAAACAGTAGTAGGCCCAGAGTGGACAATGACAAAGTGGAGGTGACGGCAGCACGCATGAGGTCAAGATGGCACAATGACAGAGAGTGGAGGTCAGCAGCAGCACGCAGCGCATGAGGCCAGACGGGGCACAATGACAAGGTGTGGGGCACGGCAGCAGCCACAGCAGCACATAGGCAGACATGGCACAATGCATTCTGGAGGTAGCAAAAACATAGTAGGCCAGAGAGTGCACAATGACAGATGGGGAGGGGCACCAACAGGAGTGGGCCCAAGGGTTGGCACAAGCCCCCAAGTGGAGGGACTCAGGAGAAAACAGCATTGGCAGAGAGTGGCAAAATTACAGGGTGGGGGTGACCGCCACAACAACACAGCATGAGGTCAAGAGGGGGCACAATGACAAGTTTTGGAGGGGGGTGGAAAACCGCCCCCTGTAAAGATTTTTGGGAATGGAGAAACTGTCAAGATATGTGGATCAGGGGGATGGCGGCATCAGAATAGGGGGTGAGGAGGTATTTTAACCCAGACCATTTCTCACATTTTTTGGGTGAGGCTCAGGGCGATGAGTCTGACGCCAAGGCTTTTGGGGGTGTGTTGAAATCCGGGGCCGACCCCCCGCCTGTTCATCTTGAAAAAGGCAGTTTTCCAAAATTTTCCCCCGGGAAAAGCGGTTCTCTTTGGGTAACGATGGCCCCCCCCGCACTAAAACACCCCCCCTGATGCCACACACGGCCGGGGGCAGGACGCTTCTCCACTCAAATTGGCAATTCGGCCACACACCAGTGGGGCTGCCCAGTAGTCCAGCGGATTTTCCCGGGGGGTGGCAAGGCATCTGGACCGAGGATGATGGAAAAGAGAAACAATCCCTTCTGCAGAGGTGGTGGTGCCTTGACTGCTGCAATGGAAACGTGCCACTGGGGGCTGCGCTGCTGTTTCGCGGCGGCTTATGGGCCACCAATCTACCACTTTTCTCCCCCAAGGGCCACCGGGTGGGTACTGCAATGTTTGACACAGGGGGTGGGTCCAAAGTTAGCTCCCTGGCCATGCTCCCCTTTTGACCACTGATTTTTACAAAACCCATATTCGGCTCCTCCGTGTCTTAGCAAAAACTCCACACCGGGCCCTAGATGATTTTTTCCGCCAACGCCCCACTATACACTCCACCGCTGCCTCGCTGAGCCCCTGGCCGCTACTTTTTGGGCCTGTGTAGCGGGTTTTTTACCCGTGGCCGCTTGGCTTTCCCGACCTCACACAGCTGCTACCCTGCTGACTTCGGCCACCAAACCCCTTGCTGGGGCCACTGCCTGACCCGCAAACTATGCCCCTTTTTCCCCGACGAGATGAAGCCCTTGCTTCACCCGGTCCCAAAATGCGGCGGCTACATCATCTCTTTTTTGGGGTTTATTTATCGCCTGCGTCCTCATCACCGGGCTTGGGATGCAGAGGGTGAACCCCACAAAATGATCTCCCATGCCACCTCCAATCTTTAAAATTTTCCGCCTACTGCAAGAACAGGGGGGAAAGGGCCCCCTTTCTTTGGGCCCCAAATAGCTGCTGACTGCCTCCTATCCTCGGTGTATAGTGCATGGGCCCAGACCCCCAAGTAGATCTTGGGTGAGGGAACCGGGTGGGCAGAGGTGGGTTGAGGACAGGGGGGGCGCTGACCCCTCCCGGCCAGCCAACAAGGTGTTCTGACGTTCCCCCAACTCTTGGTGGGTTGTCAATGTCCTGGGGGGGAAAAGGATGACCTATCAATCAATCAAGAACCCTTGGGGTTTTGGGGCAAACCGGGCCCCGATGACAGCGGCATTGTGGCCTCACCGAAAAGGACCCCCGCTGCGACTTTCCCCTTTGCGTGCGACTGGAATTTTTGGCCTCTGCCACTCGCGGTGAAGAGCCGCCCCCTCTCTGTCTGACATACTTTTGTTCTAAAATGACGACACTGTTTGATGAAGTATCTGTATAGATAAAACCCCCCCTTATTTGACTCCAAATAACCCAGTAACAAGCTTTTAACCCCTTTTTTTATAAATGCGCTCCACAAATGGCCAGGAAAAAATTTACTTGTTAAGTGCCGTTTAAAAACACTGTGTATTTTACGAACATAAAAGCACAAACAGGCTTAATTAACCTTCGATATGAATTATGCTACAGGCAAAATTTCTTCTTTGGCGGAGAAAAAGAACGTTTCTTTTACTAAGTACAACTGCAGAAAAATACTTAGTTAACCCTTGGATGTAAATTGCGCAAAAGAAATATGTTGCCAAAATTACCAGCTTTGTAGCGTGTTAAAAGGGCTTTGTATTTTATGGATTACAACAACAGAAAAATTTGTAATTAAACCCTTTTCGGATATGAATTATGCTACAGGCAAATTTCTTTTTTGGCGGTTTTGAAAAGGAACGTTTCTTTTAGTGACCACAACAGCAGAACAATGCTTAATTAACCCCTGGATCAAAATTGCGCAAAATAAATGAGCAAACAAAATTAAGTGGTATTTGGATTGTAAAAACGCTGTTTCTTTAACTGAATACAACAGTAACAGGCTTAGATAACCCTTGGATATTCAATGTGCTCAAGAACTGAGCAGATAGCATTAAAATGTACATGGAGCTGCATTGGACGCACACTGGACTTCAATTCCAATACCCCACAAAATTAGAATTAGAACGTAAGAGAAGCAGTCTCTGAGACAAGCTGTGACACCCCCCAAAAATCGCTGTATAAAAGGGATTTCTTTAGTATGAGATATCATAAGCAGCAGCAGCGGCTGCAGCACCTTCCCTACACAGCACAGTGAGAAGAGTGTGAGGAGCGGGCATGGCGCCTGGACTTATATAGTGCGGTGACGTCACAGAATCCCGCCGGTCTCTGATTGGCTTCACTCTGCACTTTGTCATGCAGGTTGCCTTTCTTCCTCCCCAACTTCTTTGCCCCATGTAACGCCATGTGCTCGCAGCCATTTTATCAATCAAAGCACACTTCGTTCACCCGAAGTGCCCCAAACTTCGACTTCGTTCAGAATCGAAGTTTTCCTGAAATACTAAACGAATTCCACTTTGTTGGAATCAATTCGCCCATCTCTAGTGACAGTGTATCGTTTATGCAGGTGTGTGGACTGATAGTGGTAAAGACCTATCAGTAATGATATCATAGGATGTGTAGAGTGTTGGTGAAGAAAGGACTACAGAGACAACAGCAACTGCCTTCTTGACAGGCTTTCCTTTCAGCAAATTTTGTTTAGGTACACCAAATTACAATTATTCCTTTATTTTAGTTTTTTTTCATCTTGTAGCATACACCTCTCTACAGCTATGCAGGGGTAGACCTTCCACATATCCTGCTTTGTCCTGTTCACCCTATGATCTACCATGCTTTATTGCTGTAGTCTGATACAATTAGGGCATGTCCCCATGGTCCGGGTTTTCACCCGGTTTTACAGACGGTTTTTGGTTTTGAAAGCCATCTGTAAACTGGGTGTCAACCTTTTACACAGACTTCAATGGAAAATCTGTGCAGCGATCTCCACTGCACGGATTTTCCACTGTACGGTTTTTTAAACCGCCGGCGGTCCGAAAAGCATAGAAAATATCCATTCTTCCACCCGGTTTTGGGGCAGAACATAAACATGTCGGCATGAAGGGGGAGGGCTTGAGCCACAAACCGCAGACAATAGCCGTCCCCCTGCGTGCCGTGTACACGGCCCAAACAGAACAAATACCGGTCGGGATTTCCAAACAGTATTTGTCCTGTGCTGTGTAAACGGCCACTTAGGATGGGAAGGTCCATGGGTATAAGACCTTTCCCATCCTAAAAATACCAGCCTGCAGCTAACTCTGAACTGGAACATCAAATTGGGGGGTCTGAATCTAAAGGTAACCCAGCTCTTTCCAGTAGTGTATAGGTGTATAGTCCTTTAGCTGGATTCACTAATATGGTACTAAAGCACTAAAAGTGCCTAGGACGGTATATATTTTAAATATGGCCCTGTAGACAGGAAGAACCTTTTTAAAGAGAACCTGTCACATAGGTTATGTCCCCCTTACTGAAGGCAGAACAAGCTAGTGACAGACCTGCTCTTTCCAGCGCTGTGTCCCTTATTCTGTAAGATGCTGTAGTTTTCGTGTATTTATTGCTCAAATCTGCAGTTTTAAGCCAAAAGAGTCATTCAAAGAGTCAATCAGAGGCTAGCCCCGCCCACTTCAACGGATAAACCTATTACTTTGAATAGGTAGAAACATGTGAATAACTGCCAGTGGGCGGTGCTAGTCTTTGGTGGGTGGGGCTAACACCTACTCATGAATAAGATTTGAGGGGTAAATGCTCTGTCACTAGCCTGTGCTGTTCTCAACAAGGGGGGCATAACCTATGTGACAGGTTCCCTTTAAGTACGTAGACCACAAGAAAAGGGGTGTTCCCATCTTGTTTGGCTGTAATCAGAGCTCCCATATAAATAAATAGTCATAACTATGCAAGAAAAGTTGGCAGGTTAGGCCCCATATAGGTGGATAGGTAAGGCAGGAAAAGCCCTGAATATCTTGATAGGCAGGCAAGGCCCCATTTAGGTAAGCAGGCAGGCAAGATCCCAAATAATTAGGTAGTTAGGCAAGATCCAAGGTAGGCAGGCAAGGCCCTAGGTAGGTAGGTAAGCAAGAACCAGGTAGGCAGGCAAAGCCATAGGTAGATAGGCAGTGAAGGCCCCAGTTAGGTAGTGCTCCCTTTAGTGCAGCAAAATAAAAAATAAAATTTACCCCTCTTCATTTGACATGTGTTAATAGCTCCCCAGTGTTCCATGGTTGATAGGCAGGGATGTTAATAAAGCTCAGACAGGCAGGCAGACAAAATCTTAGGTTGGTAGTTAGGCAGGGCCCCTGGTAAATATGCAAGGCCCTAGACAGGGAGGTAGGGTTGTTAACCAAGGCCCTAAAGGGGGAGGGGAGGGAGAGAGAGAGAAACTCACATTAACCTGCATACAAAATGGATTATGGTTGGATTGCACTGGATTTTGGCAAGGAATCCATGTGGATTCTGGGACATATAAACAAGTACTTAGGATTTGGCCACACATATCAGTTAAAGTGCATTTAAAACTGTTCTGACATTGTGTTGTTTTCAAGTTCATTCTTAGGGGATGTTCACACAAAGTAATTTTACGCTTATTTTGGGACACATTTTGTGCTGAAATAAGCCCCAAAATAACCTTCAAACAGTGTTTTATGCAGCTCTCATTGATTCCAATGTAAAATATGAGCTGTTATTCACAAGATGAGTACTTTATAAGTATATTTGTGATGCGTATTATCGGATGATTTCACTTGTGTAAATTTTGGCGCCTTGTCAATTCCTGAGCCATTTATACGAGTAAAATCCCCATAAAAACAATGGTGGAGCATATTTTAAGTGTGTAAATGCCTCAAAATATGTGCCACACTTTAAAAAAAATACACTTCAAAATACACCTCTAACTGGGCATATTTTGAAGCTCATTTTCGATCATAAATTTACACATCAAAATTACGTTGTGTGAACATACCCTTAATCTTTTCTTGCCAGTCTGCTATCTGTCTGGGACTCTGCTAAGTCTACGGTTACACCTTCGTGTCACCCATTACTTCTGCCTGTACCCGATGTCCTTCATCCGACACTTTGGCAGTCACCGCAAGTAGCCACGTCAGGTGTAGCGACCTGGGGGTTCCCAGCAGCTGATTCTGTCCGGCCTTGCAGCAGATTGCGGTGGAAACCAGGGGCCCCTTAGACTCCGCTCCCTTGTGTGGTCTGCATTTATACTAGCATCGCTCATGGTGGATCCATAACTACCCGGTGTTAATGGTGTCAGTCCTAACTGACCTGCTCCACCGTAACACACAGCCATATGAGGGCTTGTGTTTTATGTAGGACAGGTTGTAACAGTTAATGGTACCATTTACTGTACTATGTGATGTGCTATAAAAATTGGAGTGGAACATGAAAAAAATGCAGTTTGGTATGATTTCAGTGATGTCAAATTTTTAAATATGTTTTGCATTGATGTTTTGTGAGACAATTTTTTTTTATCTATGGGCGTGTGTGGGGCGAAGTGTCGTTTTTATTAGTTTAATTTGGGACTACATGGAACTTTTTAATCACTTTGTATCTTTAAGATTAGCTTTCAACATGAAGGAACAGTAAAATGAAGACTTTATCTAAATACATTGGTCAATAGATTTTACTTTACTCAAGAGATAAGAATGCTCTTGAGTGCACACAGATTTCTATGGTAACCTGCATACTAGACCATACACTGTTATAAATATGTTAATCACTACTGTAGAACCATCCACAGCTGGAGGAGAGCCATGAAGGTACAAATATGCCCCTGTAGGTAGGTAAATTTCCCCTGTAAGTAGGTATATGGCCCTGTAGGTAGGTATATGACCCATGTAAAGGGGCGTAACTACCGGGGTAGCAGGGGTAGCAGTTGCTACGGGGCCCCTGCGCTTAGGGGGGCCCCGGGGCAGCTGCTACCGCATCCGCTACCCCAGTAATGCCGCTCCTGTGCCCGCCGGCAGTAAACTTAACAGTTCACTGCGGCGGGCGGGGAGCTGCCGGCCCGAGCGTTCAGAGGCAGCGCTGGCTGGAGCTAGCAGTACGGAGCGCCCATCGCTCCGCTCTGCTACTTCCCCTGCCGGCTCTCACTGATCACGTGGGCGCGCGCGGTGACGTCACATCACCGCGCCGCCCGCGCTGAGCGCAGAGGCTGCAGGGAGAGCAGCAGAGCGGAGCGAGCGGCGCATCGGGGGAGCGTGTACCGAGGTGAGTAAGTGATTTCTTATTTTACCTACCACATATGCCTGCCTATACCCCCATATGCCTGCCTATACCCCCCATATGCCTGCCAAACCCCCCATATGCCTAGCTATACCCCCCCATATGCCTGCCTTATACCCCCATATGCCTGCCTATACCCCCCCATATGCCTGCATATACCCCCATATGCCTGCCTATACCCCCATATGCCTGCCTATACACCCCCATATGCCTGCCTATACACCCTCATATGCTGCACTATACCCCCATATGCCTGCCTATACACCCCATATGCCTGCCTATACACCCCCATATGCCTGCCTATACACCCCCAAAGCCAGCCTATACACCCCATATGCCTGCCTACACCCCCCCGTTGCCCGCCTTTACCCCCCATATGCCTGCCTATACCCCCTCCTATGCCTGCCTATACCCCCATATGCCTGCCTATACCCCCCCATATGCCTGCCTATACACCCCCATATGCCTGCCTATACACCCCCATATGCCGGCCTATACACCCCCATATGCCTGCCTATACCCCCCATATGCCTGCTATACCCCTCATATGCCTGCCTATACCACCCATATGCCTGCCTATACCCCCCATATGCCTGCCTATACCCCCCCATATGCCTGCCTATATCCCCCCATATGCCTGCCTATACCCCCATATGCCTGCCTATACCCCCCATATGCCTGCCTATACCCCCATATGCCTGCCTATACCCCCCCATATGCCTGCCTATACACCCCCATATGCCTGCCTATACACCCCCATATGCCTGCCTATACCCCCATATGCCTGCCTATACCTCCCCATATGCTGGCCTATACACCCCCATATGCCTGCCTATTCCCCCCATATTCCAGCCTATACCCCCCCTATGCCTGTCTATACCCCCCCATATGCCTGCCTATACCCCCCATATGCCTGCCTATACCCCCCCATATGCCTGCCTATACCCCCATATGCCTGCCTATACCCCCCATATGCCTGCCTATACCCCCCCATATGCCTGCCTATACAGCCCCCTATATGCCTGCCTATACAGCCCCCTATATGCCTGCCTGCCTATACAGCCCCCTATATGCCTGCCTGCCTATACAGCCCCTATATGCCTGCCTGCCTATACGCCCCCATATGCCTGCCTATACGCCCCCATATGCCTGCCTATACGCCACCATATGCCTGCCTATACAGCCCCATATGCCTGCCTATACAGCCCCCATATGCCTACCTATACAGACCCCATATAACTGCCTATACAGCCCCCATATGCCTGCCTACCAGCCCCCAGATGCCTGCTGATACAGCCCCCATATGCCTGCTTATACAGCCCCCATATGCCTGCCTATACAGCCCCCATATGCCTGCCTATACAGCCCCCATATGCCTGCCTATACAGCCTCCATATGCCTGCCTATACAGCCCCCATATGCCTGCCTCTACACCCACATATGCCTGCCGTATACCCCCACATGCCTGCCGTATACCCCCACATGCCTGCCGTATACCCCCACAAGCCTGCCTGTCTACTTATATGGGGCCCTTTTAGCTAACTAAACCCTACCTATATGGCCCCTATAGCCCACCTAACACCTGTCTACCTGTATGGCTCCCTATAGCTACCTAAACCCTGCCTGTCTATATGGGCACTCTATTGGATACCTAAACCTTGCCTATTTGGGGCCCTATATATCCTATCTAAACCCTGCCTGCCTAAATGGACCCCATATAGCCAGGGGGGCAGGTGCTGGAAAAGTCAGGATTCTAAGATATTTGTGTCTAAATCTGCAGGGACAAGTGGTCGGGAGATGTCATCATGAAGGTCTGGACGGATGCAGAACAAAAGAGAAAGTCAATGACTGGTCAGAGAAACGTCACCTGTGAGTCACAAGATGTAACTGCACTGTAATCACTTATATGTCTGCACAGGCTGTGTACACTGCTATCTACCACTATATGGTCACTGTATGGAGGTAATATACAGTCTGCAGAGACTGTGTACACTGGTGTCTACCACTATATGGTCACTGTATGGTGGTTATATACAGTCTGCAGAGCCTGTGTACACTGGTGTCTACCACTATATGGTCACTATATGGAGGTAATATACAGTCTGCAGAGCCTGTGTACACTGGTATATACCACTATATGGTCACTATATTATTATATATTATTTATTATTAGACAGTATTGGTCTTTGTAGACTGATCAGTAATAGTGTAGGGCAGGGGTCCTCAAACTTTTTAAACCGGGGGCCGGTTCACAGTCCCTCAGACCATTGGAGGGCCGGAATATAGTTTAAAAAAAAAGTTTTACTTTGGGGGTCGATACGATTACGGCGATACCCAATTTATATAGTTTTTCATGTTGAAGCGCTTTTTTTAAAATAAAGTTTTTATTTTGTAAAACAATATTTATGCATTGCTATCTTCTGATGGCCATAGCTTTTTTATATTTTTCTGTATACAGAGCTGTGTAAGGACTTTTTTTGCGGGATGAACCAACGTTTTACTTGGGTGTCACTTGGCATTTATATGGCTTTTTGATCACTTTTTATTCCATTTTACATGCTGAGGGATGAACAAAAATCACAATTCTGACTTTTTTACGGCGTTCACCGTGCAGGTTAAATAACATGACAGATTTATAGGGCAGGTTGTTACATACGTAGCAATACCAAATATGCTTGCTTTATTTTTGGATCTTTTTTCGGGTGATGGGTGTTTGTAAAGGGGAAAAGAGCAGTGTACGTGTTTATTTTTTGTGTTTCACTTTTTTTTTTCACTTTTACCCACAGGGGATTTGCATCGGTATATGCAGCATTGCTGGTCAGTCACCATGACAACATTTGTAGAATTCCCAATGCCGACCACATTTCTTATAGATTCCAGCTCTCCCAGATGACAAGTGTGCTGAGCAATAATCAGGGAGGGGGGCCAGGAATAGATCACCTGCAGACGAGACAAACTTGTCACCTGGGAAAACTGTGGAATCTATAACAAATGTGTCCGACATTGTGAACTCTACTAACATCTTCACCCAGCTTTCCCAGACACCTGAAAAGCTAAACATGCAACAGGGACTGGGAAAGCACATTACAATCCATAATAATTATAGGGCTTCTAAAAAGGTGGTCACCTCTGTCCGACAAGTTGGCTCCTGTCCTGACTCGGAGGTTGGGGGGACGTGGGGGCTCCTGCCCTGGGTCTGGAGGAGAGGGGGGGCTCCTGCCCTGGAGGAGAGGGGGGGCTCCTGCCCTGGGTCTGGAGGAGAGGGGGGCTCCTGCCCTGGGTCTGGAGGAGAGGGGGGGCTCCTGCCCTGGGTCTGGAGGAGAGTGGGGGCTCCTGCCCTGGGTCTGGAGGGGAGTGGCTGAATATGCCCTGGAGGAGAGGGGGGGATCCTGCCCTGGAGGAGAGCGGGGGCTCCTGCCCTGGAAGAGAGGGGGGGCTCCTGCCCTGGGTCTGGAGGAGAGTGGGGGCTTCTGCCCTGGAGGAGAGGGGGGGCTCCTGCCCTGGAAGAGAGGGGGGCTTCTGCCCTGGAGGAGAGGGGGGGCTTCTGCCCTGGGTCTGGAGGGAGGCTTCTGACCTGGCACTCCGTGGCTCCTGCCCTGCCTCTCGTGGCTTCTCTCCTGTGGCGGGAATGCTGAGGACTGACCTCACATCCTGCTCTGGAAGTCAGCCTCAGCGGCGCCTGGAGTGCGGACTGTGGGTGGGGGACACTATGGAGCTGATGGGAGGTGCCTGAGGGCGGACACTTACAGTATATGGGAGGTGTCTGTGAGTGAGTGGTGGAGGGCGGACACTCTGCAATGTTTACATTGCAGAGTGTCCGCCCTCCTCCACTCACAGACACCTCCCATATACTGCAAGTGTCCGCCCTCAGGCACCTCCCATCAGCTCCATAGTGTCCGCCCCCCCCCGAAGCTGGCCCCGGCTGTTGTGCTGTTCACGATCACTCTCATGTTACCTGTCACCGCCCGCAGCACCTCCTATCGTATGGGAGGTGCTGTGGGCGGTGACGGGTGACGTGAGGCATCGTGAACAGCGCAACGGCAGGGGCCAGCTTATAGAGATCGCACCACTGAATAGGAGGACTGCGGCTCCGCTGCTGCCACCGCCAGTGCCTTGCTACATGTCAACGATCGGCAGCGGCGGCGGATGGCAGCGGCGGGCCGCATAAAAATCCCGGGGGGGCCGCTTGCGGCCCGCGGGCCGTAGTTTGAGGACCCCTGGTGTAGGGTATTATTCAGTCACTATGTGGTGGTAATTTGTGATCGTGTTCTGGTGGTATAATCAGGTCCTTATGTAATAGCGTTATTGGTAATGCTGGTCTTAGTATAGTGGGATTTGATTGGTAGCAGTATGATGGTGAGATGTATGGTGAGGTATTTGCCCCTGTATTATCTACATTATCTAACAGCATGTCCTGGTACATGGTCGTGGTCAGGGAGGTGGGCGAGGGCATTCAAAAGTTTGCTTTGGGGCCCTGGCTTCTCTAGTTACACCCCTGCCCATGTAGGTAGGTATATGGTCCTGTAGGTAGGTATATGGCATTGTAGGTAGAAATATAGCCCCTGTCAGTAGGTATGTGGCCCCTGTAGGTAGAAACATGGCCTTTTAGATAGATAAATGCCCACTCTAGGTAGGTTTATTGCTCTGTAATTAGAAATATGGCCCCTGTAGGTAGGTAGGCCCCTGTAGGGAGATCTATGTCCCTGTAGGTAGAAATATGGCCCTGTAAGTATGTATATGGCCCCTGTAGGTAGAAATATGGCCCAGTATGGAGGTAAATGCCGCCTGTAGGTAGAAAAAGAAAAGAAAAAAGTACTCACATTTCAAGGTTCCTCTGCTGCGGCGCGAGCTCCTTGAGCAGGTGAACAGCGTACGCGGCATGACATCATCACGCCGCTTAGGATGGCACACTGCTCTGGGGATCTCCTGGTCCAGAAGCTGAGACCCAGCGTTGCAAGGGATGTGATGAAAACCTCGGATCACTCCCCTGCAATGCTGAGGTGTATGTACAGCGCTCACTAAGTGCTGTATATACAATGGAGAAGGCAAGGACTGTAACAAACCATTCTGCCTTTTCCCGGTACAAGCAGCTCTGTGTGCAGCTGTTGACAAGTATTAATTGCTGGGCGGGCAAGGCTGGTGGTACTCCCATCGGTGACCATCGCTGCAGTGCACTGGGCGACAGCCCGCTTCGCCCGCCTTAGGAACAGCCCTGGTTATATGCTGTATGGCCTTGAAGGGTCTCACTATTTGTGTATATGGACTCCAATGACATTGCAACTTGTTGGTTTAGTGGTCAGGGACCTGATCAGACACATGTGTAATGGCAGCTAACACCTCATATAATAAAGTGCCTGAAGACATCCACTGAGTGTGGTCCCGCATAAGCAACAACGAACAGGACTAACAGCGGGGCACAGAACCATTGAAGAAAACACCAGAAAAACATCAGAGCTGGTGAGTACAGTGCTTGAAGACATCCTCTGAGTGTGGTCCATCATAAGCAACGATTAACAGAACAATGTTAAATCACTAAATACCATATGATTTGGTGCAGATTTGTCACTGTGGATCTGTGGACATACTGTGGATTTTCCAATGCAGAAAAGCTGCAACATTTCTATTTTGAGTGCAGGAACTCCAAAACATGCACATCACCATGGTTTTTAGTCGTGTCTATGTAGCCCAGCAACCATTACTTGTGAGCATAACCTAAAAAATCAAGTATTTATCTGAACAAAAAAATGTTCAGGTGTTGGGAATATTAATCCCAGTTTTAAAGCAAAATTTCTAGTGGTATTCTCACTATCTGTTGAATTAAATCTGTATTCCATTTTAAATTTCTCCGATTCGTGCCTAAATCTGTGCCGACCTCAGAGAACAAAAAGATGACTATGCATATGTGGCTCTGCCTCGTGCCAAGCTTTCTTCAGGAAACAAGCGATAAAAAAGCCAGTTTGGTTAGTAGGGTCTATAAAGAAGAATTTATGTAAAATAAGATAATTTATATATATATATAAATAAATACATACAAATAACTATCAGACAATTGATTATGGAACACACCAGTATATCAAGATTACTAATATTATCAATAATACCATTATAAAAAAACGATATAATACCACACTATGTCCACATATCACCACTACATAGTGAATAAATAAAAATGCCATACTGGTTCTGGATATAAATCATTATACTACAACCAATATTACTGCCATACATTGACTATACAATACAACTGTGTACAACTGTAGATAGGAGTTGTACACAGGAGTTCTGCAGACATACACCACTCACACAAAATTAGGGATATTTGGCTTTCAGGTGAAATTTGTAGAAAACGTAAAAATGTCATCCTGCAGTGATACTGTAACCTAAAAGTAGGCCATTTAAGTCGTAGCATGCAATGTGAATTTTCTCATATAAAACAATTTAATGAAACAAACGTCAAAAACAGTATAAACCATCAAAAAAATTCCAGTGTCTCAATAACATATCATGTGGCCTTACTCATCACTTACGGCTTGACAATGATGTATTATGCTGTTCACAAGTCGAGTTATTGACTGCTGAGGCATGTCATTGAGCTTTAGGGGCTTTGAGCTTTATGGGTACAGAGTTATAAGCTGATTCCACAGGTTTTCTAGAGGTTTCAGGTCTGGAGAAAGTGCAGGCCACTCTATTTGATGTACCCCAGTCTTCAACAGCCATTCCATCAATGAGCTGGAGCATTGTTATCCATGAAGATAAAATTAGCCCTGAGTTGTTCATGCAGAGGCACAATAACTGGATTAATTACAGTATGTTATTCAAGTAATAGATGTTGTCACTGCACTATTCACAAAGTGTAGGGAAGTTCTGTATTGACTAGACACACCTGTCCACACTATAACACCACCACCACCAAAGGGTCGTCTGGTGACAACAATGGCTGATGCATAGTGCTCTCCTTGATGTCTCCAGCATCATTGATGGTCATCATTTCTGCTCAGAGTGAATCAATTTTTATCACTGAACAGCACCGAAGACCACTGGTCCCTCATCCAGCGTAGAGGCTCCCTGACCCATACAAAACGATAATGCCTGTGTCTGGTGGTGTGGTCAGGTACCCTTGCTGGTCATCTAGCATGCAAACCATGCTGATGTAAATGGTTGTGAATGGCCTGATGTGACACAAATGTCAGATATCACTAACTTTTTGTGAGTAGTGTAGAAGTTATTACAGTGCAGTTACATTCAGTGGCTCACAGGTGATGTATTCTCTGACTGGGGGTATTCACTTTCCCTTTTTTTTTTCCTCCGTCTGGTCAATACCACAATGCTCCCACTTACAACTCATCTCTGCAGAATTTGCCACACAAATATCTCAAGAACTTCCATACTCATGCGCCAGCTCTGTACAAACTCCCCATAGGTTGATAGGTGGAGGTGCGTGGAGATTATGAGGTGATAGGTTGGGGTTGTATTTTGTGTTAGCATGAGGCTGCATGACACAGTGGCATGGGAAAGGGCAGGAGAGGGGGAGCAGTTTACAGCTTACAAACACAATCTTCTGAGGGTGGGAACTGAGGACCAGACCCCTGGAGATTGTGCTGTGGCAAATACCCAAATAGGTCAAATGGTGCTCCCATGCCCCTCAAAAATGCAAATCACTGGCCCTGACCTGATGCACAGCGTAGTCAGCTTTGCCATCCCCAATTAGATGAAATGGAAAAGAAACACAATTGTGCCATCTTTTTTTTTTTTGGGAGGAATGGTATAGAGGACATGTTCAGCAAAGCAAAAGAAAAACGGCAGCTCACCATACAGTTATCAGCTGATGGAAACGTTGCTGCGCGTTGCCTGCCTAGAGTGGGCGTAGAGCACAATAATAATGTAGAACCGATGATACAGCAGCCAATAGTAGATCCCAGATAATAAAATTCAAAGGCTTTATTTCATTCCATTAACAAGCCAGCCTTCATTCCGCAACTCTAAGTCCAAACTGACGCTTTTCAGGTGACTATGTACCCTTACACCCAACTAGGTGAAATGGAAAAGAAACACAATTGTGCCATCTTTTTTTTTTTTTTAGAGGAATGGTATAGAGGATATGTTATCTTTATTCTGCAGGTCAGTATGATTCCAATGTTTTTTTTTTTCTTTTAATTTATTTTCCAGTGACATATTCTGAGACCACAATAATTGCTTCTGCCCTTCAAAAAAAATTCCTCATCTAATCTGCAGAGCCTGTGAGGTCCACAATTGACCAACGTTATCCTAATAGGGGAGAGATGATTGCAGCATACTGACTGCACCATTTGAACTAGATGGGAAACTAATTATTTGATAGTCTGCCAAGGGTGTGTTCACATTGCGTTTTTCTGTCTGTAAGTGGTAGGTCTTGGGAAAAAGGGTACCCCAACTGATACTGCAACAGAGCTGTGGTATGTCCCTAAAATTTGAAGAGAAACCCAGTTACTTTTGGACTATGTGTTCTCTATTTCATTGCGATACATGCAGGACACAAAAGCATGGTTTTCTACGCTTTTGTATTCCACATATATTGGCAAAAAATCAAGCACATATAGTCCATATGCTCTTTTGCAGTGTCTATATGGGTACCTTTTTTTTTGCGATATTCCAACACGGATATCGCTGATAAACAGTGTTATACCCTTAGTAGCAGAGAGTGATTCACAGAGTATTTCACATGACAAATATAATATAACCACAGGACCAGCGTGATATAATTTATAATATATTAATATTTTATTATATATTATATACTATATATAATATATATATTATAATATATATAATATATATATATTATATATATAACACATGAATCCAGAAGTTTACATACACTTTATAAAAAGACATATATGCATGTTTTTCTCACCGACATGAAATCAAAATGAACCTTACCCGTTTAGGTCAATTAGGATTACCAAACATTTTTTTATTTGCCAGATGCCAATGGGAGACAGAGAGTTTTTTAAGGCATTATTTTTACTTTCTACAAGTCAAAAGTTTACATACATTTCATTAGCATTTAGTAGCATTGCCCTTAAACTGTATGACTTGGGTCAAATGTTTTGGATATCCTTCCACAAGCTTCTCACAATAGTTGGTAGAAATTTTGGCCCATTCCTCCTGAAAGAACTGGTGTAACTGAGCCATGTTTGTAGGTCGCCTTGCTCCCACCTGCCTTTTCAGCTTTGTCCATAAATTTTCGATAGGGTTGGCATCAGGGCTTTGTGATAGTCACTCCAAAAGACTGACTTAGTTATCTTTAAGCCACTTTGTAAGCAGTTTGGCAGTATGCTTCGGGTCATTGTCTATTTGGAAGACTCATTTCCACCCAAGCTTTACTTCATGGCTGATGTCTTGAGATTTTGCTTCAGTAGTACCACATAATCTTCTTTCTTCATTATGCCATAAGCAAAAAACCCCATAGAATTGCATAACCCTTGGACTCAGTAAGAAGTAGCTTTTATTAATATCCAGATAAAAAACATAAAGGAAACTAAATCTTCATTATGCAATCTATTTTGTGAAGTTCTCCAGTCCATCCTGCAGCAAAACAACCCCACAACATGAGGCTGCCACCCATGTGTTTCACAGTTGGAATGGTGTTCTTAGTCTCCCAAGTTTCTCCTTTTCCTCTGAACATAACGATGGTCATTATTGTCAAACAGTTCAATTTTAGTTTTGTCAGACCACAGGACATGTAGGTCTTTATTCCTGTGTGCATTTGCAAACATAAATTTCACTTTTATATGTCTCTTTTGGAGTAATGGCTTCTTTCTGGCAGAGTGGCCTTTCAGCCCATGTAGTTACAGTACTCATTTCACTGTGGGTAATGACACAATCTTACCAGCATCTTCACAAGGTCTTTTGCTTTTGTTCTTGGGTTGATATGCACATGTCAGACCAAAGCACGGTCATCTCTGAGACTCAGAATCCATCTCCTTCCTGAGACATTCCTGAACATTCACATATTGTTTATATTTTCATGTTATTGTTTGTACAGATGAATGAGGCAACTTCAGTATCTGGAAATTGTACCCAAGGATGATCCCGACTTGTGCAAGTCCACAATTCTCTTCCTGATATCTTGGCTGATTTCTTTAAACTTTCCCACGATGTTACACACAGAAGCAGTGTGTTTCTGGTGTGCTTTAAAATACATCCACAGATGTGTCTCTAATTAACTCAGATGTTGACAATAAACCTATCACAAGCTGCCCAAAGTGTCAAGATTTTGTGTGGCCACCATTATTTTCCAGAACTGCATTAACTCTCTTGGGCATGGAGTTCACTATTGTTTCACAGGTTGCAGTCACTGGAATCCTCTTCTACTCCTCCATGACACCATCATGGAGCTGGTGGATGTTAGAGGCCTTGCACTCCTATACCTTCCTTTTGAGAATGCCCCATAGATTATCAATAGTGTTTAGGTCTCGAGACATGCTTGGCCAATTCAGCACCTTTACCTTCATTTTCTTTAGCAGGCAGTGGTCGTCTTGGAGGCGTGTTTGGGGTCATTTTCATCTTGGAATACTGCCCTGTGGCCCAGTTTCCAAAGAGATGGGATCATGCTCTGCTTTAGTATGTCAGTAATTGTTGACACTCATGGGTCCCTCAATGAACTGTACCTCTCCAGAGCCAGAAGCACTAATTCAGCCCCAAACCATGACACTCCCACCACCATGCTTGACTGTAGACAAGACAGACTTGTATTTGTACTCCTCACCTGTTTGCCACCATACAAGCTTGACACCATCTGAACCAAATAAGTTCATCAGACCGCAGAAAAAATAGAGAAAAGTAGGTTGCACTCCAAAACGTGTTTTTCTCACATTTTATTTTCCAAAAATTTTTATTATTATAAATGACAATATTTAAAAGCCAACTTCATGTGTAACGATCCATATCTGTACATGTATATTTAAGATATCACGCTGGCGTGATACACGTGCATTGGTCTTTTAGAAATGAATCATGAGAAAAATGAATGATATAAGAATGGAGATTCTATTGAGAAAGATCTAATGTATAAATCAAAATGTCTGTCTGTTATTAGAATCTTAAATATACATGTACAGATATGGATCGTTACACATGAAGTCAGCTTTTAAATATTGTCATTTGGATTAATAAAAATTTTTGGAAAATAAAATTTGAGAAAAACACATTTTGGAGTGCAACCTACTGTTTTCTATTTTTTCTATTTGGTTTCCCTTTTTTGGTTTGCACCCTTTGGGGACCACGAGTGCAGGAGACATAATCCATATATATTCATCAGACCACAGGACATGGTTCCAGTAATCCATGTCCTTAGTCTCCTTGTCTTCAGCAAACTGTTTGTGGGCTTTTTCTCTATCATCTTTAGAAGTGGCTTCCTTATGGGACAACAGCCATGCAGTGTGTGGCACATGGTCTGAGCACTCACAGACATGGGTGTAACTAGAGATGCCTGGGCCCCATAGCAAACATTTGGATGGAGCCCCTCCCGCCTCTCCAACTATGAACATTTACTGGGACCTCTTAAGTGATGCAGTTACTAGAAATACAGTACGAGTGAATGCCTCACCATAGATATCACCATCATACTGTTACTAAACAAATCCACTATACCAAAAGCAACATTACCAATAGTACTACTCAGGATCCAATTATATTGCCAGAACACAACCACAAATTTCCACCAAATAGTGACTGAATGATACCTCTTACTATTACTGAATAAAGATCAATATTACCACCATATAGTGGTGCCCTACAGATTGTATATTACCACCATACAGTGACCATATAGTGGTAGATACATGTACACAGGCTCTGCAGACATATATGTTATTACAGTGCAGTTACATTTTGTGACTCACAGGTGACATTTCTCTGACAAGTCATTGACTTTCCCTTTTATTCTGCATCAGATCCAGATTGAAATGACGACTTCTCCCGGCCGACACTCGTTCCTGCAGATTTAGACACAAATATCTAAGAATCCTCACTTTTCCAGTACCTCATTCCCTGCCCCCACCTCTGTACAAGCTTACCAGGGGAGGGAGAGTTGGTGCAGGTCATAGGTGCAGCCTCTTAGATGTAAGGGTAGGAACAGAGGATTCACCCCCTGGAGATTGTGTTACAGCTATGACCTGTACCCCTCTGAATCATATTACCTGGTAGACTTCCATTAGATAGGTTGGTAGGCCCTAGGTAAATAGGTTAGTAGGCTCCAGGTAGGTAGGCATTAAATAGGTCACAGGTAGGTAGGTAGGTATGTATTGGTCCAAGATAGGTGGCAGTCGTCAGGCAGGTCTCAATTATGTAGGTAGGCTACAGATAGATAGATAGATTGGCCCTAGTTAGGTAAGCAGCCCCAGGAAGGTAGGTAGACTGTAGGTAGGCCCCAGGTAGCTAGGTAGGCAGTAGGAGGACGACAGGTAGGCTGTAGGTGAGCCCCAGGTAGATAGCCAGTACATAGGCCTCAGGTAGGTAGGCCCCATGTAGGTAGGTAGATTGGTACTAGATAGGTAGGTAGGCAGTAGTTAGGCCACACTACCATTGGTACACTAAAAGGACTGGAGGAGGGGAAACCCACAAAGAACAGGAAACCAACCTAGAGAGGAGTGGGTGAACATTCGAGGAGAAACTTCATTCTTATGCTCCGCTGACCTGACATGCACCAGTGTGTCACCACACCCTCTTCTCCTCTCCTCTGTGTTACGCATTGGTATGTGCTTCATAAAATTGTACAGGGGAGGAGGAGCCAGGTAGCAAAGCATTAAAGGAATAGATTCAAATAACTGATAACCCACGAGCTGGGTTAAAATCCTACTTTGTGTACCCAGAGTGGTCGGCTGCCCCTGTCTACTCATTGTCCCGGCCTTGAGTGAAAGGGATGGCATTTAATTAACCCACAAACAAACACTCCCTGACGACATCCATTGTTAACTACTTTATTAAATAAATGGATCCAACACTGGTCCAATATAGTCCAATAAATCTAACACAGTCCAACCAGAAAACTTGTAAAAATACAAAACTCTTATCAGAATTTGGCTGACAGCTATCTAACATGTAAAGACATCTTTAGCCTGACTTAACAATAGCCTTCCAGACAGGCGTCCCCCTTTTAGGTATGTAGGCCCCAATAAAAGGAGTGTTCCAATCTTGCTTGGCTATAATCAATTAAATGAATGGGGAGATATATGTAAGCAAGATAGACAGGGAAGATCTCAAGTAGATAGGTAGGCAGGCAAGACCCTTGGTAGGTAGGTAAGCAAGGCCCAGGTAGGCAGACAGGCAAGATATGAGGTAGGTAGCAAGGCAGGCCAGGCACCTGGTAAGTAGTCAAGGCCTCAGGTAAGTAGGTAGGGCTGGTAAGAAAATCCCTAGGTAAAAGGATAGGAAAGGCCTAAGGTATCTTGCTAGGCAGGGAAGAGCCTCGGGTAGTGGGCAGGGAAGTCTCCAGGTAAGTAGTGTCCTCTTTAGTGCAATAATATGAAAAATAAAACTTAGCTTTCTCTGTTCTCCTGATGAGTGTTAGTGGCTCCCCAGTACTCCATGGTCAATAGGCAGACAGGCTCTAGGTAGGTTTGTAAACAAGGCCCAAGTAGGCAGATATGAAAGGTCCTAGGTAGGTAGGTATGCAGGCAAGGCCCCAAATAGGTAGGGCTGTTAAGCAAAGCCTCAAGTAGTTAGGTAAGTAAGGACCTAGGTAGAAAGGAAAGGTCGCAGCTTTAGTGTAAAACATTTTTGAAAACAAAACTGTCCTTTCCCCATTCACTGTAGGAGGGTCAGTGGCTCCCCACTCCATGGCTGTAAGGTAGGAAATGCCATAGACAAGTTTGTGAACAAAGCCCTGGTAGGCAGGCAGAGCCCAAGGTAGGTAGCTAGGTATGCAACACCCTTGATAAGTGAGCAAGACACTAGGTAGGTACAGTAGGTAGGGCTGATAAGCAAGACCTGAGGTAGTTAGGCAGGTAAGGTCCCAGATAGGTAGGTAAGCAGGGCCCAAAGCAGATAGGCAGGGAAGGCCATAGGAAGGTAGAAAGACAAGGCCCTAGGTAGATAAGCAGTGAAGGCCCCACGTTGGTAAATGTGTTTTGAGTCCTAGTGTCCAAAATAAAATTTCACCTGGAATGCTGTATTCTAAAAGTATTATTTTTTTAAATTTTACTTCTATTTATCATCTCAAAATGTCAAAAGGTTGTTTTTTTGTGGAACACAATTTCTTATTGAAGCTTGTATCTTTTTATTTTATAAACAATATGGAGAAAATACAAATCTTCTTTTGCTTTGCTCTAAAGAAATTGGTTCAGTAATTTTTTTTATACATTTTTATATTCATTTTATATAACCTGAGGCAAACCAGAAACACGTTACTAGTGATAAAGGAATGTGCAGAGAAGACCCAGATTGTGTCTTATCTACATGTTCTCTGGTCTCTGCCACATTTAATCATGTGATGTCATCAGTTTTGTCATAGGTCAAAAACAGTGCTGCAATCAAGAGTTTTGCAGATAGGGGATTATTTCAGTTTACTGTGCACAGGAAGGGGTTAATGGACCACAACATAGTATATGCTTACTATTATAACTAACTTACATACCTTACTTTCATTTTTAAATTGGATTCTATTTTGGTAATTTGGAGGAGTTTTGTATTATTATTATTGTGTTTATTTAGTGTATAAATGACCTGTGGCTTCTTACTGTTAGGTGGTTAAGCACAGGTGTATCTATAATAATTAAAAGTTAGTTGAATAATAAATTGCTCAAAACATGAATGCATGTAACACTGGACAGTTTTTTACTATTAGCATAAAGCAGGTGTGAATTAAAATCAATACTATTAAACAAACGACAAAATTGCCACTTAACTTTAATGATTAAAAAAGTCTCCTTTTTTGCCTTGTTTTTCCTCAAAACCCCAGCTGGGACGTGTTGGGTGTTAGCTTGAACATATTATTTTACAGGTGCTTTATACCCAGTAGCCTTTCAAAGAAATGATCAAGGCATTTATACGGAACTGATTTAACTTGAATCATTAGTGATCTTTCACTCTCATCATGATGCAGTAGTTGCTATTCAAATAAGACAATAGATCTCAGATGCTTCAAGACATCTCCATTGTGAAGAGTCCATTAAGGCAGGGAATTGCTCAGTACCCAGCTGCCTTGTCCCTCTCTCATTCCACTTGAATTGCTAAGTGTTTTATTTTTTTTACTAACATTCATTATGTTTTTGAATGTTTGAACTGTGCTGCTGAAGAAAAAAATGCCAATATAGTTGCTTTTTGTGTAACGCCAGGGAAATGAAGGCTTCATAATAAAGGTGTGAAGGTGATAGGTCAAAATAAATAGTGTACAGTAATCTATTTAATAGCTAATTGGCTGGTAACTTCTATTGACATACTCCAGTGAGAAATAGCAAAGAGTGTCATAGTGTCATAAGAAAAACACAAGGCATAACTATCAGTATCACTGTATAGGAGGAGATGATTTTATAGCCTTCTGACTTTACCGTAATTGTAAACATATCCTGGGATCATTTTTGTAACTGCATTATTTTATTTGTAGATATTCCACTTAAAATAACACTTGTTGATTAAAATATTTATCTATAAAACCTATGTGGCACATATACGATTTTTTCATCAGATAAAGTGTTGTCAGGAAATGTGGAAAATAGCTGCCAAATGTCATCACTAGCATATTCTACAATTATTTCTGCATTTCTAGAACAGCCCCTAAACTTTAAAGAAGTGACAATACACAACGATGGGTATAAAGTGCATTGTCAAAAGTAGCATTTGTTTGATGCTATTGTACTTTTACTGCGGTTTCTGTCTGGCTTGATAACATGACAACAGGGAATTCTTTCCTCTTGCAGCGTAGATATTATGCGAAGTCGCTTAGACAGTGGTGATTTGGGGATCAGTGGTAGTGTGACCAAGTTGGGGGTCAGTGCCTGTACTAGCATAAAGCAGATGGATACCTTCCAGGTGTTGTGATGTGAAATATGTTGACTGAGACAGTGATAACAGCCTCAGCGTGCCTGGCCAGTGTGTGATAGAAGCTACTGATGGAAAGAATTGGACAGCAAGAGATGTGCTGGGCCACAAGAGCATACTGGGACTAAGGGCATGTCCCCACGGCACCGGTTTGCAGGCGGTTTTTCAGACGGTCTGCGGTTTTGCAAACTGACTGAAAAACCGGCCACAAACTAACACACCGGGCTGCTATGGAACAGCATTCCCCATTATATGAGTTTTCCGCCTGGCGGTTTTTCAAACTGCCGGCCGCCCGAAAAACATTGTGCATGTTCATTCTTCGGTCCGGTTTTTAGACGGTTTATGAATATCGCAATGCTAACCGCGGAGAAAAGTCGTCCCCCGGCGGCCGTAGGGACGGCACTAAAACAGGACAAATACCGGTCGGATAAACCGACCAGTATTTGTCCTCTGCCGAGGGGATGAGCCCTAAGTGTGGCTGCAGAGAATACAAGCACTGAACAATAGGCCATGGAGATAATGATGTTGCACATTTTCCACTGGTGACTCAAATACAAAAGGCCTCCGTGAGATGAAGGTGGCAGGAGTACAACAGTAGTGGATATTACCTACTGGCTGAGACATGGGTGTGAGCTTCTGTCATACGAAATGAAGGCAGTCAAAGAGAGACAGCCTTTGGCCAGAGGTTTCCTGGTACAGGAGTGTAACATCCTATATCTGTAGTGAGTGGTGTTGGTGCAGTGGTGATTTCTCCTGACCATGACTCGTTTCTGCAGAATTTGCCATACATGTTTGATTTAACTTTAACTTAGCCCTTCCCACCTTTTCACCTACCTTTACACAAAATTTCCATCCATAGTGACCCAAGTAATAACAGTGCTCCCTTGCTGTAATGAATAGTAATGGTAGTGAAGCCTCAGTTTTGTGCCTCATACAGAAATAGTACCTCCCAAAGAGTAATATGGCTTCTCTAAGTCCCATATAGTGCCCAGTGCCTCATATAATTATAATGCCTCACAACGTGATAATGCATCCTGCACAGTAATGGCTCCTTTTGTGTTCCCATGCAATAGTAATAGTAATACTGTTACTCTTTGTTCCCTCATACTGTAATGCAATGTCCCATTCTGATATCCCATAAAATAGAAATCCCAGTGTACCCTCACACATTAGTAATGTCCCTCATTGTGCCTCCATAAGGTAGTACTGTACCCCTTTGAACCTCTATACAATGTAATTTTTCCCTTTTGTGCATCCGTATGGTAATATTAGTAACAATTGCGCACACTCACCCTTATAAATAGTATTCCTCTTGCCCAAATGAAATAAAAAACTTAACGTCATTCATATGCTCTATGAGACTTCTTCACTGAGAAAAGTCAATTAAGGCATGACAATGGCTTGATCCTCCTCTTGCTGACTGCCGTCCTTAGTCTAGGGCAGATGGCTCAAAGCTGCAACATTATCTCACTGCCTGTGAAGGAATGCTTATATCCTCAGCTGCTCCTGACATTTGGAGTCCACAGGCCTAAATCAGCCATGGCATAAGAAGAGTAAGGTGTGGGCAAGGAGCCAATGACTCTCTGCTTTGCCATTGATTCCCACTTGATCTATGTCCTTGTGGCCACTCATATGTTGACAAGTGGTGTCTGCTGGGGAAGGCCCATTTTCCCTCTGGGTTCAGTCATGGTTGCACCCCCTACGACTTCATCATTATACCACTACTTATGACTCAAAGGACTGAACATTTATCATGTCAGTATTAATGAGGGGTGTGCACTTTTAGGTATGTATTTTTTAAAGAAATCCATTACTTGGCTGATTGTTATCTGATTCAAAGAAGTAACTTTTAAATATCCTTTCAGGGTATTCTGAGTTAATGAAGAATGGCTATATAGAGCATTTTTCTGTCTGGAGGACCCATCATATTGATATAATACATAAATGGTCCACTTAATTCAATGGGTATTATGTAATGATAGATATTATTTTTGGTGTATCTACAAGAGAATTAATCCCTTGCTGGCAGGTTCCTCCATGAATAACTGTTGTTCGATTGGGGTCCTTGCAGTAGAGTTCTTAATATCTGGGGACCTTACAAAAACACTGGTCCTTATTTACTAATGTGATTGCACCAGAAAAATGTCTTAAACATTTTTGGTGCAGCATGTCGCACCCTGTCCCAGACACATTTATTATTGACTTGTGACACTTTCTGCACAGTGCACGACAGGAGGAGCATGGCTGAACTGGAAAATGATCATGGCCACCATTCCACATGCTGCACCAAAATCTGTGCCATAAAGTAAGCCAAAAATTGCACCAATTTATCAATCAGCATGAACCACTATGATAAATCTGGTGTATTTTCAGACTGCCTGTCTAAGTTTTACACTGTCTAACTTTAAGACAGCGCTAGTAAACGAGGGCCAGTGCCTTTAAAGATATCATGAAATAAATTGTAGCACTAAATGCTATTCTTCCTAAAGTGCAGATATTAAGAATGTAAACTTCTTTTACTGTTGAGTCAATCATGTAGCACATTTTTAGGGATCACTAACCTATAATAATTGTGGAAGGCTGACCACCCATGAAGAAGAGGGAAATACTGATTGGAGCAAGAGGAGAACACACTTAAGGAACATAATTAAAAATGGGATTTTTATTGCAATGTTGTTAACCATAAAGCTATTCACTGTGGAGCGTGCCAGGCTGGTATATGGAGCTTTAGAGACCAGGCAATGACCTATATGTCAGTGGTTTCTCCTCTCTAAGGAAGAAAGTTTATAGGTCCTGTCATCTTTTCTTCAATAGGCTTATGGTGATGGTTATGATGAAGATCATCACAATGTAATTTTCGCCAGTGGAATGTTGAAGTAGTGCAAGTAGCAGACTAAAACTGTTCTGCCATCTGTAGTTAAATATCAGCACTATCTGAATGGAGTGGAGAAGTATAATGTTTACCTTCCCGGCAGTCTATAAAAGTTGCCTTATCTTTGTAGACATTGTTTGGAGAAACATAATGCAAGGATTCATCAAGCTACAAAGGACTTATTAGAAATTTGGTTGGTCAACATGATAGATGTATTTTTATGAGGTTGCTACTTGGAGGGGTTATCTGGATGGTTTGATGGTTTGCATGCTGCTACACGTCATCATATGCCATCACCTCATTTTTGCAATTACTGTTTATAATCATTTATTATTTTCTAATCATTCATTTTTGTAATGGTTTAGTTTTAACTAGAACCTTAACTACAAAATGTAAGTATTTTTTGATTGGGTGAAGATAGGGTCTTTACTGTCAGGCTTCACCTTAAAGTGATCGTCTAACCACACTGTTTCAAGGAGCCAAAAACACTATCTCTTCCTGGTAAGATTGTGGGTGATTAGCAGCTCCATATTCAAAGGTCTTCTAATTACTCTGACATGAGAGCAGCAGATGTTTATCTGCAGTCCAGAGAAGCAATCTATTCAGAAAACATCTTCATTTACTGTTCCCTACATGTTGAAGGCTTTTTGCTTTCTAAATGTAATTATTATTATTATTATTATATTATTATTATTAGCAAATCAAAGATTGAATGATGATCTGGGACCAGATATAAGGTATAAAATTCCTGCCCAATGAGTCCATGTCATATTTTACTGAGATTAAATTTATGTGTGAAAAACTAATTCCTAAAAACTAATTTAACTGGGGCTTCTATGACAGCCCCAGATACAAAGGAAATGGCTACTTTATGGAATACTTTAAATAATAAGTAAAAGTACTAAAGTGAAGTAAAGAAAAAGAAGGAATGAAATTTATCAGTATAAAACGGTTGTCCTGGCCCAATAGATATTGTATAATATAGTACAATATAATGAAATCTAAGAAATTGGGAAAAAAATCTTGACATGTATTGTCAATTATTATTCATACTGCTATGTACTGGGTTTATTACTAGGTCTTAAAGAGAACCTCCACTCATCAATAACTTCTCATTTTCATATAAACTTTTTTCTATATAGAGTAGACCCTTAACATACAATATTATTGGTTCTGAGACGACATTTGTATTTTAAAACCATTGTATGTTGAAACCATAACTCTATATAAAACTGATTATTGGTTACAAAGCTCTAAAATTTGACCCTCAACATAATGTAAAATGAAGACTAAAGAAACTTAGGCAGGTAACGAATGCAGATAAAACAAGTCCTTACATATGTTGAAGAAATATCTGGGTCATGTACGATACAAACAATGTACCAGAAAAGTAGAAAATGGAGCCGCCTTTACCTGGACCTCAAAGAAGCCGCTCATCCTGGCACAAAAGAGCAGTAGAGAACATGTATTACCACACTATACTGTAGAGAGAAGCTACTAGACTGCCAGTCACTGCATGGATCTCACTAATACAAGTAAAAATCATATTTGCCAGCCACCTCATTAGTAATCCAGGAAATTTTAGCTCTACCCTGGAAATGTCCATATTCTGCCCACGAGTTCACTTGCTCCTCCTTTGAATGTCCATTTTCGGGTACAATATGCATAAGCTCATGGTAATTGATTGGAAATGTTGTTTCAAGATATAATGTCCTCTGTCTGTCTATCTGTCTGTCTATCTATCTATCTATCTATCCATCTCATATTTAACTATGTCTCTGTCTATTTATCTTTCTATCTATCTGTCTATCTACCTATATCTATTATTATTATTATTAGTGTTGAGCGATTATTATCGACAAAGTTGAAATCGGCACAGTTTTTTATGTTGATCGAAATTTTTAGATCATGCGATAATTTAGGTTAAAATCTGTGCATCATCTAATAAGATCGCGCCATTTTCGGCGCTTCCTGTCATTTTGGCGGCCAGCAAATCAGCTTACAGAATAGAGCAGGGTGAGATGTGTGTGCGACGTCATGACTGGGATGTGTATGGTTGCGATTGGCTGGAAAAATCACATGACCTCGTTTTACATAGAACAGCCCTTCCTGTTCATGATTCAGTGTCTCTCAGCGTCTCATAGCAGTAGGACGTGCGCTCTGCCTGTGTCCAACCAGCTCAGCGAAATTATTCTATTTCTTCACAGAGAAAGCTCTACTGTTAGCTGTGATCCTTACAACTTAGTTAGATCAGAGATTGGAAGATTTTATGTAGTTAGGTAGAGAATTTTAAAGGAGCATCTACCGCTGTAAAGTCACGGAGGGGAGCCGGGGGGGAGAGGGGGGGGGGAGCCCCTGTGGGCGAACACAGACAAACTCTATAAAGAATACTGGGTAAAGTTCACCAAGACTTAGTGTAGACATTGCACTGCAATAGCTTTATTATTAACAGTTTTCTATTGAAATATTTCCTGGATATTGGGCAGCCTGAACTTATATTAGGATACACATCTTTTCTAGTAACTGCAGGTCTCTTTGTTAGGTGCAAAACTCCACTTTTATTATCAGTATACATTTCAGATAGGTGTTCTTTTTAAATTTTGCCCATTCCAGCTTTGTTGATATAGCCACCTTGCAGTTAAATTAGAATCCAGCAATTTTGTAGTCAGCACAGGTTGATAGGTGCCAAAAATACCTTTTATTATCCGAATACATTACAGATACGTGTTTTTTCACTTTTGCGCACTACAGCTTTGTTCATTGAGGCACCTTGCACTTAAATGTGAATACAGCAATTTTGTAGTCACCACAGGTGAATTGATAGGTGCCAAAAAATACCTTTTATTATCCGAATACATTACAGATACGTGTTTTTTCACTTTGGCGCACTACAGCTTTGTTCATTGAGGCACCTTGCACTTAAATGTGAATACAGCAATTTTGTAGTTACCACAGGTGAATTGAAAGGTGCCAAAAATACCTTTTATTATCCGAATACATTACAGATACGTGTTTTTTCACTTTTGTGCACTACAGCTTTGTTCATTGAGGCACCTTGCACTTAAATGTGAATACAGCAATTTTGTAGTCACCACAGGTGAATTGATAGGTGCCAAAAAATACCTTTTATTATCCGAATACATTACAGATACTTGTTTTTTGCACTTTTGCCCAGTCCAGATTTGTTGATAGAGCCACCTTGCAGTTAAATTTGAATCCAGCAATTGTGTAGTTACCACAGGTGAATTGATAGGTGCCAAAAAATACCTTTTATTATCCGAATACATTACAGATACGTGTTTTTTCACTTTGGCGCACTACAGCTTTGTTCATTGAGGCACCTTGCACTTAAATGTGAATACAGCAATTTTGTAATCGGCGTTCTCCGCTCCGTGTTTCCACTTGAAAACTCCGGGGTGGTGGAGGTGGACTACAAGTAAAAGCGCAACTGGGATTCCGTGCACATATACGATACTATCGGTCAGAAGGTAAGGTGGTCTCCTTTTTTGGCTGTACATCTTCGGTACAGCTCGTTAAACAGCCTTCTGAACGTAGTCAGAACAATAAACAGCAGCTCCTGCTTGCTCCCGCCGATGATGCCACAAGGACGCCAAAGGAAGATAATGGAACAATTGCTAGAAGAAAAGATGATCTTCACGCTGGAGTGGAGCGGCTTTCAAGAAGCGCTGATAAAATGAATGCTGGTTACAGGCTCAACATAAGTTGAGGATAGAAATTTTTATTAAAGTATTACGCGTTTCGCAGGTATAAATCCTGCTTCATCAGATACATACAAAGACATAGGAAGAGGATGGGCTTTAAATAGGAACGAGGTTCAATGAAAGCACATAGTAAACAAAACAATCACATGATTTTTCCATAGTAAACAAAACAGTCACATGTTGTAAACATAGTACTATAGTAAACAGTGTGTTTGATATTCGGATCCTCATTTGTGAAATAACATATTAACCTATTATAAAAGGCATATGTGAAAATTTTTTTTTACAAAAATAAAAATAAAAATAAAAAATGTGCATACATAAAAAAGAATGTGCATATGTTAAATCTATACATTGATAAACATATTTAAAAATGAAAATATAAAACTTATATATACATAGCGGTAAAACAATAAACAAGGTAAGCAGGCGAAAAACCGGGAGGGGGGGGGAGGCCGATAAAAATTACTATATGCATAAATATATATGTATATATATATATGGAAGAAAAAAAAAAAAGTATATATATACAATACATACACATACACATATACACACAAATATATATATATATACACATATATATATATATATATATATATATATACATACATATATACACATGTACACATATGATTAAAAGAACTAAAAGGAGTAATCATTTTGGAAAATATGCATAAACAAGAACGGACCTCGGATGATATATTAAATAACTGTGTCCTGGAAGTCCGTACGGTTTTAATGTATTGAGACGGTAAATCCAGAAGACCTCACGCTGGCTAAGTCTCCTAGGTCTATCTAGTATTAGGGGATCTATATATTCGATAGGTTGTATTTTAAAATCAGGGCTTTGACTGTGATGAACAAGCTGAAAATGCCTGGGTAGACTATATACCATGCGGGCATGGGTGACATCGTATCTGTGATTAACCAAACGTCGAGATAATTTGGTAGTAGTCTTTCCCACGTATTGGATTCCGCAATTGCAGGTAATTAAATATATGACAAAAGAACTAGAGCAGGTAAGATGGTTTTTGATCTTAAATGTTTCCTCCGTTGCTGTGGACTTGAAGTGGTCGTTACTTATTATTTGTCCGCAACATTTACATAGAGGGTGTCCACAGGGATAGGAACCCTTTGGTTTGGACACTTCTGTACCTTTATTCTCTGTAGTTTTCCTATGCTGTTTCAAACGGGATGGTGCTAGGATATTTTTCAAGGTACGGGCTTTGCGATAAATATATTTAGGACGTTCAGGTAAAACTTCTTTGAGACCTGGGTCCCTCTTTAAAACTTCCCAATGTTTATCCACAATGTTCTGTATATCTCTATATTGTGAATTGTGGGTTGTGATGAAACACAACTCAAAATTTTTTGCATTTGTGGGTTTACCTTGATTTTCCAGGTAAAATTTTTGGTCATGCATGGCAGCTTTGTTGTATGCCCCCTGTAACAATTCCTTAGGGTAATTCTTTTGCAGGAATTTTTCTTTTAAACCATCAGCTTGTGATATAAAATCGCTTTCTTTTGTACAGTTTTTTCTTAATCGGCGGAACTGGCCGTAAGGAATATTTTTAAGCCAGTTTTTTTGATGACTCGAGCTAAACGCAAGGTAGTTGTTCGAATCCGTGGGCTTAAAATGGGTTTTTGACACAATGATATCATTTTCTATATATAGATCTAAGTCCAAAAAGGTTATTTCGTTCCTATGTGCCGTTGCAGTAAAAGTAATGCCCCAAGAAGTGTTATTTAAAAACTCAACGAATAAATTAAATGTGTCCATAGATCCCTCCCAGATTAAAAAGAGGTCATCTATAAATCTCTTGTAATACACAATACATTGATTATACGGGTTGTTACTACTCCTGATAAATTGGCTCTCAAATGCTCCCATGAATAGGTTGGCTACAGACGGTGCAACTCTGGTGCCCATGGCTACTCCAACGTTCTGCTGATAATGGGTATTGTGGTACTGAAAAAAATTATTTTTCAGAATAAGCTCCAAACCAGTTATTAAATTTTTTTTTAAAATCCGTGGAAAAAATGGGTTCTGAATCCAAAAAACGTTTTACAGACGACAGGCCTAATTCATGTTTAATATTTGAATAGAGCGACGTGACATCTAGTGTCGCCAAAATATACTGATCATTTCAGGATTTACCAATAAGTTCCCTTAATATAGCATCTGAGTCTCTCAAAAAGCTGGGAAGCCGATCTACCAATGGCTGAAGCTGAATATCTAGGAAGTGTGAAAGGTTAGATAGGGTGGAATGGATACCCGAAATGATGGGGCGTCCCGGTGGATTTGTTTGATGTTTGTGAATTTTGGGAAGGTGGTAGAAAAAAGGTATAGAAAAATTAGTGACAGTTAAAAAAAAAAATTTCATCCTTAGTGATTATGTTTTTTTCAAAGTTCTCTGCAATAAACTCATTGTATTTGTTTTTGAGCTTTTCATATACTTCTGGTTGGACTTTACTATAATAGAACTCGTCACTCAGTGCTTCGTTATTGTAATCAGAATAGTTTTGAATGATGACAGCGCCCCCTTTGTCGGCGCTTCTGATGACTATATCTGTTCTTTTAGAAAGACTGTTGAGGACTTTGGTTTCTGTTTTGGATAAATTTGGTTTAGATGGCAATTTTTTCTGTATTTTTCTTAAATCGTTAGTGACTAGTTCAGAAAAAACTGGGATAAAATTCCCCTGGGAATTGGTGGGATAAAACTTGGATTTTGCCTTTATTGGATTGCCCAGGCGACCCATGTTCGGGTCTAATTCAATATTAGTACTTAAGATGGAACTATCCTTGTTCGAATATCAAACAACACACTGTTTACTATAGTACTATGTTTACAACATGTGACTGTTTTGTTTACTATGGAAAAAGCATGTGATTATTTTGTTTACTATGTGCTTTCATTGAACCTCGTTCCTATTTAAAGCCCATCCTCTTCCTATGTCTTTGTATGTATCTGATGAGGCAGGATTTATACCTGCGAAACGCGTAATACTTTAATAAAAATTTCTATCCTCAATTTATGTTGAGCCTGTAACCAGCATTCATTTTATCAGCGCTTCTTGAAAGCCGCTCCACTCCAGCGTGAAGATCATCTTTTCTTCTAGCAATTGTTCCTACAGCAATTTACGTGTTTTTTCACTTTGGCGCAGGCCAGCTTTGTTGATAGATCTACTTTGCAGTTAAATTTGAATACAGCAATTTTGTAGTCACCACAGGTGAATTGATAGGTGCCAAAAAATACCTTTTATTATCTGAATACATTACAGATACATTTTTTTTCACTTTGGTGAACTACAGCTTTGTTCATTGAGGCACCTTGCACTTAAATGTGAATACAGCAATTTTGTAGTCACCACAGGTGAATTGAAAGGTGCCAAAAATACCTTTTAATATCCGTATACATTTCAGACAGGTGTTTTTTTCACTTTTGGTCAGTCAAGCTTTGTTGATAGATCTACTTTGCAGTTAAATTTGAATCCAGGAATTTTGTTTTGATTTGAGGGATTTGGAATAGCTGTGATTTGCCGTCTTTTAATAAGAGACTTTCCAAAACTCTTCCATACCTTCTCAAATTTTTATATTTCTGAAATGGAGCGAAATTCAGGTGGTAAGCAAGCAAAGAGGGGGGTAGGACATGGAGGTAGAGGTACGAGAGAAGGTGCTCCTTCCAGTGCTGGCGACAACACGCATGCCAGCAGATCATCAGTTGCAGGACCGTCAGGCCTGTCATCGCTGGGTCAGGGCCCTGTGAATCTCAGTAACGAACAGTGTCGCCAATCTGTTCTTCAGTGGTTAATGCAACTTGCAGCATCACCTTTAACATAGCTAGCAATCCCTGTATTGAAACCCATTTATTACAATTAAAAAAGAGAAACAAAGACATGGTGGGATTCCATCCTATTTTAAAAATGTGTTTTCTAGAATTAAACTACTAAAAAACTTGCATGTACAAAATAGCTGGTAAAAGAAATTCCTCTGAATTGTACACGGGAGGTACATGAAAACTTGACCAGATGTAGGTTATTCAGAGGACATGGAGTATGGAGCACGGACAGAGAACAAAGTACAGAGACAATTTCCTCCAGCACGTTGAGTAAAATGAGAAAAAGAATGCCAAAAAAAAAGGGCACCTGGGTGGAACAGGAGCGTTAACCACCAGTATTTCCAAGTGAAGCTTAATTGGTCCCTCATACGGAGGGGCAAGCGCTACCCAGGACAGGGACAGTATATGTCCAGTGAATCTAAAATGGTGGTTGAAAGACTCCTTTTTCCGGCACTTTTTAATCTGGAGTCATGCAGATTGGGGCTCATGCTGTGGCCCAGGACAGGTATAGTCAATGTCCAGTAAGACTAAAATGGTGGTTGAAAGACTCCTTTGTCCGGCACTTTTTAATCTGGGGTCATGCAGGTTTGGGGCTCATGCTGTGGCCCAGGACAGGTATAGTCAATGTCCAGTAAAACTAAAATGGTGGTTGAAAGACTCCTTTTTCCGGCACTTTTTAATCTGGGGTCATGCAGGTTTGGGGCTCATGCTGTGGCCCAGACAGGTTATAGTCAATGTCCAGTGAAACTAAAATGGTGGTTGAAAGACTCCTTTTTCCGCACCTTTTAATCTGGGGTCATGCAGGTTTGGGGCTCATGCTGTGGCACAGGACAGGTATAGTCAATGTCCAGTGAAACTAAAATGGTGGTTGAAAGACTCCTTTTTCCGGCATTTTTTTAATCTGGGTCATGCAGATTTGGGGCTCATGCTGTGGCCCAGGACAGGAAATAGTCAATGTCCAGTGAAACTAAAATGGTGGTTGAAAGACTCCTTTTTCCGGCACTTTTAATCTGGGGTCATGCAGGTTTGGGGCTCATGCTGTGGCCCAGGACAGGTATAGTCAATGTCCAGTGAAACTAAAATGGTGGTTGAAAGACTCCTTTTTCCGGCACTTTTTAATCTGGGGTCATGCAGGTTTGGGGCTCATGCTGTGGCCCAGGGCAGGTATAGTCAATGTCCAGTGAAACTAAAATGGTGGTTGAAAGACTCCTTTTTCCGGCATTTTTTAATCTGGGGTCATGCAGGTTTGGGGCTCATGCTGTGGCCCAGGACAGGTATAGTCAATGTCCAGTGAAACTAAAATGGTGGTTGAAAGACTCCTTTTTCCGGCACTTTTTAATCTGGGGTCATGCAGGTTTGGGGCTCATGTTGTGGCCCAGGACAGGTATAGTCAATGTCCAGTGAAACTAAAATGGTGGTTGAAAGACTCCTTTTTCCGGCACTTTTTAATCTGGGGTCATGCAGGTTTGGGGCTCATGCTGTGGCCCAGGACAGGTATAGTCAATGTCCAGTGAAACTAAAATGGTGGTTGAAAGACTCCTTTTTCCGGCACTTTTTAAATCTGGGGGTCATGCAGGTTTGGGGCTCATGCTGCGTTCCAGGACAGGGATATTCAATGTCCAGTTCAAGTAAAATGATGGTTCAAATCATACTGCCTTCTGGCACTTTTTAATTTGTGGGTCATGCAGGTTTAAGGGTCATGCTGTGGTGCAAGACAGGGATAGTGAATGGTCTGTGATTTTTTTCTGTGGCTTTTATAACCTGTAGCACGTATCCATTTGACTGTTGTGGATGTTAATTCCAGCTTCTCCAGCCCTGTTTGGGTGTAAGAATGAAGGTGTTGTTGCTCTCCCATAGACTTTAATGGTCATCGATCATAATCTATCATCGACCATCGAATATCTTGTCGATGATGGTCGACTATCGACCATCGATCGATGTCGATGGCCAACGTAATCGCTCAACACTAATTATTACCATGTATTTTAGAGCGCCATTAATTCCAGGGCACTGTACATTTGAGGAGGGGTACATACATAATATATGTCAAACAAGTACAATGGTGACGATAAATGACTAACAGAGAGAGAGAGGACCCTGCCCGCGAAGGCTTACAATCTACAAGGAAGGAGGGAAGAGACAGAGGGTGAGGGGCACACATGTTTGTGGGGTGTAGCAGTGACAGCGGGGTTATTCTAGGTTATAGGCAATCCTGAAGAGATGGGTTTTCAGGTTGCTTTTGAGACTACTGAAATTGGAGGAGAGTCTAATGTGTTGGGACAGTGAGTTCCAGAGTATGGGGGATGCACAGGAGAAGTCTTGGAGACGGTTATGTGAGGAGCTGACTCTGATAGCGCAGAGAAGAAGGTCCTGTGAGGAGCGGAGATTGCGTGAGGGGAGGTATCTAGAGGTTAAGGCAGCGGGGTATCTCTATCTATTTCATATCTATTTATCTATCTGACTGTGTATTGACCTACCTGTCTATCTCACATGTATGTATTTCAATCTATCTATACCTGCCCCACATCTATCTATCCAACTCTTTCTATCTTTACAACTCTTTCTATCTATCTATCTATCTATCTATCTATCTATCTATCTATCTATCTGTCTAGTACGGTATATATAGCTCCATGAACAAATGCAAATTTTAACTTTACTAAGGCTTACGAGGAGAATGAGTCTCATTTGATTTTATAACTATTTTTACTATAGGGGAAGGTGAAAGTTGCCAGAGTGTGAAAAATGAATTTGATAATGGCCATCCTAAAATTGGGCCGTAAAGTACTTTTCCATGGTAAGATATATTGATGCTATAATGCCATTATTCCACTCCATCACGTTTAAATGTTACTCCAATTATGTGAAAGTTAAATATAACCCTATGTAACAACAGGAAGGACAGCACTAAGTTGTCCCGTTTAACAACTTACACTTAAACTATAATAAAGCTCTTGTTATTATATTTTATGGAACGGAAACTCCGAATGTAAAGATAAATTAAGGAGATATCTCCGAGTTATTAGAGAAGTGTATTTACATTTACAGATTGCATTATATTATGCTTTTATGAACAGATCAAGACATGAAATAGCCCTCACCTGCAAGGATTGAAGAGGAAGGTAATTTTGCTTAATACGGGTTATAAAATTAATCTGATTGAAATCGCCTGCGATTATTCTGTAGAATACTGAGTGCCAGTACAATCACTTACACTCTTTTTTTTATATTTTTAGTCAAGCCTCGTGCAGATGAAAGCTAATTACAAAGTAGTGATGTGAGACGTTAAGGAAATAGTTTGTATAGCACAGAGCAGGCACGGCTAATTGGGATTTGTGATTACACGGATTGTTGTTAGGGAGAATTAACTATCAGCAACCTCTCCTGCAAAGCCCCTTCATCAAGAGAAAGCAAAAATAGACGCTGGGCCTGTTATTTATCTAATTATGCTGTGAACATTTTTTTTCCCTGAGTGGGCTACACTTTGTCATAGCTTTCGTAATATCCAGTTTCTTTTATTTTTTTCACACTCTTGGGAGATGGAGGGTTAGATAAAATATGCTTGTTGTTGTCATTTAGTAATCAGTAGAATGAATTTGTAGATACAGGGGGTACTGTATAATTCAGAAACTGAATGTCATTAGAACAGAATTATTCAATTCACAGGAGAAGACAAGCATCAGAAACTGATGATCAGAAACCATGGAACCAGTGTAATGCTTGATGGGGCATCACAACTAGTGCGACTAGTACGTGTGAAAAAATGCTCAACTACATTTTTTTGTTTCGTCTTGTTACATTTCTGCAGCATTAAGGTGGATTTAAAAGACCTTGTTTTATCTTTAAAAAAAATTGTATTATATTAAGGTTTGTAGTACTGTGTACTGTAAGTTATATCTATATACAGTATACTGTATACTTCAACAGAAACAGCAGCACATTCAAAACAAAAGATCCAAAATAGAAAAAATTGTAGTTGAAAAGTGCAAAAATGTGGTTTATTAGTCAAGGTATAATGAGCATTTTTGCACTTTTATTGTAATGTTAAAAATTTATTATGTGTTTTTGTTTCTAGATACTTTTTTGCCTTGTCTTACAATAGGGGGCATCGGATGGACCTCGGTTAAAGGGAGTGGCCTTGTGGAAAAGAGCATGGCTTAGTGTTTGACGTCGCGGACCAAACATATGCATCAGAATTTTGCCCCAATTAGTGGTATAATGTAAGCCAACTAATAATAGGTGTATAGTTGGATTAACGAGTCAGATATCCAAAGCTTTATTCCAACATTTGAAGCTCACAGGAAAGTAGAAATAATGTGTTCGTAAACGCTGACGCGTTTCTGACCTTAATGGGTCCTTGTTCACAGCTGTGAGCTTCAAATGTTTGAATAAAGCTTTGGATATCTGACTCGCTGGAATATCTACATTGATTGGGAAACTTGTGCTTGCGTTTGGAGCGTAGACTGGCAGCTCTCCATGCAGGACGCCGATATTCCTATTCCTGAGTATCACTGATGTCTTACACTATGGTATGGAGAAAATGTTACGGAACATTCTGTTGGCTATATCATAGAGGATTCATACATATGGAAGAAGGGGTAAGCCACATATGTATTGTTTATGTTGTTGTATATTTAGACTAGACAGTCCAAATCTGCACCAGATTTATCATCTATCAACTATGATAAATGTGGTACAATTTAAGACTGTTTTCTAGAAAAGTACCTTACAGTGGTGCATGCTGCAGTATAACAGAAATCATGGTGCATGACTGGGATTTAAACAGTAAAGAGGTATTTTTAAGTTTAACAAAAAATGATCTAAAATGGGGAAAGTTACCTAATACAACAAATTAACCATATAGTGTACATTCACACAACTGATTTAGACGCTGATTCTGGCGAGGATTCAGCTCTGAATCTGCCTTAGAATCAGTGTCCAATCCAACTGTAATCTGCCTTACATTGTTTCAAATGGAAAATCAGATTTTCTTTCAGCACTGAAAAATAAGTGATTTCGATTACAGAGGCGGATTCCACACTGAATCCTCACATTATATTATATAATCTGCCTCTGAAAATCAGCGTCAAATCCTGGTCTGAAATCCATTTTTTCAGGCATGGATTTCAGATGAGGATTCAAAGCTAATTCAGTGTTGAAAAGTTCAGCATCAAAATCATCCACGTGAACATATCCTTATTCACCTGTCCTCAGCAGTTTATGATGCAAGATATTTTAAGGCAGTGATTTGCTTCAGTGGTCATGTAAGTATACAGGCACATCATTGCTGCAGAAAACTAAACAAAGACCAATGGGGAGGATCAAATGTCAGGTGTGTAATAATAATATTAGAGAATTTTAATCTTCATATAGCACCAACATATTCTGCATTGCTTAACAATACTGAAGATAAATGTTTTGCTATTTATTTTTGTTTTTTCAGAACTTTGCAAGGAACCTTAAAAAGAAGGTGTGTTGTGGAATTCAAGAGTAACATGATGGCATTGTTGTCATATATGAAATTTCCTTGTAAGGCTCCATTATCATGTTTTATGCTTCCATTAACTCTATCCTTTGGAATACTGTGAAAAAGATATCCTGAGGGAGGAACAGAACAATGGGTAGACACAGGTAGACAACTGTCTAGGGGACCATATAATGTCTATCAGGAAGGAGGCGTAAAGATGTACGGAGCGCGCTCACATGAGTATATAGTAGGTGCTGGCTGGAGATCACTGAACCTGACCGTTTAGCTACTTGGGTGCCGCAGTCAATGTAACTGTGGAATTTAGGTGGGGGGGGCACTCCCACCTTAGGACTGACTCCCTCACAACACAATTGCGGGCCGCTGACTGGCAGTCATGGCAGTGGGGAGCCTAAATAAGGTCCCCAGGCCTGCCATCTCCTTGCCCCTATTACACCTTGCCTAAGACAGAATAGTGCTTAATTGATTATGCTCGCTAAGTAAAAGAAATGTAAAAGAATTGAAAATATAGAAACACCTCTATATTACCATAAAAAAGAAAAAACAATAAAAAAAAGTAACAGAATTGGTATCACAGTGTCTGTAAAAGTCTGATCTGTTAATATTTAACCTTATGTATCCCGCACGGTGAACACTATGAAAAAAAATATCCAGCTTCAAAATGGTGTTTTTTCTGTGACTTTGCCTTCCCAGAAATTGAAATAATAAGTGATTCAAAAGTCACAGGTGCCCAGAAATGATACCAATGAAAATCACTCTCCAGTCTGCAATTAGCAAGCCCTCTCACAGGTCTGTAGATGATATATATTTGATATATTGATCCACAGAATAAAGATAATGGGCAACATGAATGAAATTTGGCGTGGGGACGCCAAATTTCATGCAGGTAATAATGGCATAAAATCTACTTGATTTATGAACCTGCTCTACAGTGGGTCATAAATCAGATGCATTGTAGCGCTAGGGCAACATTTCTGTTTCAGGTATATCACTTTCAAAGTGGTATACCTGTTCCAGCTGTAATGCGCCTGGAAATGCCGTAACAAAGCCATAAATATGTAGCTTTGCTACGGTTCTAGTGCGCCACGCCTCCGGCCACAATCAGGTACCTTACAAAGCACCGCAGGCGTGATGTAATGTGCCCCGGAGTGCGGGAGATTTGAAAATATATGAATGGGGCTACGCCTGATATTGGGCTGAAAAGATACCAGATATCTGGCACAGCCCCGTTCATACATCTCGCCCAATATGTCATTTATACTGCAAACCCCAAAAAGATGGAGCAACTTTGTTTTTCTCCAATTCCAACTAGCTGAAGAGGGTGCAGCCGCAGGTACTGGGCGTCAGGAGAGTGCCTATGGCACCAATATGTCTTGTCTGAGTCCTAAGGCAAACATAGTCTCTTTTGGACTACATATGCGCTATTTCTTGATTGTTTGTTTGTTTTATGTGCTGGACAAAAAAATGTGGTTTCAATCCCTGAAACTCTAATGCGGTTTCTGTCAGGATACTTCTATCAGTCACTGATGGGGGCACGAAACCTGATGTGAATGGTGCCGTATACACCTGCAATTCAATAGTTAATAGTTAATAAGTAACATTTGTTTCTGATGCTCATATAAAAGTAATAGTTACAAAAAGAAATCTATATTGCAAGTTCTTAATGAAGCTGAATGAACAAGACATCATTTCAGCTATATTCTGATAACACTAGTGTTAAACATGCTTGTATATTAAACAACCAGTAGGTGTCACTGTGTATCAGCACTAAAGACACTTATAATGGCACATACTGTACAATGAATGTTGGCAGTGTATGGTGGCTTTGTAAATAGGGCAGTTTTCACTATGATGTGGCATCTTGATATAATACACTTTAATCCACTGGAAAAGAATATGCACTTTTTTCTAGAATTACTGTGTAGACCACTTATACATAGAAAGGATGTATACAATACTGGACATACTGGGTTGGAAATACTAATTCTTTACTGGATGAAGGGAGATTCAAGGATGCATCTAAATTGTCATGAGTATTTAAAGGAAGAATATGAATCTCTTATGTGAGACATAAAATATGCATTTTGATACAGTTCAAGGTTTTTCTTTTCAAATCACAGTAATAAGTGTTTGGTTACTGTACTTAGAACTCCCACTGAAAGAACGGAGAGTAACTGCCAAAGTGTGGCTACTTCGCTGTTCTGAACTAGGAGTTTTGGGGGCCTATTCTCATATGGAAATACCCATTTAAGCTTCAGTTACCATGGTTAAAATTATTTCCCTACAACTCTTGGCAGATGTAGCTATTCTTGTAAGCTAAAAGTATCCCTCCTGTAACTATATTGTTACAGATATGCTTGACTTTTGAGATACTGTACTTTTACTTTTTTCTTTAGCAAGGCAGTGGTCGCCTTGGAGGTGTGTTTGAGGTTGTTACCATACTGGAATACTGCCCTGTGACCCAGTTTTCAAAGGGAGAGGATCATAGCTCCCCATAGCTGGCAGCCCCAAAACATGACACTCCCATCACTATGCTTGCTTGTAGGCTAGACATACTTGTCTTTTTACTCCTTAATTGGTTGCCACCATCAGGACCGGTGTCAGCACCTGGCTTACCCTGGCAAGTGCCAGGACCCACATCGCTTCTAGGGGGTATCGGACTGGCTCACCAGAGGATAGGCTTCGTAGTGCTGAACTGTCTCTCCTCGGCCACACAGCCGTCACTCTGCATAGTCTGACGTCACGCTGCCAGTGTTGGGCAGAAGAGAAAGGCGCTCGGCCGAGGAAGGATGTAAGGTAAGTATCATTGTTGTTATTTTCAATGGCGGTTACCTGTCTAACCGAGGGGACATATCTATCTATCTATCTATCTATCTATCTATCTATCTATCTATCTATCTATCTATCTATCTATCTATCTATCTATCTATCTATCTATCTATCTATCTATCTATCTATCTATCTATCTATCTATATGCCTAACTGGGGGGCCCATATATACCTGCCTGCCTGAGGTTCCCATATATACCTGCCTTAGTGAGGGGACATATGTGTATTGCTGCCTAACTGAGGGTATATATATATATATATATAATATATATATATATATTATATATATATATATATATATATATATATATATATATATATAATATATATATATATATTTCACAAAAAAAGCAGCTCTTCCTAACTAGAAAAATTAATTGTGGGGTGCCAGAGAAAATATAGGAGCCAGGCAATAGACTCCAAAATTCAAGTATCCAAATGAGAAAAACTCGCAAGCTCCTGTGATGGGCTCCCTCGGAGCCTCTGTGATGGGCTCCCTCGGAGTCCCCCCTGAGCCCTTGTGATAGGCCCCCTCGGAGTCCTACTGAGCCCCTGTGATGGGCCTCCTGAGTCCCACCGAGCCCCCGTGACATCACATGGATTCGGGGGATTCTGAGAGGGTCCATCACAGGGGCTTGGGGGACCTGTCACAGGTGCTCGGGGGTTTAGGTGGGGCCCATCACAGGGGCTCGGGGGGGTGGGGCTCCGAGAGGACCCTGGATACTAATAAAAGTAAGAGTCCGCACTATGGGAGGGAGAGCCGCGTACTTTTACATACAGAACAGGCACTGACACCTGTGCTTTGTTTAACATTTACTGCGAGACTGTGACTGGTGCCAGACCCTCCCGTCTCATTGTGCATGGGCTTTGATGTGTCAAAGGCGGGATTTCATCACAATTTAAATCAGTGAGTCCCTGTCTCACGGGGCGAGGTCTCACTGATTTAATTTGTCAAACAGGTCTCCTGCATCTCGCCCGTGGACAACAAGATGGGAGGGTCCAACCCGGTTACTCTCCCAGAGTGCGTGTTAAACAAAGAATATGTCTCAGTGCGGGTTCTATATGTAAAAGTATAGTGCGGTGACTCGGATATCAGGCTCTCCCTCCCATAGCGCGGACCGTTACCTGTATGAGTAGCGATAGTAAAGGCAGCGAGTGGGCAGCCTGGCACATGTGCCAGCTGAGAGGGCTCAGAGTGCCACCTCTGATACGTGTGCCATAGGTTCGCCATAACTGCTCTAGATGGTCACTGTATGGCAGTAATAACGGTCAAAGTGTAATGGTTTATATTCAGTAATGGTGTGGTGGTATTATTCAGTCACTTTGTGGTGGTAATATGTAGTGGTTTTATTCAGTCGCTATGTGGTGGTGATATGTGGTGGTATTATTCAGTCGCTATGTGGTGGTGATATGTGGTGGTATTATTCAGTTGCTATGTAGTAATAATATGTGGTGGTATTAATCAGTCGCAATGTAGTAATAATATGAGGTGGTATTATTCAGACACTATATGATGGTGATATGTGGTGGTATTATTCAATCAATATGTGTTAGTAATATGTGGTGGTGATATGTGGTGGTATTATTCAGTCGCTATGTGGTGGTGATATGTGGGGGTATTATTCAGTCGCTATGTAGTAATAATATGTGGTGGTATTGATCAGTCGCTATGTAGTAATAATATGTGGTGTTATTATTCAGTCGCTATGTGGTGGTGATATGTGGTGGTATTATTCAGTCGCTGTGGTGACATGTGGTCATGCTGTGTCAGCCAATTATCCTCCACAACCTGACATCAATGGTTTGTCATAACATTTAGAGTTAAATAAAAGCCCCCAGGTCTGCCATCTTGGAGCATCTATTAGGACAAAGGCCACCCATTACTATACATGAGTTTATAACCAATTATAATTTAAACAAACTGATGTTTCTTGTGTATAGCTGATCACCTACAAGGTTCCATATTGATCCATGAAACATACAAGCTTTATCAACCTGGCTAGAGGCACAGGAGGCTTTTGCATCTTTTGTGTTAAAAACATAAATTCTTATATAAGATTTATACAATGCAAACCATATGTGTTTACCATCACTAATAGTTTAATGTATAAAATCTGGACAAGCCATATTCTTAACATTTTTCATGGTCATGTGATATTATTTTCTAATAGTAGAAAAATGAACCTAGATCTCACTGTTCCATAATGAATAATGCATACGTACACTAAGTAAAGTACAGCGATCTCCTATTTGTGCTGGCGCAGATGATGAGACACATCTTATTTTATCACAATATTTTGCTGTTAGAGAATTTCCATGGCACACTTTTAGAAAGGCATCAAAGATTTTTATATTTAACAATAAAAGAGCTTTATTAAGGCAAAATGGCTCTCATGCATCAGGGGCAAAAATGAGGGGAAATAAATAGTACATAAAGAAAAATTGGGGAGTTTACATTCTGTATGTTATCTCAAAGTATTAATTATCCGCCTGAAGTAGCGGTGTCCGGTGTCATCGATGTTATATTCAATTAGTCCATTAAATCGTAAGGTGAAGTGGTTTATTCTGGCCGCATGATCCTTGTTAGGAAAATTGATTCAGAGCTTCCGATTTGTTACTCTTGTTTGGACATGGGAAACCAGATGACTGTCGGCGATAATCCTAGTGTGACGGTTGTTTAGGATGTGTGGAGATATATACGTCTTAAAAACATGTTCTGCCCATTAGTTCTCCGTAGGCGGCCATAATGTAGAGTAGATTTGAAAGTTTATGTATTCCGACGTTTCGATATATAGGACCATTATCAAGGAATAGGCACTGTAATGAAGTGAAGATGGCACCAGGAGCAAGGATCATGCACCCAGAACAAACCACTTCACCCTCCGATTTAATGGACTAATTGGATATACCATTGACGACACCCTACATCGCTACTCCAGACGGATGACTCATGCTTGTGTGAGATAACATACAGACTGTTAACTCCCCAATTTTTCTTTATTCACTATTTATTTCCACTAATTTTGCATAAGAGCCATTTTGTCTCAATAAAGCTCTTTTGTCAATAAATATAAAAATCTTTGATGCCTTGAAATAGTGTGCCGTGGAAATTCTCTACCTGTGATTGGATGAACACAAGAATTTGTGTTTTCCTTCCACTGAGCACCTAGAACTCCTTTACAGTTGTGCAATCCAAATCACTCTTAACAATATTTTACATATTTGACATTATACAGATTTTCACATTTAAATATGTAATATATTTCTAGATCTTTGTGTGTATGTTCTTATTTCAATTCCCTAGTCTTGTATCTTCCCTGCTTCATATAATGCTCCGAGATGTGGTTTTGAACCTTAAATCATATACGAAGGGTTAAACCAGTTCCTGACAGAGCTGTTGACCACCGTTCCTGACCAGGCACACTTTTCTTTTCTGTAGTACATGCCAAGGAGTAGAAATTATAAGTCATCTTACACACTCACTGTTGTCATAGTAGCTTCAACTCCAATCATACCTCTCACGCCCTGTTCCAGGACTAAAACATAAAAAGGGTGGGGAACATGCAGTGTAGAGCAGATGGCAGTACTTTTACCCCCACGGGTCCTCTGCCTGTTGGTGGTGGTCCTCCCAGTCTGTGTCGGTGTTGTGAGGAGGCACCTATGATGTTGATGAAGGGGAAGCTGGAGGCAGACACATGGTTTACTGTTGGAGCAAAGCATCAGTTGTTCCTTTTATTTACCGGCAAGATGTTATACACAGAATTATTTTCTTTCAATCAAATACAGTTCTTTCTCGACTTATGTTGCAGCTAGCAGCCTGTAGAGTTCCCTTTTAAAATGGTCCCTTTTTTGGATGCAGTCTTGGTACTGCAAGGAATTCGCAAACCCCAGGAGAACTGACATCCTAGCAACTTCCAGATAGACTACAAAGGGATATGCGGAGCAACCCCAGGAGAACTGGATCTAGATGGGCCAGGCCAAAGGCAACAATCTGGACACCATCTGGTCAGTAGGCCAATTGGGGACTTCCTTTGCGCTACCTGTCATGTACACCTTCCTAGTGTACCTGTCAAAGGGATCCTCCGTGCTCAGCTAGACCGCAACTCTCTCCATAAAGTTCTTGAGTTTCATGCAGTAATCCATGACCAGTAAATAGGCTGTGGGCCTTGCCAGCTGCAGTCTGGCAGAATCCCAGGCTTCAAAGGGTTAAGTCCTTCCCTTCATCTTCTTCTGTGGCCTGATAAAGGTTCAGACCACAAGGTAAACCACTCACTCTGATGTCTCTCTACCACTGAATCTAAGACCTATTTATTTACTTTTTTGGCCTTTCTCCTATCTACCCCTTCCAACTAGATTACCATGACAATTTTACTTTTTAAACCTTTCCCCCCCGGCCCTGCATAGCTTTTTAAAACTTTGTACAAAAGCAATAACACTTCATGACTTACAAATCTAAAAGTGGCAATTACATGTCATCCCCACTCACAGTCCAAAATTGCATTATTATGGGTTTTTCCAAATAACACCCCAAATAGCAATAAAACACAAGTAATCATTACAAAAGGGGGGTTAAACTAAAGTAAAAACTAACATTTTCCCTTTAAACAGCAGCCGGCTTGTCTTTTTTTCCCAAGACGCTATAACTGATCCCCTTTTTCCCGTGTCACCGTGTTTGCACTGGTTCCCCAAACCCAAAACAGAATACAGCATAAACTAATCACTTTCACCCTTTAAAGCTCTCCACAGCGCTGCACCCCCCATCTCCTCCCTAAATTCTCTGTCTACCACCCTGCCCCTCTTTTCCTCCCCCCGCTATGCACATCAACTACAGACCACAATCATCTGAACCTCCCAGCCTGCCCTTAAGATTTGAAACGTGCTGCCCCCATTCTCTGAAAAAAATCCAAACCACTCCCATCAGGAAACAATCCAACCCTTTTTGCATTTTTTAAAAGAGTTTCCTGAAATTAAAAATTTTCGGGGGCAAGCCTCCCAAAAACCCCCAAAATTGCTAACCGACACTTTTTTATCACACACATTTCGTCACTCCCCTACACTGGGGCAATCACAGGCACTTATTGTATATAGATATCCCAGTCAGGGGGGCAGGTTCACCCAATTTTTATGTAAACCACCCCTTTTTTAAAAAAAAAAGCTGGAGCATTGAAAAATTTAGCATTTCCCCACGTTTGTCCCCCCCAACCACCCCCATAGTTTTATAAACTCTCGCGAGCGGGGCCCTAAAAACCTTTGTTTCCTCATTGAAAATAGTTTTCACTTTTGTAATGACTGAAATTTTGGGTCTGTAATTATACCCTCTACATTGTAAAGTGCTGGGAATTTTTTGGGCACTAAATAAATAAAGATTATTTTTAATTTTTTGCCTCGGTTTTTTGTTAGGGCTGTCACAGCTTCAAAAATATCCAAAAAAGTTATTTTTTTCTTATACTATTAATGCTGCCCCCCTTTCTGGCAAAATTTTTTTCTTTGTTTTATACCCAACTTTTCCTGCCCCTTTAAACCCAAAACTTCCCATGATCTTTGTTCCCCAATGGCTCCTCCCCTCTCTCTGAAAACACTCCTCTTTTTCCCCTTTGTCCCCCCCATCTTGGCTATGAGCAGATTTACTGAATTTTCACGTGATGTAGCTTTGTTTTTTTGACTGCTTTGGCAACATTCTTCAAGGAAAAATACCATTAAAACTGTACCTTAAGCCAACTCCTTTTCCACCTCTCACATCCCAACTGGCAAAAACCGGAAACTTAAAATGTCAGCAGTTCACTGTCTTCCATTAGCTTATACTGAAAAACCTCCCCAACCTCTAAGGGATTTTTCTCTAACGAATACTGTGGCAAAATAGCAAAACACAGCTGAATCTGCAGTTCCTGCAAGATCCACGCATTTTGCAAGAAAGCACAGACGTCCCCCATCTTAGAAGCACACAGCATCCTAACCAGCGTGCACAAGCGCAGCTCCCTTCTTAAAGAGTCATTTTACCAAAATAAACAGGAATTAATTTTCCACAAAAGCTCGGGGGGGTCCTCTGTCGCTGCATCTAAAAAAAATGCTTTCGGGCCCCCAAAGAAAAAATGTGCAGGGAAACAGAGCCCAAATTTTCCCGGGAAAAAAAAAATTTGCACATCAAACTTTTCACAAACCCCCCGAAAAAAGTTTAAGAAAAAACTTTGAAATAACAAATGAAAGTTTCCGCGTAATTTTTGGATGATTTTTTGGCAAAGAACTGAACACTAAATGGGCCAGCCAACTCACGCTATGAAGGTGACCAGCAACTTTGACCAGCATCTTTAAAATCCCTTTTTCGCCAGCTATAAATACCGAGGCTGCTGCTAAGTATATCCCTTTCCTGAGTAACGCTGATTTTTATGATGCCGCGGGCAGAACAAGCTGAAGAGAAATTTTTACCCCAAAAAAAAAGATCCGTTGAAAGGCGCCAAAGATAAGGCAGAACCCGGGCATGGGCACACCTGCAAAAGTAAGGTCTCATCAGTCTCCCTTTAAAACCAAATTTAACGCGTCATCTTCAAAAATTTCCCGCTCCAAAGGTCAACATTGCATAACAAGCTGATAAAAACTTGCTAAAACGCAGAAAAGCAAAAAAAGCATCAAATTTCCTTTCCCAAAAAAGGAACAGAAAGGGCTCAAAGCCCAAGCAAGCACCCGGGCCCAACAAAAATTCTAAAAATGGAAAAGGAGGAACAGCCCCCCTTTAAAGCCAAGCAAAAGGGGTTTTCGAACAACATTAGGCCCAAAAACACTAACCTAGACTGCTCCATCCCTGCAAAAGTGGAAGCCCCAGCTGACCGAAACCGCAAACTACTTTCTAAACAATCCCCCTTCCTGCACCACCTGCTATGTCGGATGCACCAAAACCCACTTAAAGCCTCCCAAAAACCCGGGGGGGGGGGGGGGGTAACCAAAAAGCATCAGAGGATGCCATTTAAATCCAGAACAATTTTAAATTTCCCCAGCATCACACAAGCAGTCCTCCCAGAACTAAACCGCATTTAACCCTTTTTCACATTTTTTCATCCTGATTCATCTCACCCCCTATGCCAAAAATCTTCACCCCCCGGGGGAAAAACACAAGGTAATCTAGGGGACACGAGGTGGGGAAACAACATGTCGGATTTTGCTAATAAATGATCCCGCGGGGAGCTAAAAAACATTAGCCTCTCAAAGTTCGAGACCATGCTGAAAATTAACAACCCCGGAAATCTACCTTCAAAGCAGTAACCCAATGATTTTAACCTCACTGCCAAGGAAGAGCTTGACTTGCTTGAAACTGGTTGGCCCAAATTTTGCGGAACAAAGGAAAAAGACATTGAGAGCATTTCATGGGGGTCACCCCAGAAGAAAGGTCTTCTGCTGCAGGGGGAAAGACTTAAACCCAAGACTTATGGCAGTTCAGAAGCTATAAAAAAGTGCCAAATTTTAAAGAGCCCTTAAAACCCTTTCCCCAAAAAGATCACCAACAAGGCCAACCGCAAGCTTCAAAAACCTGACGACCTACAAAAGGGAGCTAGAGCTGGCTAAAAGGGATCCACTTCTGTCTGGACTGAGTTCCCTTTATACAGCCCACGGTGTTAATCCGGTAGTATAAAAATTTAAACCCATAGGGCATGCAAAAAAAATTTGGGCAGACAGGGGAAACCCCAGATACAAAAAAAGAACACAACGGCCCCTTTCCCCCCTTCTCCTATTTTTCCAGTTTCCCAACAGGACCAACAGGGAAAAGAACGCCCCCCATTTTTTGCCCTTCACAGAATCCTTCTCCCCGCTTCATCATCCATGCTAAAAGGTAAAAAAACCAAACAAAAAAAAAGTAGAGACTTGAGGGGAACAGAAACTTTTTAAAGCCCGACGCCCCCATTCACTGCATCCTGCACCGCTAGAAGGACGCTCCTAAACCATAAGAAAAAGCCCCAAATCGTATTTCCTATCCACAAAAAAACCTAAACCATTTGAAGGAATGTCGTGGGTTTGGGGCAAAGACTTTGCAAGAACGCAGAGACATCCCTTAAAAGGAACTGGGAGTTGTTTAAAATTGTTGTGCCTCTTAAAAACCCCAATTTCCCAAAAGGGACTGTAAGGCTGTCACCCAAGTTTTTCTGAATGCAGTATTGACAAAAAAGGGTGCAGCTACCCCTCCTACCTCCTTCTCCTGAAAACCCCCACAACTTCAAGCAACTCAAAACCCCATCACAACGCAGGGCGGAGAGCCATCGCTATAAGTTTCAGCACAACCCACTGTCTCCCCCCCTGCATGGAAGAAATGTCACAAAGGGGAAGGTCCCAAGGTTTGGGGTCCAAGGTGTGCTAGTGATTGCCCCTATCAAAAAAGGGCAACCCAAAAAAGGCCACCAGGATGTAGGGCCAAAATAGACAAAACAAAGAACGGGTTTTTAGCAAAGCCAAATTTCTTTGAGATCTTGGGTATAAAAGGAGAAGCAATACCAATTTCAACCCTTTAAAACTTGCTCCGGTAAAATAGAGACCCTTGGCAGAAGACCACTAGATACCTCATTTCTCCAATTAACGGGGAAAATTTCCCAAAAAACCCTAAACCCAAAGTTAATTGAAAGTGACCAAAAACCTATGAAAAAAAGAAATTCCCCACTCCCAAAAACGGGTTATCATCATCCCCATTGAGACACCTGGCAAAGGAGATTCCCCTATTGGGCATGAACGCGACATCCTCCTCTTTCCAGGGGACATTCGAGAGTCTATAAAAAACGTCCCAAAAATGCCAAAGGGGGCCAATGAGCCCCAAAACGCACCCAAAGGGCTTGACCAGGCTGGGAAAACATTTTGGGGGTCTTTTTTGGATAGGAAAACTTAAACCGTCCTCAAGTGAACTCTTTAAAAAACCTTTGGGGCCAACAAAGGGGCCGCACAACCCAACCCTTTAAACCCTGGGCCCCCATCAATTTTCATTTAAAAGGGGCATCTTTCTAATTTCAAATAAGGGACCCCAAAATCATTCCTACGCCTTTGAATTTCTTTGGGGAAACGGTTTTTTTCCTCCCACAACAAAGATGACAACAAAAGTCCTTGGGCCATAGAAGATAAAGAGTTTATCCCAAAAAAATGACAGGAATGCTTCAAGGATTTAATCTAACCATTGGGTTTTCACCCTTACCCCTTTTGGGCTGAAAGAGCCATGCTTTTTTAACAACCCGGGAACAAGCATTATCCCCGATTCATCCCCCTTGCAAACGTACAAAAAAACAAGCCGAGATGAAAATTTACTATGTGGCAATTTATGGAAAAGAAAATTTCCCCAAAGGGCCCGCAGAGCCACTCCACCCTTTTTAAGAGCAAGAAGAAAGCTGGGGAATTTTTCCTTCCTTTTGGGTGGGATCACCCACGAAAACCCAACCAGAAACAGGGGGGTGTTTGAATCCAAGCCAAAAACATCATGGGGTAACCCTGAAAAAAACGTTTTTCCTCCACGCCCAAAAACCCCCCCAACACTTGGTTTGGAAATGCTTATGAGATTAGAAAAAGGGGACAACGCCACAACCGCTGACTTTTAGCAAATGTTCCATTTTTTCAATCGTACGAGAAGAAACCCCAGAAAAATTTCCTCAGGTTTTTCTGGGCCAGGGGGAAAAGACACTAACGGGGGAAATGATCGAATACCCCAAAGAAGGGGCACGTTTTTCGGTAACAAATCCCCTTTACCCGCTGTTGCTACTTATGGGCCCACAAAGGGGCTGCCGCTGATGGTGATCAGTTTGGGAAGGAGGCCCGTCACTTTTTTTGAAAAAAGACTTCTACGTCACGACCCAAAATCAAATCCTTTCCCACAGCAGAAAAGCCATAGACCCGCTCAAAAGGGCACCCAAGTATCTGTTTTTAAGCTTTTCTTTCGGGTTTTTACAAAATTGCCTCCAACAGTACTGGGTGTCATGAAGCCTTTTTCAGCCAAGGGTTGTGCCCCAGAATTTTAGAGACCCTTTAACCTTGGGATAGAAAGACCCTCCATGCAGGGGGAAGTCTGGGGTTTTAGAAAGGATTGTTAAATGATTTCCTTGGCTTCCCGGTTTAAATTTTACCCACAAACCATTCACTAAACGTTGGGGTCCCCTTTAGTGGAAAACCCCCTATATGACCCACTTGGGTTTTTAGCACCTTTGGGGGCCCGTACAGGGCATATTTCCCACTAAAACAGCTCTCCCAAAACTATTGAGGACTTGGGAATTTCTCCCCTGCCCCCCCTTTACAACAGCAAAAAATGGGGGGTCCTGGAAAGAAACCCTCAAAAACCTTGGACAGGGTTCCAACCCTTTCAAAAATTTCCACATCTCCCACCACAAGTCCCGAGAAGGGGAAATCCACATATTCTCAGATGCATCAACTGAGGGCCCTCGCTGCCTCTGCCTAACCCCGAAGGTAATTGACAATTGGGGAGTAAAAGTTCATGTTTGGGTTTCCCGTTTTGGGAAAGGGTAAACTAGCTCCTAAACCCCGAACAAAACCGCGCCCAAGACCTTTAAATTTGTGGCGCTGTACTTGCTGTAAGATCGCAGACTTTTTATTTAGCGGGGAGCTTTATATCATTTGATGACATTCGGTTCTACACTTTACACAAGGTTTTTCCCCCCCCCCCCCCCCCCCGGGTTTTTCGTAAACAATCAAACTAACGCTTCTATGACATGTCAGTAAACCCCCCATCAAAAGGAAATTTGGGAAAACCTCCAAAACCCCAAAAATGACACTAAAGTTCCTTTCACCTCAACCCTGGCGGGCTGTTCCCCCAACCGTCGTCTGTTTTGTCCCTTTCCAAAACCTTGGGCTGACAAGGGGCCAAGGTTTTTGCTGAATGAGATTTAAAAAAGCATCTGGTGAAAAACGACTTCATCCCCCAAGAAACCCCCGCAACGATTTCCCGAGATTCGTCCCCAAGTGAGTACCCTCCCTCACCAAGTCGGGAAAAGGAAAATTTTCCCCCCTTTAATGTCCCCCCGCTTTTAACGCTTCTCTAGATGGCTAAAGCTCGTACGCAAACCCTCCAAGTTGGGCCACATCGCGCAGGTGGGTTTCACGCCAAGGGTGATAAAATTAAATGATTGTTCCCTGGTTTGGCCCCGTGGTCACAAGCCCCTCTCTGCAGAAGGGCATTACAAAAATTTAGATGTTAGTGGGTACAAAAGTGCAGCAGAGTGCCTTTCATTTTGAACTCAAAGGGCTTTAAACAAACAGGGGAAAAATTCCCAAAAAACCCGCCCTGTTGTCAAACAGGGAAAAACCCTAGTCACCTACAAAAAACTTTTCAAGTACAAATTTACTCAATTGCTCATCAAAACCGGGCTTTTCCCGAAATTCCGCTAGGGGTTTTCTAACCATTAACTGTTCCTGATCATCCTTTTTTCCAGTTATGTTGTCTTTTTTTATTTTCATTTTGTTTTTTTCAGGTTTCAGAATCTCATTCCCACAACAGAAAGAATTTTCATTAATTTTTGGTTTATGTGTAGTGAAAATCCAAGGATTTTCAGACGGGGGGTATGCTTTCACAGCTTCAAATATATACAAAGGGAATGTTTTTGTTTTCTTAATTTGTAAAGAGCCCCCTTTTTGGCTAAAGTTTTCAAAATTTTTTTAAAAATCTAAAAGTTTTCCCCTTTTAAAACCCAATTTTTTTCCCATGATTCATTTTTCTCCCGTCTTTCCTCCCCTCCTCTGACCTCACTCCCGGGTTTTTCTCTTCCTCCAACTTGCTTTGACAGACTTACCGATTTTTCCCCTGTGATTAGCATTGTTTTTGAAACCCCAAGGCATACAAATTCTTCAAGGGAAATTCTTTTAAAACTGTACCTTAAGCAACTCCATTGCAAACCTCTCTACAAGCAACTGGGGAACCCGCTGGGAAATTAATTCCCCCGAATTTTAAATGTTTTTCCATAGCTTAAAACTGAGAACCTCTCACAAAACCCTCAGGGACTTTCTCTAACGTATATCTGTGGCAGAAAAAATTTACTAAAAAATTCACCCCTTTTTTCCCTTATAAGGGTTTGGCCTTTATCTTTTGTCTTTGTTAAAAAAGTTTTTTTTTTTTATGAGAGTAAATAGTAAAAAAAAGAGAAAAGTTTTTTTTGAATTTTTTTTAAATTTTTTATTATTATTTAGTGGCACTAAAATAAGTTTTTTATTACGTCACTTTTCACCAAGGACATGTACTGTATATATAGCAGATATAAAATTAAAGGGGGATATGTCTGAAAACTTTCTTGGTCTAAGACTTTTCTTGTTGCCCATAGCAACCAATCAGCTTCCCCTTTCATTTTAAAATAGAGCTTTTGAAAAAATGAAAGAGGCGCTCTGATTGGTTTCTATTGGGGAAAAAAAATCTTAGACCCAAAACAAATTTTTTAGACATGTTTACCCTTAAAACTATGTTCCCCACGGGGTTTTTTTGCAGGGCGAATTACCCCCCAATTACGCCAAGTGGACGGGGGCGGGGGGGGAGGGGGGGTGAGTGAACGGGGGGCCGGGGACTTTTGGGCCCCCCTTTGCCCAACACTGCTACGGGGCTTTTACCCCCCCTAGAAAGTGACATTTCCATAGGAGGGGGAGACTAATCCATAGTTTCACATGAGAAAATGGAATTAAACCGTTTAAAAAAGGGCCGTTTTTTGGCCCGTAAAAAAGGGACCCTTCGGCGCGTAATTTACGGGCCGAAATACGGCCCATTTTAAAAACCTTTTTAACAAGGCCTTAATGTTGTCCCGGGGGAACAGAAAAAAAACCTTTTGGGGGGGGTTTTTAAAAACCCCTTTATTTTTTAAAAAGGGGGGAAACCATGGAAATCCCTTCCCTGTAATGACTGCAGGGGCGATCCCAGGTCTAATAAGAAACCCCGCAGCTCGGCAGTTACATCTCCCCCGGCAGGCTGTTTCATATTTACTATTTAATTACTTTCCCAATAGCCCTGGGAAAAAAGTCGCAAATTTTTTATGGGAAGTGTAAATTTGCTACAGGGAAAGGGGAAACAAAACCTAAACCACCAAAACTCTAAAATTTTTAAGTAAATTTTCACAAACCGTTTCACCCAAAGGGATCCTTTTAAACCGGGTTTTTGCGACTTTCGCCAAAAAACAAAACTCCAAAATCCCGGGAAAAGGGGAGAGTTTTTGCAAGCCAGCCATCTCCCCCGCTTACTGATCCCGGGGTCATATTTGGCAAACCACGGGCTCATAAGGGGTTTTAAAAAGATGACAAACCGCTTTAATTTGGGCCCCCTCTACAGTCTTTTTTTTCCGGTCGTAAGGGGGCTGTTTTAGGGGGCCCCCTGCCCGGTGGCCCTTTCTGTTCGCCACAAAAAAAAAGTGTCCCCCTTTTAAACGTCAACAAAATTCACCCCTGTTCCCTTTGGGCATTTAAAGGGGGCTATACACCTCAAAAATCTTCCTTCATCTATGCCCATACTTCTGCTTCTATTTAAAGGGACGCTTCTGTCTGCTCTCTTTCCTGAGTGAAAGGTTTAAGTTAGTTGGTAGGCTGGAACCGCATCTATTTTATTTACTCTTTGGGGGGACATTTATGAAAACGGGCCCAAGCAAAAACTTTACTTTTTTTGCCCAAAACAACCCAATCAGAGCACCCCTTTTTATTTCATTTTAAAATTCCTGGAAAAAAGAAGGGGGGGCTCTGAATTTGGGTTCTATGGGGAAAAAAATTTTAGTTTTAAGGAAAACCCAGACATTTTCCCTACATGTGGCCCTTTGTTCTAACACACCTTGTCAGTGACTGTTTCCTCATGCCCTTTTGCCTGCCTTAAAATTTTGGCTAGTTTAAATGTAAACAAAAATGTATTCAGATGCCCAGACTTAATTTTCCTACCGGGGCCCCTGTTTTATCTCTTGATCATCTGCACCAAAAACACTAGATAAGCAGCTGAAAATGCTGGAGGCTTTTTCTTTTATGGGACAACGTACAAGTATCATGTAGCAAAGTCCAAACTTTCTTGCAGGGAAGGTAACTACTTACACTCCACTTTCAGTGTAGCAAAATATGTACACAACCAAGGGACTCACCTGTGCCTATAGGTATGTTTCGTGACATAAATAATTGAAATCAACAGTGAACACTGCACTTATTGAGGTCATTGCAGCAATCCTTTTAATTGGTCTTAAACTAATGAGTCATAAATGTAATTGCCCAGTGTAAATGGGCCTTAACTCCTTAACGACCGCCCACCGTCTTGACGCGGGCATTTCGAGGTCGTTCGTCTGCAGCATGCTTAAGACGTCGCTGCAGACATCAGATTTGCGGCGCCCGTGCGCCGCAGTGCCTGGGAATCGGGGCTGTACTACACAGCCCAATCCCAAGCAGTCCGCAAGCATCGGAGGTAGAAACCTCTGCACCCGATGCTTAACCCTTTATTGCGCAGTGCGTTACCGCAGTGCATCAAGTTTCCTGCTCGTCGGGTGATCGGAACACCCGTCACCCGACAAGCCCAGGAACGGCTCACATCAGCCCTGGGGACCAGAGTGGCCCCAGCTGTCGTGTAAAGCCAGTGACTAGGAGCACGTGTCTGTAATCACTGCCTGTCAGACTGACACAGATTAAGTATAGCATATATAATATGCTAAACAAAAAGTGTAAAAAAAAATAAAAAATATGTAAAACAGTTCTCCCTTCATGGGAGTCAAAAAAAAAAAGTACAAAAAAAACCCCATAAAAAGTGTAAAAAAAAAGAATAAAAAAATAAATAAAATAAAAATAAATATTTAATAAAAAAATAATTGTGCATAAATTACACACACAAAAAAACATACACATATTTGGTATCCACACGACCGTAATAACCTGTAGAATTAATCCAACAAGTTACTGAGTGTGAAATATGAATGGTGTAAAAAAAAAAAATCAAAAAAACAAACAAAAAAAATAAATAAAATACTGCAATTATTTATAAGTGAACTTAAACTATTCCCCCATAAAGTACAACTTGTCTCGAATAAAACGAGGCCTCACACAACTGCATAACTGAAAAAATAAAAAAGTTACAACTGTTGAAACGCAAGGAGGCAAAAACTAAAAAAATGTTCTGGTCATTAACTACTTTTCAGGCGTTCGGCTTAAAGGGTTAATATTGGCACATACACTTTATAAAAAGACACATGTATATGTTTCTCACTATCTGACATGAAATGAGAATAAATCTTACCTGATTTAGGTCAATTAAGATTACCAAAATGATTTATATTTGACAAATGCCAGAATAATGAGAGAGAATTTTTTAAGGGACACTCACAACCCTCACAGTTTTAAGTGCGCTCTGAAAACTCATTTTCTTAGACAAGACTACCAAGATCCCTAACTGTTATCACTCCAAATTCTGTCACACATTCGTCACTTCCTGCATTTTGGCACCCACAGGCACTTATCTGTATATATATACATATATATATATGACTGAAATGAGACAGAAGTGAGCTTAAGGGAGCTTGGATTATTGCCTGTTCTGTGAGTAACTGGTCTTTTTTAACATACACCTTATCCACTATGCTCACTATTGCTATCTACCTTGTAGCCATCTGCCTCCTTTCCTACAACCCAGTGTCGCCCCCTGAAAATACTATCCATATCAGTGCCTCTCTCCTCCCCTCACCTATGTATACATCCCACACACTGTTTTCCCTTTTTAACTACCCCAAACCACCAGCCTCCATAGTGTTGCACAAACGCCGCTCATACACAACACTAAACCATCTGCTGTCACTTTTCTTTCTCCTGCTTCTTGCTGCAGGGGACATCTCTCCGAACCCCGGCCCTCCTTCCTCTACTGCTCATCCCACCTCCTCCTCCTTCCATAGAAACCCTGCTAACCTGCTCGCTATTTGTTGTATGTCTTTTCCTGCCACTTTTACATGTGCTCTGTGGAATGCCAGATCTGTTGCTAACAAACTCACTGCTGTTCATGACCTGTTCCTCTCTAACTCCCTTAATCTCCTAGCCCTCACTGAAACATGGCTCCAGCCATCCGACACTGCTTCCCTTGCCGCTCTCACCTATGGCGGCCTACACTTCACCCACACCCCCAGACCTGATAACAGGCCGGGTGGAGGAGTTAGCATACTCCTTTCTCCACACTGCACTTACCAGGTCATTCCTCCTGTACCCTCCCTCACTTTCCCCTCCTTTGAGGTCCACACCCTCAGACTCTTTTAGCCATTTTCCCTCAAAATCGCAGTTGTGTACAGACCTCCCGGCTCACCCCGCCAGTTTCTGGATCATTTTGCGGCCTGGCTCCCTCCACTTCCTCTCCACGAAATACCCCACTCATCGTGATTTCAACATCCCCATTGACAACCCTATGTCTTCTTCTGCCTCTCGGTTTCTTTCGCTAACCTCATCCTTTGGCCTCTTGCAATTTACAGATTCTCCAACCAACAAGGATGGACACGCTCTTGATTTGGTTTTCTGCAGTCACTCATCAATTAATAACCTCACTAATTCTCCGTATGCGCTCTCTGATCACAACCTCATCTCCTTCACTATCACCATTTCTCAGCCTTCTCTGGACACACCCGCCCATCAACCATCCAGAAACATTCGCTCCATGAACACTCAGGAACTCATAGACACCATACAGTCCTCACTGCCCCCAATCTCCTCCGGCTCCTGTCTTGATCTGGCTGTCAAGCAATACAATGAAATTCTCTCAACAACCCTGGACATATTGGCACCACTCAGACACCGCACCACCAGAGTCAGACGCCTGCAGCCATGGCACACCCCTCACACTCGCTTTCTGCAGCGCTGTTCCAGGTCTGCTGAGAGACTGTGGAGAAAGTCAAAGCTACCTCCTGACTTTCTCCACTATAAATTCATGCTCAGGACTTACCACACTGCCCTTCACTGCGCCAAACAAAAATACTTCACCTCCCTCGTCTCCACATTACACAACAACCCAAAACGCCTGTTTGACACTTTCCACTCCCTCCTCAGGCCAAAAGCTCAGGCCCCGGTCACTGACCTCTGTGCTGAAGACCTGGCCACTCACTTCAAAGACAAAATAGACAGTATCCAGCAAAATATTGCATCTCAATCCTCAAGTAACACCCATCCCGTCCCCTCTGGCACGTCCTCTAGTCTGCTCTCAGCCCTTGACCCAACGACAGAAGAAGAAGTGTCCAGGCTTCTCCTGTCTGCACGCCCCACCACCTGCTCTAGTGACCCCATTCCCTCCCACCTTGTCCAGTCCATTTCTCCAGCTGTCCTCTCTCACCTTACTACAATCTGTAACCTCTCTCTCTCTACCAGCATCTTTCCATCTTCCTTTAAACATGCCATCATAACCCCTTTACTTAAAAAGCCCTCTCTGGACCCATCCTGCGCTGCCAACTACCGACCAATCTCTAATCTGCCCTTCATCTCTAAACTCCTGGAACGCTTGGTCTACTCTCGCCTAATCCGCTATCTCTCTGCTAACTCTCTTCTCGATCCTCTACAATCCGGTTTCCGCACCCTACACTCCACAGAAACTGCTTTAGGTAAAGTCTCTAATGACCTCCACACTGCTAAATCACAGGGCAAATACTCGTTGCTGCTTCTCCTGGACCTCTCTGCAGCGTTTGACACTGTGGATCACCACCCTTCTCCTCACAATGCTCCGCACCAATTGGCCTCCAGACACCGCTCTCTCTTGGTTCCTTCCTACCTCTCTGACCGCTCCTTTAGTGTCTCATTTTCCGGTTCTAACTCCTCTCCTCTTCCTCTTGCTGTTGGGGTTCCTCAGGGATCGTTCTAGGTCCTCTCCTTTTTTCACTCTACACATCCCCCATTGACAAACCATCAGCAGATTTGGCTTCCAATACCATCTCTACGCTGATGACACTCAACTATACACCTCCTCCCCGAGACATCACTCCTGCCCTGCTACACAAACACCAGTGATGTCCCGTCCACTATCCATAGCCAATTAGCGGCAAATTAGTAACACTCTGCCGTGTTACCATAAATTGTAAGGAATACATGCGTGCTTAGAAGGGACTCCCCCGAAACGTGTAGCCCTGCCACCCCGCCTGTCAGGTACTTGCTGCTCCAAGCCGGAGCGACCAAGTAGCAGTCGCAGTACTGCAGAGAAAATACGTCTTCAAACTATTAACCGCTTACTTGGAATGTTCCCACCAAACGCAATAGTACAACTGCTGCATTCAAGTCTTTATTATGGGACTTTAATAAATTTTCTACATGTTTTTGCAATTTAAAGAAGCCGCCATTTCTCTGTTGACTGTTTGAGGTGAGGACCCTGCTAAGGAGACTTCCCTAGCGGTCTTGTCTTATATGAAGTAGCTACGTTGAAAAAAGACATGTCTGTCCACTGTTTCTGACATCAGTCCCTCTCCACTGAAACTGAACCCACTAAAACGAACTTTTGCTTCCACCATCTTCTAACAACCCTACCCTGCCATTCTGTCTCAGGTGTGCACCACCAAACTCCGGAGCAGGCCCTCTGTCTTGGGGTTATACTAGATTCTAATCTGTCTTTCACCCCATATATACAATCCCTTGCCCGCTCCTGTCATCTGCACCTCAAGAACATCTCCAAAATCCGTACTTTTCTCACTGTAGAAACAGCTCAAACCCTCATTGTTGCTCTCATTCATTCTCATCTTGACTACTGCAACTCCCTGCTTATCGGTCTCCCTCTCTGTAAACTCTCCCCTCTCCAATCTGTCCTGAATGCAGCAGCCAGGCTTGTCTTTCTTTCCAGCCGCTATAATGATGCCTCTACCCTGTGTCAGTCACTGCACTGGTTGCCCATTCAGTACAGGATACAACATAAACTCATCACTCTCACCCATAAAGCTCTCCACAGTGCTGCACCCCCCTACATTTCCTCTCTCATCTCTGTCTACCACCCTACCCGTGCTCTCCGCTCTTCTGATGATATCAGATTACATGTCTCAATCATCCGAACCTCCCATGCCCGTCTCCAAGATTTCACACGTGCGGCGCCAATTCTCTGGAATATGCTACCGCGGACAATCAGGCACACTCACAACCCTCACAGTTTTAAGAGGGCCCTAAGCACACATCTTCTCAGGCTGGCATATCAAGATCCCTAATTGCTAACCCCCACCTGCTATCACACCTATCTGTCACTCCCTACACTTGGGCACTCACAGGCACTTATCTGTATATAGATGTACTATCAGGGTGGCAGGTTCACCCAACTTTTATGTAAGCCACCTCCTATTTATGTAACATGGCTGGACCATTGTAAACTGAGTACTTCTTAACCCTTTGTCTCCCCCATACACCCTAATAGATTGTAAGCTCTCGCGAACAGGGTCCTCACACCTTGTGTCTCATTTGTAAATTCTTTTAATGTGTAATGTCTGTATGTATACCCTCTAAATTGTAAAGTGCTGCGGAATATGTTTGCGCTATATAAATAAAGATTATTATTATTATTATTATAGATGTATGGTTGGGATGGCAGGTTCATCCACTTTTATGGATACTACCCTATATTTATGTAACATGGCTGGACCATGTAAATCAAGCACTTGTCACCCTTTGTTTCACCCATACACCCTAATAGATTGTAAGCTCTTGTGAGCAGGGCCCTCACACCTTGTGTCTCATTTGTAAGTAGCTTTTTTTATAATGTAATGTCTGGTTTGTCTGTGCTTATACCCTCTATATTGTAAAGTGCTGCGGAATATGTTGGCGCTATATAAATAAAGATTATTATTATTATTTTTATTTTCTGTAGAGTCAAAAGTTTACATACACTAGGATTACTATGCCTTTAAACAATTTGGGACACTCCATATGATGATGGCATGTCTTTGGAAGCTTCTGATAGGTTTATTGGCAACATATGAGTTAATTAGAGACATAGCTGTGGATGTAGTATTGCACACTAGAAACACACTGCTTCTGTGTGTAACATCATGGGAAAGTCTAAAGAAATCAGCCAATATATCACCAGCGGCCACCGCAAAGTGCGAAGGGCTTTGCTACAGGGAACCCCCAGGTCGCTACCCCCGACACAGGTCCTAGTGGTGACAGCTGAAGTTAGAGACACTGGAACAGGTTGGAACGCAGAGCAGCAAGGCAGACGAATAGACAGGCAAGCATAGCAAGAACAATGTCAGTGGACAATGGTCAGGCAGGTTAGGAAGGTTAGGAAGGTCTAATGCAGGACATAGCGCAGAGAAGGTTCGCAAGGGAACACACAAGAAAACGTCTCTAGGAAACAAACATCAACAACTGGCACGCTGGCTCTTTCAATTCAGAAAACCTGGACGTGCACTCCTCTAGTGGCCGGCAGAGGAAGGTGTATCTCACAGTAGGAGGAAACAGAGACAAGCGCAGGAGTGGGAGGAAGCAGGATGGGACTGGGTAAGTATCTGCACAGTGGGACGGAAGCTGAGAGCAGAGGTGCCAGCGGCCAAAAGCCCGGACTCCGACGCAAGACATACCGGTATTCCTATCTCATTGAACAGCTTTAAACATACAGGTCAATGGTAAATAAACATTATTACCAAATTTTTGTTCCAATTTTCTTTCTTAGATACAGCAGGTTTTCTATTGAAAAACATTTCTTCTTTACAAATGCTGTCCTAGGTTACTGACCACCTCAATGGTCTGGCCACCCAGCTCTCTCATGCTGATAACACTGTTTAACAGCCAAATTGGTTCACAGACAAAAACAGTTGAGCGTAACTAATTTTGTGGTGCTGAAAATGATGTTATGATGCTTACATTTGCTAATTGTCTCTAATTTTCAAGATCCATAGGTTGTAATTACTTATGACACCTTTAATGCAAGGTTGTAGAAAAATTTCATCTTTATTATTTTATCATCATTATTGTATTGTTAGTGGCTAGTCTATTACACCATCTATTTAAATCTATTGAACTCAAAGTATTCTGTCATTTCATTGATGTAATCCTAATTACAGGTGCATCGCCTACTTTTATACATGCTCTCTGTGCACGATATACAGTTATAGGACTTCTTAGCATATTGACATGTTTCTATGTTTTTTTCAGATGTGCCTTGTTCTTACATTATGAAGAGCATTGTTTTTGCTACATGTGAAGAGAAATCACTTTTGTATCAAAAAGAAACTTAACTACCGTGATTAGGAAAGCCTGTATTTTGGCTGCAGAATAGGAGATGAAGGACAAGATTTGGGCTCCACACATATGCTGCATAGATGTTAAGCAGTGGTTGCAAGGGAAAGAGGCAATCTATGGCTTTTGTAGTCAACCTATCACACTACCAATTGTTATTTTTACATGGTATCCCTCTTTTCAGAGGAAGAGGTTTCAAGGAAGAAGAAGTGGACTTTACAGTATTCAAACATTCTATCTGCAATATTCCAAGTACCACATACAGAAGAACTGCCAATTCCAAAAGCACCAGAAACATTTTACTTAAAGGAGTTTTATCGTTTGAGCTGTTCATGCTGTTCAGCTAATTCTCTCATATTGAGTTTGAAATCCAGGGGCGTGTCTCTCCTCCCATGAGGCGTGTCTCCCCTCACTGAAGAACTGTGACATCATCATTTTGTATGAAGCAGGGGATTCAGAAGGTTGTCTGGATATAACAGCTCTGTAACATCCTGTCTGGTTATGTCTGCAGCCTTGAGGCTCCACAAGCTCCAACAAGCACCTGTTATATCTCTTAGTTTACACACAAATGACACTGAAAGCCAGCAGCTGTTATTTCTGTTCTAGTGGTGTTCACCCAAATTCTACTGACAACAGGCAGAGATTTTTACTCAACTACAAGGACAAATGTCAGCTTCAAGTAAAGATCTCTGCTTGCTGTCAGTGACATGTGAGTGAAAACAATGGGGCAATCAGCTTTGAGAGAAGACCCTGCTCAACCTATAACTACCTTGGGCTGGTGGTGCAGCGGCAGAGCTTTGCTCTTACAATGAAGGGGTTTGGAGTTCTAGTCCCTCACAGAGTATTTCCCCCCCCCCCCTAAATTCTACACATATGTAGAGAGACCTAAAATATATATGTCAATCTCTATAATTATATATATACACATACATAGCTCCCCTATATCATGTCTCATCCCCCAGAGTATATGCATTGTATCACATATGTTGGAAGTGCTTGGTGTGACTGTGAGGATGAGACACTATATAGGGGAGCTTTGTGTGTGTATATAAATAAAATTATAGATGTTCACACATATATTTTCATATCTTTACATATGTGTACAATTTCTAAAAGAAAAAAAAAACTACTGATGGGGCTTGAACTCCTAACCTCTCTCTTGCAGAGCGGGCCAGCTAAGCACTGAACTACACAAACAGCTTGTACAGACACAGTGTTGAATACTTATGTTATACACTACAGATGATGATGTCATAAGGAGACGGGGCTTGCATTAGATCTGAAGAACAGAACGCCCTCTTTTCAAAGTAGCAGCTTAAGGACTGGACCTTTGAGGAGGTGAATCAAACTCTTGGCAAAAGCCCTTTAAACAGCCAGTAATTGCCCAGAACATTGACCCTAGAGCTGTGAGATGAGCATGCAGCCAGCAGACCTTGGTTTCACTATCGATTTTAACAGCTCAGAGGGGAGTAAACACAGAGTGTGCAGACAGCCAATCACAGCGCAGGGGGCATGTCCGGGGCATTTCCTGTCTGGGGGCGTATCCCAACAGCCTAAATGAAAAGTCAGCCAGCCAATCACAGTGCAGGGGGCATGTCTACGGGCGGGAAACGTCCAGGGCGTGTGTCCGACCAGCAACAGCAGAAATAGAACACAGATTTACAGAAAAACTCATATCTGCTAAACTAAGTGACTGAGGGAATGCAACCCAATTACAAAAGTGCTTATTTTTACTTTCCCATAATCTGAGACATGATCTTTTTAACGATAAAACCCCTTTAAGTCAAGTGAGGAAGAAGAGGGTGCTCAGTGTTATGAAGCATCTTCCTCTCATGACCCAGGTTTTATGTTAGCAACCTCAACGGAACCTTATAGCACAAAGGAAATGGAAAGATCTTGTTAGAGATATGCTTGCAAATAAGGTAAAGCTCTTAGGTTCCAGGCTACAGCAGTAGACTTTCCTAGCTGGTGATCTATGAATTTCTTTGTTGAGCAACCATGATAAAGATCTTGTCCAATACTTCTACATGGAGGGAAATCCTGTGGTATGTAACAACATTAACAGTTTAATGGAAGCTCATAATCATCATAATCCAGAGGAATGAAGAATCTTCATTGATTCATCCAAAACAAGTCTAAAGGCCATCTTGCTGTATAATAGCAATGCACTACCTTCACTTCCAGTTGGCTATGCAGTCCACATAAAAGAAACCTATGACAACATAAAACAGCTGTCAAGGTGCCTGAACTATGACCAACATTTGTGGCCCATCTGTGGTGACTTACAGGTGGTTGCCCTCTTACTTAGTCTTCAGGGTGGATACACAATGTACTGCTAATTTCGGTGTGAGTGGGATAGTCATGCAAGAGAATATCACTACAATAAAAGAGACTAGCCTCTTTTACATTCACTTCAGCCAGGGAGCTATCCAAACTAATGGTCGCCAGCATCCAGTGCACATGTTACGCACACGTTGGGGATTTGTCAGACCACCATTGCAAAATCACAGATTACTAAGAAAAACTCATATCTGCTAAATAATACTGGGATATGCAACCAATTTCAAAGTGCTATTTTTACTTCCATAATCTACATGACTTTTAACGATAAACCTTTAAGTCAAGTGAGTGAAGAGAGGGTCCAGTGTTATAAGCATCTTCCTCTCATGACCCAGTTATATGTCTAGCAACCTCAACGGAACCTTTAGCAAAGGCAATGGAAAGATCTTGCTAGAGATATGCTTGCAATAAGGTAAAGCTATTAGGTTCCAGGTACAGCAGTAGACTTCCTAGGTGAAATCTATGAATTTCTTGTTGAGACAGATAAGATCTGTCCATATACTTCTACATGGAGGGAAATCCTGTGGTAATGTAAATAATTAATAATTTAATGATACTCATATCATCATAATCCAGAGGAATGAAGAATCTTAATTGATTCATGCCAAAAAAGTCTAAAGGCCATCTTGCTTATAGCAATGCATACCTTCACTTCAGTTGGCTATGCAGTCCACCATAAAAACCTAGACGACATAAATGAGCTGTCAAGGTGCCTGAAATATGACCAACATTTGTGGCCATCTGTGGGACTTACAGTGTTCCCTCTATTGGTCTTCAGGGATACACAATGTATGCTAATTTCTGGGAGTGGGATAGTCTTGCAAGAGAATTCATACAATAAGTTAGACTGCCTCTTAAGAATTCACTTCAGCCAGGGAGTAAAAATGTCCTGCATCCAGCACTTGTTGACCAACAAAAAATGTTGTGACTGAATGAGGACCAAATCCAATTTTGTAGTGCAATTTTCTGTAACTGTTTATAATTTGCAATAATGTTTAGATATGTTTTAATTATTTGAATTATTTCTAAATTTCCTCTAAATAAATATCAGAAAATTGGCATAACAAAATATTCTTGTAACAGCTGGAGAAGTGGATCCTCTGATTCACCGCACGCGGTGGTATAAGCCATGCCAGGGAGTAGAATTTAAGTAGGTCCCAGTGTTCACCAAAGCCTGGCACAAGGTAAGTTGGGCTGCTTGCTGCAGCGGGAGTCCTACTAGGTCGCTACCACTGGCACGACCTGCTTGCAGTGGCGGCCAAGATGCAACATGATACAGAATCATGATGCAAGCTCGTAGTTGGGGACAGGCAGAAAGTTCAGGACAGGAGGCAAAGGTTCATGGTCGGGAAATGTAGCAAAGGGTCATAGTGGAACTACAATGCGCCTGTATGTATGAACTGCATGCTCATACCGTGTTTCCCCGAAAGTAAGACAGCGTCATACATTCTTTTTACCCCCAAAAGTCCCATTATGTCTTACTTTCGGAGTATGTCTTATATTGGCAGGTATATGGCCCCATACGCAGGTAATAGGCAGGTATATGTCCCCCATAAGCAGATTATAGGCAGGTATATGGCCCCATAGGCAGGTATAGGGCAGGCTGTAGGCAGGGTATAGGGCTGGCTGTAGGCAGGTATAGGGCAGGTATAGGCAGCTGTAGGCAGGTATAGGCAGGTATAAGGCAGGTATAGGCAGCTGTAGGCAGGTATAGGGATAGGAGTATAGGCAGGTAGGCAGGTATAGGCAGCTGTAGGCAGGTATAAGGTGCAGGTATAAGGCAGGTATAGGCAGCTGTAGGCAGGTATAGGCAGCTGTAGGCAGGTATAGGGCAGGTATAAGGCAGGTATAGGCAGGCTGTAGGTAATATCAAAATAAACAAACAATCACTTACCTGGATCCCCGCTGCTCCGTCTCCGCGCTCTCCGCTCTGCTCTATCTTCTTGCCGGCACAGGCGGGTGACATCATCAGGCCGTGCACGCAGCGTGATGACACACGCTGACAGTGCCGGGAGCTCCGGACAGCCGCGAGTCTGCGGTCGCCCGGAGGCCACTGCGGAGCACGGAGCGCTCGCTGTGTGCCCCGCAGTGGTATCCCTTCACCTATATGCGCTCCGGAGGAGTCGCATATAGGTGAAGGAATCGCGGACAGTGCCCGGGCCAGCGCAGCGCCTGGACACTGTGCGCTGTACTCGGCATTCAGCTATATGCGCTCCCTGAGGAGCAGCATATAGCTGAAGCGTCCGTGTCGGCGCCCGGGCCATCGCAGCGCCCGAGCGCAGACAACGTACAGTTTACTACGTCTTACTTTCGGGGTACGTCTTACATTATTCGACCTCCCTAAACTCCCCGCTACGTCTTACTATCGGGGGTGTCTTACTATCGGGGAAACACGGTACAGTCTGGTGCATTCTACTCTGCCTTAAAGCTATTTAGAGCTGGCCCGTCAGTACCAAAGTTCATACACATCGCCTTTAGTTCATAGACAAATCCCTCACCCCAAGCAAGTGGCATTAAAATCATGATTATATTCAACCCAGTAAAGTTTTTATTGTAAGCAAGTCTCTAAACAATGCAGTCCTGGGTTCTACATATACACCTTCTTGAGATTCATGAGAATAGATAAACTGGTTAATCCAATTGGAATCATAGCCATTAATGCTTTAAAAAAGCACGGTGCTAGGAAAGCCATCCTGCATAGATCGCTTCAACCGGAGGGCCCCAGTATGGCCCTATTTTTAGAGAAATGTTATTTCTTGTTGCAGATGGACTCTGTGGAGGAGGCGCAGCAAAAAGAGAGAACAATTTTTTTTTTCAGATATGGGGTCCAATCATCCACACTCTATCACCACTAAAAAACAAGCTCTGAGCCGGTGCTTTGGCACCACTACATGGTTTTTGCAGTGGCAGCTGGCAGGTACCACGCCTTTAGATGTCTCTGACACTATTGGACACCAGGGGGTCCAGGAGTCGCCAGCAGTATTTCCGGACGGGTCCGAATGGGTGGGTTAGGAACATCCCCAGGTAGGTCCTACTTGCCATGGATTCTGTTTTGGGAGTCAACCAAAATGACCATGACACCGAACTGATGGGTGGACACCTGTAGATGGGGGTGGGAATACTTCCGACTATGAATCTCAAGCTCTGCCCAATCCAAAATCCTGATAGACTGGATAGTGAAGTGTCATTGAGGGTGGGTCTGCGGGACCTTAGATGGTGGGGGGTGGTGCTGCGCTCGGAGGGAGACACTGTGCCTGTGCGATAGCCAAATATTTTTAGTTGTCAGTTCATTGTTATGAACAGTTTTGATATTATTGAACTTAACAGTTTTGCATAATATCTGTCACATCATGTAACTGCCAAGGTTAATAATTTGTTATGTTATAAAAAGAGAAATGGATCCTTGCCATTTGTTAATGTTAATCTGCAATACTGTGTGCCTGATTATATGTTATGTAACAATATGTAATGTGGATGCTATTGATCTTTTGTGTTTTGTATGTGGCATGGCGGATTCAATAAAAAATTATCTAAAAAAAAAAAAAAAAAGCACTGCAACAGAGTTCCCTTACCTTTTTACTTAAACTTCTTTGATTGTCACAGTCTATACTTAACTGGTTCATTGTAAAGGGAGGAAAGGGAAATTGACTGCTACCATCTACATAGTTCACAGGTGTCAAACTGCCGGCCCTCCAGCTGTTGGGAAACTACAACTCCGATCATGCATTTGTATAATCTAAACAGTGGGCATGATGGGAGTTGTAGTTTCCCAACAGCTGGAGGGCCGGCAGTTTGACACCCCTGATGTCATAGTTGATATAAGCTTCAACAACCATTGGTATTGTGCTCACAATACAACGACCAAAGGTGGACATAACATCATATGCTCTTTTTTTATTTTCTCCTTCCCATCTGAGATTGACATACTGTTCTATGGTGCACTCTGCCTCTTTTTCTAGATTGTTTATGGTCCTCCTGCTGTTAAACATAGCTACTACAGCACAGAGGTGGACTGAAAACCTAGGAACCATCTGTTAACAAGCAGGATCAATAACTTGTTGTACCTTTGAAAGAAAGCAAAACAAAAGAACAGAATTGTATATTTGTTTACCTTTGTCTACATGTTTAAAGCTAATCAATGACAATAACACTTTATTGTGCTTCAATGACATCTACCTCCAACTAAAAGAGCAATTAGTTTATTTTTTATATTTTTCTGTAACATTATCCAGTAAAGATTATCTCAAAATATTAAAAGCTGTTGCTGTAATTGAATACATTTGCTTTTACCCTTGATAATCGTTGTGTATTACCTCTATCTTCAAACTAATGAAAAGTGCACTCGGAGTAAAAGCAGTAGAAGTGGGGAGAAAATAATTTAAAGAAATTTGCAATTCTGGATATCTAACAAGGAAAGCTTGGCGTGATCTGTGGTGCATTATTTTGTAAGTCGTCAAAGATAATTAGCAGAGCTAAAGTCTCTTGCTAATTGCATTTTTTTCACATCACTCACAGTATTGTTAGAAAGGAAACCTGATCTGACAATACAATACATGCTATATATGTGTAGTAATTTGTTGTTTTGTGAATAAAAGGTAAATATCAAATGTTGTATCATGCTTTTCTGCGAGACAAAAATCTATTTCAGTTTTAAGAGTTTGAGCCATTTTTACCTGGAGGAAGGAAATTGCATTCAATCCATGTTTTGAAAACAAATAAAAATATACATTTAGGAAATGAAAACACTCTACTTGTGTAAGCACACACATTACTACAAGTGTTTATACCAGGCTAAGTGCCAACAAATTATTTAGTGAAGTGCCAGAACAGACCTATGCAAAGCCTCTTTCTCCTGCTGAGGTACAAACATAAATAAAGTGAATGGGGTCTTGTGCTCACAAATACCTTATGCAAAAGGTTTGTAGATTTGCCTTTAAAATGATGCATCTTCCCAGTCCACTGGAAGACTGTGGACTTGTCAGAGATACCCTGTGTTCTTGTCTGAATAAAATAACACATGTGGATGTACCCTACATTACCTTTTCTCTTGGTGCAACAGATCTTGAGCTGAGTGTCATGAAATGACCATTTTTGAAAGAAAAACTGGTTTGTTAGAATCTGTCAGGAGATATTTCTGTTTTGTGTTAACCACTTGGTACCGTGTTTCCATAAAAATAAGACACCCCCGAAAGTAAGAGATAGCAGAGATTTTGTTGAATTCCCTAATATAAGGCATCCACCGAAAATAAGACATAGCGGAAATCATTAGAGCATAGTTGCCAACTTTTGAAAATGAAAAAGCAGGAGATTGCAGTGGGCGGCGCGCTACGTGCACCGCGGCAAAAATTTGCATGGACACGCCCATCTTGTCGGTATGCCATGCCCCTTCAAAAAAGCCACACCTACTCCACCTAACTGCATAACGGCTTTGGAAGAAAGCCAAGTAGATGCCCCCTCTGTAGCCAGGTAGGTGCCCCCCTTTGTTAGCCAGGTAGATGCCCCCATTGTTGCCAGGTAGTGCCCCCATTGTTTGCCAGGTAGTGCCCCCTCTGTTGCCAGGTAGATGCCCCCTCTGTTGCCAGGTAGGTGCCCCCATTGTTGCCAGGTAGATGCCCCCTCTGTTGCCAGGTAGATGCTCCCTCTGTTGCCAGGTAGTGCCCCCATTGTTGCCAGGTAGTGCCCCCATTGTTGCCAGGTAGTGCCCCATCTGTTGCCAGGTAGATGCCCCCTCTGTTGCCAGATGATGCCCCCATTGTTGCCAGTTAGATGCCCCCTCTGTTGCCAGGAAGTGCCCCGATTGGTGCCAGGTAGTGCCCACTCTGTTGCCAGGTAGATGCCCCCTCTGTTGCCAGGTAGATGCCCCCATTGTTGGCAGGTAGATGCCCGCTCTTTTGCCAGGTAGATGCCACCTCTGTTGCCAGGTAGTGTCCCCTCTGTTGCCAGGTAGTGCCCCATTGTTGCCAGGTAGATGCCCCCTCTGTTGCCAGGTAGATGCCCCATCTGTTGCCAGGTAGTGCCCCCTCTGTTGCCAGGTAGTGCCCCCATTGTTGCCAGGTAGTGATCCCATTGTTGCCAGGCAGTGCCCCCCATATAGCTAATAAAAATAAATAATAAAATCCACTTACCTCACCAGGCTCCTGCAGCACGGCCGCTCAGACGATCTCCTCAGCGGCGCAGGGGAAGTGAGAGCAGCCGCGCGTCACTCCCCTGCAGCCGCGCGTCACTTCCCCTGCGCCGCTGACCTGTATGTGCGGCGCACACACCGGCGCCTCCTCCCTGCACAGCGAGACTCCGGGCGGGTGAAGCGGGCGCAGCGGCCGCTTCACCCGCCTGTAGGAGCGGCCCGGCGGCGCCAGAGTAGCGCACTAGCGCTACTCTGTTGCCGCGGCCATTTAAAGAACCCCCCCGCCGCCTGCTGGCGGCGGGAGGAATGCCAACTCCCCCGGGAGGGCGGATGGTACCAATATAGCGGGACCCCCCCTGCAAAAGGAGTTCGCATGTATGCATTAGAGGGTTAGGCATGTTGAGAGGTATGTTACTCGATTCACCACAGGTCCTGAACATCCAAAGGAGAGTAGACAGAAAGTACATGTAAGTAACAGAGGGAAGAGGGGGAGAACATAGCAATGATACTGACACACATCTCACAGGATGGCTGATGGGGCATGCTGAGACTTCTAGTTCTACAAGTCCTTTAGATACATATATCCTATGGTTTGTGACTCTAAATTTTAAGATATATACATACACACACACACACACACACACACACACACACACTAGTATAGCATGCTATAATTTATTCATGGTAAAATAAGACATCCCCTGAAAATAAGACGTAGCAAATCTTTAGGAGCAAAAATTAATATAAGACGCTGTCTTATTTTCAGGGAAACAGGGTATCCTCATATTAAGTTGTGGCCTGTTGAGAGTTTAGCTTTGTGAAAAATTATTTGTGGAGCAGTGTAGGAGTGAACACATCTGTATGTAAGTAGACATCCTATATAACAATAAAAATTGTAATGGGATATTGTAAAAAACATGAAAATGTTAGACATCTATTATAAACATTATATAAATTATCACCCCCTCCTCCACAAATAAAGGCAACATTGTTGATTTATCAGTCTAAATAAAGCCTTAATAAAACCCTTGTACAGGTTCTTATTTGTACAGAGCTGTTGTAGGGTGGCAATGTTATCCTATGATGCTTTCTGTGTGCTGCTGTATCTTTATACAGATGTTTTATGCAGTTTTATTTGCTGCATTAAAAGGGTTTTCACAGGCATCTTGAGCTTTCTCTCTCTCTTACAGCTTCAAATCCAGGGGCATGTCTCTCCTCCCAGTAAGTGTGTCTTCCATCACTGAAGACTGGTGATATCATCATTCTATGTGAGTAGTGGGTGGGAGTTGGTGCCACAACTCTCCAGACCTCTTTTTTTTTTTACATTTGTTTTACACCATTCACATTCCACACTTAATAACTTGTTAGATTAATTCTACAGGTAATTACAGTTGTGTGGATACCTAATATGTGTAGGTTTTTTTTGTGTGTAATGTATGCACAATTATTTTTTATTAAATATTTATTTTTATTTTATTATTTACTTTTTTATTCATTTTTTTACACCTTTTATATTTTTTACTTTTTTTTTATCCCATGAAGGGAGAACTGTTTTACTTTTTTTTAAACACTTAGTAATGTATTAGCATATTCATATATGCTAATACATTCTAATCTGTGTCACTTTGTGTGTCCTGGTCACTGGCTTCATACACAGACAGTTCTGGGCCACTCTAGGTCCCCAGAGCTGACTGTGCAGCCGTTTCCCAAGCTCTGTCGGGTGACTGGGTGTTCCGATCACCCAACAGAGCAGGGGAACCCTTTGATTGCGCTGCGGTAACGCACCGCTGCAATCAAAGGGTTAAAGCACCGGGGAGCAGAGGTTTACTCCACTCCCCGGTGCTCGCAGGAGATGCTCTGGGATCAGGGCTGTGTAGTATAGCCCCGATCCCAGTGCAGTTGCAGCCCTGGGCGCCGCAAACTCCGATGTCTGCAGCAACAGCAAAAGACATCGCTGCAGACGAATGACCCGCACCAGCCGATGTCAAAAGAAGGCGCGCGGTCGTTAAGGGGTTAAACAAATGTGAGAAAAGCTCTGTGCTCACTCCTCTGTTATCAGGCAGGAGTTAGAGGGGGAACAGGGAATACTATTGTGTTATATGGGGAGAGTAAATCTAGCAGCTAGAGACTCAGTAATTGCCCAGATACTTCACATAGAACTATCACTGGGAGAGGAGCATATAGAGCTCAGGCAGCCTTTATTACACAGCTCAGAGGGGAGTAAGACAATGAGAACATAAACAGACACAGATACTGTAGCAGCATTCAGCACAGAAAACCAATTTAATTTTCACATAGCTCCAGAGGGAAGAGAGTGCAGGCAGCCTATCACAGTTCAGGGGGCCTGTCCCACACATGGGGTTTGTCCCGACCAGGGCTGAACTAAATATCAGGCAGCCAATCACAGGAAAAAAGGGTGTGCCCTGACCTCAAGCTGCTGAAAAGCTGTAGGCACACACAGATTAACTATTAGCTGCTATACTAAATTACTAAATGATTTAGGTAATACAAACCAATTGCAAAAGTGCTTATTTTTACTGCTCCCATCACTACAGATATGATCTTTGTAGTGAGAAAATCCCTTTAAATAAAAAATTGTGCTGCTCCATTAGATGTTGTATGTGTCTGTATCTATGTATAGGGATCTGTACAAAACCTCTATAAATATACCATACGATAACAATTTTCACTCAGCTGTTAATTCAAGAAAATTCCAATGTGCAGTTTCTCCTTAAATGCAGATTGGGGAGAGACCAGTCAGTTAGACTGAGCTAAACAGGGAAAAGCCACCTATCAGGCTCCTCTGCTCAAGCTGGTGAACTTCTTTCGGTACCATAAAAGTTTATGGGGCTTTATGGTACACCTGTTTACCTCACATTTCATACAGAGGCAAAAAATGTCATAGCAAACTCCATTTGACTCCACAGTATGGATGTATCACCCCTTACACATATGTCTTCTACGGCAGACTATGTAAACATGCAGAATGATACTAGGAAGTTCTATGTCCAGGCTGTGTTTATAAGTCCTTTAAAAACTAGAGGAGGACATGTATGAAAACTGTCTAGGTCGAAGACTTTCTTTGTTGCCCATATCAAACCTTTAATTTTGTCAGAGCACTATATTAAATGAAAGGGGAGCTCTGGTTGCTATGGGCAACAAAAAAGACTTAGACTTAGACAGTTTTCTTACATGTGGCCCTAAATTTGGAAAATGCCATGATTTTAAGACCAAAGCAGAGTATAATGGTTATGATTCCTAATTTCTGCATTTCACCTGCAAAAAAGAAAAATCTTTTATGCTTTCTGGAAACATGGATTCTACTCATCTTCCTATACATGAAAGTGTAAACAGCTATGTTTAATAAGTCTCTCTTTATTCTACCATACGCCGTTGGATAAAGAACGAATAGTTATGCATATCTAGTTTAGAAAATAAAAGATTTGGCTCACAATTTCTAATGTCTTCCACTGGAATCAGGGTTCTGCTCTGTCATTCTTAATATTTTGATTAATGGCATTGTATGTGACATTGTCTAATGAGCTTTTTATACCCAGAACTGTCTAGATGACAAGGACACATCCATTGTATCTAAAAGAAAAATAGTTCTACCACAGACACAGAAAATAATTTTCAATGCAAAGACTACATATGAAAATCTTTGACAATAGTACCATTGAAGAGTATTTATTTAAATCAATTAAAATGTGATTTGGGTTTTTATTAGCTATTCAGTAATATTTCCAACTGTTTAATGTGTTTATATGAATGCCCAGCCATTCAGAATTCCAAGGATAATTTTTAGGCTGTAACTATATGTAGGCTTTTTGTAGCAAATCTGCTATACTCCTTTCATATTACAGTTTCTAATCAAAGCAAAACATTGAGCTGTTTCACAAAAAAGTAAAACAAATAAAAACATAGACATTTATGCATGTCTTGTATTTTCATGCAAGAAATTTAGGAGGTATAACTAGGCAGATCACTGAACGTCACATTCAGAAGTTATCCAAATTTTAACGTGGCATGTACAACATATACCCTTGGTGAACTTCACTTTTTCTTCATCTGATTATTAAATATTGATCTGGTTTTCCAATAGAATTAATAGCAAACTGTATGATAAAGGATAAAATCCCCCATAATAAATAATAAAACTCAACATTTAATATAAATATTAGTTAAAAAGACAATATTGAAAAAACAATATGTAGAAAACACTAGATTCCCACAATATATCAGGGATAGTCAAGCTGCCAATATAAATTATTATGTAATGCAATGAAGATATGTATATTTAAACTCATGGTACCACCAAGCTTTAGATATCACCTCATAAATCACCTTTTGGTTCACAATGTGGTATTCAAGGTAACCACGCGACGCCAAATAAAACTACTTTTACCCAATAAAATAAATATTTCTTCCTTGAAAATAAATCAAGGCAAATACAAAAAAAAAACAATAGCGCCGTCTTTGTTTGTTTTTGTATTTGCGTTGATTTATTTTCAATAAAGAAATATTTATTTTATTTGGTAAATGTTTGTTTTGTTTGACGTTGCAATATTTTGTTATCATTTACCTAGGTGGCTGTTTTATTTTTTTACTATTTGGGCCGTTTTTTTTTTTATTGGTGGAGATTCACGGTAACCAGGGGATCATGTAAATATGAACATATAAATTGATATAATTAATCACCCCCATTGTTGACTGTTTGTCGTTCAGATATTTGGTCAATCTAGTCACTCCAATGGAATTAACTCCTCAGGATTTCCTATGTCCCGGTTATTCTGTTGTCAGCAGCAACTGGAGTACAACTTTAGTAATAGCATGAATAATCTGGAATATCCTTAAAAATCTCTTATTTGGAAAATGTTTAAAAACGCAAACAATGTGGCTGGCATACACCGCAGGTGGGACGCTTAGACGGTTCAAGTCCTGTATGGACTCTTGATCACAGCATGCAGGTACTTGTATCATGCATACTAAAATCAACGCCATGAACCAATCAGAACAAAGGTAAGACATAGATGGAGTTAACTGTTTAACCCTTTCTTAATCCTTTCTTTCTAAAACATAACCACACAAAATATCTTACTATACTAGCATGTTGCGATTGAATATTAATAAAATATAAGACAAATGGTAATTTTTAAAGGAAACGTATATCTATAGTTTAGTCCCACTAAGATACATATATTAATCTCCTTTATCTTCAGCATGTTTGTAAATCACAATGTGCAATAGATACACTATATATATATATATATATATATATATTATATATATATATATATATATAATATATATATATATAATATAATATATATACTACCTTTCAAAAGTTTGGGGTCACCCAGACAATTTTGTGTTTTCCCTGAAAACTCATACTGTTATTTATCAAATGAGTTGCAAAATGAATAGAAATATAGTCCAGACATCGACAAGGTTAGAAATAATGATTTTTGTTTGAAAAATAGCTTTTGCTACTAGGTTTTCACCGTCGAAGAGGTCCAGGACCTGTGAATTATTTTTCCATCAAGCATCAGATTCGTCGGCTGATGTCATATGCCGGATTTGCTTTCAACGCAGAGGAAAGAATCTAAAGAGTTTAACCAAGAACATGAACAGGCACCTGCATCTAAAGCATGGATTGATGTGGAGGAGTCACTTGGAGAAAAAAGGCCAAACAGGCCCTGGACTTCCAATGACTGTGACATCCTCTGTCTCCTCCTCCTCTGCCACTTCCAAGACCAAGAGGTCAACGTGCCGGAGCAACATGAGCAAGCATCATCCCCAGTCCTAGACATTGTCGGCTGATTCTCACCGCCACCAACAGAGACACAGCCTACCCCTTTTCCTTCCACCAGTTTGACCTGCACGCCGTACAGCAGCCAGTCTGGCAGCCAGCCTTCTGTGTACCATGTGTGGGAGCATAGGAAACGCTTTCACCCCAACCATCCGAAAGCCAAAAGCCTGAATGTTGGCATTGCCAGGCTTTTGGCCTTGGAAATGTTGCCTTTCCGCCTGGTGGACACAGATGGGTTCTACCTTGTCATGGCCCTGGCATGCCTCCAAAACCAGATGCCTAGCAGGCATTTGTTTGCCAGAAAAGCTGTCCATGCCCTGGCCAGTCACGTGGCAGAAAAAATCTCCAGCGCGTTGGCTGCATCTGTGTCCACCAAAGTCCATCTCACTACAGACACATGGACTAGTAAGCACGGTCAAGGGTGTTACATCTCACTGACTGCTCACTGGGTGAGTTATGTGGATGACAGTGTCTCTGGTGATGATGGTGGGTCTCGGGCTCGGCAGACACTCTTCTACACTGCTGAGATGGTGCAGGTTCCAGATCCCAAACCTCCACGGGTAGCGTCACGTACCAAGAGAAACCAGGCCGTTCTGAAATTAATGTGTCTTGGAGACCATTAACAAAAAGGTCAAGAGCTGTGGATGGCTCAGTGCACTGAGACCTACCAGTGGCTGGGTGCTAAGAACCTGGCACCAGGCAAGGTGCTGTGCGACAATGGGAAAAATCTCCTCGCTGCCCTTATGATCAGTAGACTTACACATATCCCTTGCCTGGCACACATCATGAACCTGGCTGTGCAGAAATTTCTCAAGTGCTACCTTGGTCGTGACTGTCTGTTGAGGAAGGTTCGAGGTCTTAGATCATACTTCCGGCGCTCGCACCCTGCTTCGGCATGACTGGTAGCATTGCAGTGTCATCTGGGCTTCCCCGTCAACCATCTCATGGTTGACGAGGCAAAACACTGAAATTCCACCCTCCACATGCTGCAGCAATTGTGGCAGCGGTTCAATGCCATTATGCAGTATGAAGTGTCGTATGGCCTGATGAGCAGTGGTGCGGACCTCGGGGTGTTGAGCCATAGAGAGTGGAGGCAGGTGAAAGACCTCTGCACCTTCCTTGCCAGTTTTGAAGACGCCACCAAAATGGTCAGTCAGGAAAATACCATTGTCAGCATGACCATTGGGGTGATAGTGATAGGAACAAGTGTTAGACACTCTGTGGCAGCAGGTCCCAGCAGTGATGGAGGAGGAGGCAGATACAGATGTGGACACAGAACCTTACTTGCCAGAGGATGTAGACGGCCCGAATGTTTCCCAAATTTATAGATCTTCTTTAGGCGGTGGTTATGGGTCCAGGCCTGGTGCAGGACGGCACTTCAGCTCACAGAGTACAGCGCATGAGGCTAGATCCTTGCCGGCTCTATTGTGCCCATTGTCTATAAAGAAAGCGTTGGAAGTGTGTTCTAGTGTCTTCGGTGTTCTGACCCTTTTGCTACGTTTATTGGCCACGAACCTTTGCAACCTGCCCTGACCTTCTTGCTGACCTTTCTGCCTGTCCACGACTACGCCTACGCCTGACGATTCTGTACCATGCTCACCATTGGCTGCCACCGCAAGCAAGTCTCGTCAGTGGAAGCGACCTGATAGACTCCCGCCGCAGCAAGTCCATCCCGCTTTGCGGGGGCTCTGGTGAAAACCGGGACCTACTTAGACTCCGCTCCCCAGCGTGGCTTATACCATCGCTTGCGGTGGTCGAGCGGATTCACTACAGCTGTCCGAAACAGTTAGATCCGGCCATGGATCCCGCCAAGGTGCCTCTGTCCAGTATTGCAGACCTCACGTCCATCATTGCCCAGCAGCCAACCGTAGCCAATGGAACGGGAAATGTAGAAGGAACCACAGGCGGAGGTGGTGCCTGCTGCTGCTAAGACGTGAGTAGCTGTCGTGCCACGTCGGACAGCTGATCCAACTGCTGTGCCTGTTGCGAAATCCGCTGCGACTGCTGGGCAATAGCAGCAGCAGGCACCACCTCCGCCTGTGGTTCCTTCTACATTTCCCGTTCCATTGGCTACGGTTGGCCCCAAGCTTCGACTTCCTCTACCATCTAAGTTTGACGGGGACCCGAAGCTTTGCAGGGGTTTCATCACCCAGTGCTCCATGCATGTCGAGCTGATGGCTGATCAGTTTCCCACAGAAAGGGCAAAAGTGGCATTCGTGGTTAGCCTACTTTCCGGGAAGGCCCTGGCTTGGGCAACACCCCTCTGGGATAGAAGCGCCTGGGTGACTGCAGACCTACAGGCCTTCTTCCAGGAATTTCGTAGCATCTTCGAGGAACCAGCGCGTGCCTCTTCTGCTGAGACAGAGGAAAAAGTGGCGGACCTGGCGCACGTGGAAATCCAGAAATAAGCCAAGGGTGCTGGCTGGTGATTAGTGGTGGTATGCCCTTGCACCATTAAAAACATAGACTAAAATAACCCAACGCGTTTCTCGCTGTACACCAGCGCTGTTTCAAGGGTAATACAAAGGTTTAAACATACACAGGTATTTAAATGGACTGCTAACTACACATAGGTTAACCTAACAGTCAATCATTAAAACAATGGATTTAACTCAAAGATACAGCTGTCAATCAAGTGTCATCACCGATTACATCAAGGGGAAAGAGATAGTGCATGTCGGCTGGTAATTGGGCAAAAGAGACTTCAATCAATCTACGTGATCTCTGGCTGTTGTTCAGCGGCGAGAAGAAGGATGAGAACGTGAATCACTGGAAAAAGAAGAACAGATCGACTAGCAACAAATCTGGAAGCTGAATTATCTAAGAATGTCCCGAAACTAGTAGTAAATAAATAAATATATAAATAAACCAAGGTAAATAATATTAAAAATGATATAAAAGAACTGTTATCCTTAATAGAATATATCTCTAGGCTTGGGAGAAAAGGGAGCCAATCAGAGAAAGGCGGTAATTATAAACCGAATTGGGAAACTAGAGAGAAATATGAATGGAAGGTAAATAATGAGCGCACAACTAAAAAATTGTGCGCTCTGTAAAGAGGGCATCTAGGACATGTATGTAACAATTTAACCAATAGAAATACAGGCGGTATATCTGAAAAGACCAATGAGAAAGGGAGCTCAAGTCTATGGGAAATAAAATGGGTTCGAGTTTAGCGGTAAATACAAGTGGACCAATGGGGTGGTAGGAAAAAACTAATGGACCAATCAGATCGCTGTGGGTCCGTGTAACTATCAATAGCAGGGAAATGAACTATAATTGAGATAGTATACAATATAGGATGAAAATTGTATAAAAAACAATCATTATATACTTGTAGTGTGGGATTTTACAAGATTAAAAAATACAAGTAATACTATGAATGTAAGTACTACACCGGAGATGCATCCTACCAATACTGTATATCCAATACCACAGTTTCTGAGGATACAGGAGCTAGGTGCCCTTTTGTTGATATAGGAGCCAGACCAAAAAACTCCATAAAATCGAACTATAATGGAGAATGTTCCATGAATAAGACAAAAGGAACAACTCAAACAAATGAAATAACTATGTTCAATGTTCAAACACAAGGACCTCCTATTAATACTACAAAACAAGGTGAAATAGAATCTATAGATATACCGGTTATCCATGATAATAATACATTGACACAAAGCACAATGTCACAATTTGAAAAGAACTTAACAAAATTCATCACAAAAATGTCACCGATAAAAGAAAAATCAGACACTAGAAATATCAAAAACACAAGCTGTTATCCTGACACCTCTTTTTTTTCCGACATCTCTTTAAGGGCACAGAAAGTCCGAGAGAGATTTGAAAAAATCAAAATGGAACACAACGGTTTTAAAGCCGATATTAATGAATCATTCTCCTCCTCTATCCTCTCACAATTTACGACACATGATGTATCTAATGCTTCTTCCAATCTGATTGACATGAATACTACCCCTACTGAAAGAAACACGGAGGGCCAAAATGTACCCCTTTTTTAGAACAAACACCACTAGTCCCTTTTTTATCTCTGAAAACAAAAACAGCCACCAGAAGAAAAGGCACTTTATGGGGTGCAGGGTGGGAACCAGCCTTAAAGGGGTTGCCTCACTACAAAGAATAGCTTTCAAATTGTAGGGAACACAAAATAAAGACATTTTCCAAATATATTGCTTTGTTCCTCTGTTTTCCCTAAGGAGATACAAGTGAATTTATGACCTTCCTGGCTATTTCAGTTCCCTCAGTAACTGACCTGTAAACAAATCTCCCCCTGCTGTTTGTTCAATGAGATAACAGTGAGTGAGTCATCACACAGGTTGGGCAGTGTCCACAGTGTCCATGCTGCCAGGCAGTAAAAAGCTTGATTTATCTCAAGTAAACAGAACTGTAATTAGGGCTTTTGTTAGAGGGATCAGATAAGAAGTCCTGTGAGCAGTTTGAGAAGCTAATCTGATCTAATTAGAAACTGAACAGGCAAGAAGTGTACAAGCATGGAGCTTATGCAAATTAGTCAGTCTGAACCAGGAAGTGACAGAGTATTTCATTCATGCATCCTTTGAAACCCTGTAGGGAGACAACTCCTTTAAAAAAAGAAAGGTCCCAATCCCTCAATTAAATCCTCCCAGTTGTAATATAGAACTACGCAAACTTGGTATTTTTAATCTATCCCAATACCAAATAGATAAACATGATATCAGTGTTATTTCAAAAGGACTTTATATTTTCCCTACCAATAATGTGATTAATCATTTTGATTTGTTTCTTGACTTTTACCACTTAATCACGAAATTGACCCTTGCCAGACATTTTGCCATGCACCCCAACCCGATAGAATCCCCTAGTGATTTAAATGAAAAAAAAAACGATGGTTCCATAGAAATCTATGTGAAATCGAAGTTTTATCGCATCTAGTCACAAGGACATCATTTGAAAACATTCTCTGATCTTGTGGCCTTTTAAGAAAACCTCCAATCTTACCAAACAAGAATCCATTGCCCTAAAAAGGCTAAAAAATAATTTTGATATAGTAATACACCCTGCAGACAAGTGAGGAGGAACTTTTATACTAGACCTCACCTATTATCAAGAAGAAGCTAATAAGATCCTCAGCAACCACACATATTATGAATTAGTTACCACAGATCCATTTCCTGGAATTCAAAAAAGATTACTCTCTCTACTAAAGGAAGCTATAACAAACAATGTTATCATTAAAAAAGAAAAAAACTTCATTTATATTCAAGAACCAAATCATCCTTTGTTTTACTTTCTGCCAAAAATTCATAAAAACCTCACCAACCCACCTGGATGCCCCATCATCTCTGGCATCAATTCCAGTACGAGTCAGCTTTCCCATTTTTTAGACCTTTATCTACAACCCCATGTAATTAATTTAAAAAGTCACTTAAAAGATTCTGGACATTTGACACAATTTCTTACAAACCTAGAGCCAAATCCCCAATATACCCTAATTACAGCTGATGTAACAGCATTATACTCAAAAATTCCACACCATCTTGGAAAAAATTGTGTTCGAGACCTTTTAGAGAAAAATACACAGTTTTCACGTGAGAAAAAAACATTTTTAATCAAAAGTCTTACTTTCATTTTGGAAAACAATTATTTCAACTACAATAGCGCCACCTATCACCAGATAAAGGGCACGGCAATGAAGACCCGCATAGCCCCATCCTTCGCTAACATATTTATGGGGTCATTTGAAGATCAATATATTTATGCACAAACCCCAATATATGCAATACATACACCTATATAAAAGACTTATAGACGATCGGTTTTTCGTATGGTCAGGACTCCCAGATATCATCCCGGAGTTCATCACATTTTTAAATAATAACACGTGGAATATTCAGTTTACAGCAAATTTTAGTCCCCTTTTTATAGTTTTTTTTAGATCTAAATATTCAACTTACCAATGGGAAATTCACTACATCTACTCACTTCAAGGAAGTGGATAGCAACACATATATCCACTTTGACAGCGCCCACCACAGGCCATGGCTGACTAACATCCCCTATGGGCAGTTTAAAAGAATTCGGAAGAACTGTACAGACAACAAAGAATTCTTTAATCAGGCTGACTTTCTGGAAAAAAGATTCAAATAAAAAAAATACCTCAAAAAACTTCTGGAGGATGCTCTCAGCAAAACCTCCAAACTTAGTCAAAAAGACTGTCTTGTTAAAAATATTACCAATGGCAGTAGACAAAAAAGTGGAGCAAATATGGACCCTAAAATAAAGTATTCTTTAAACACACAATATAATTCTTCTCATTTGAAAATAAAAGAATCCCTCAAAAAACATTGGTATATCCTTAAAAAAGACCCTTTCCTCTGTCCACTAATACCGAGAGACCAAATCTTATCTTTAGAAGAGCGCCCAATCTGAAGAACATTTTGGCCCCAAGCAGGGTTAAAATCCAATCGGAAGAAACAAAAGTCTCTCCTGTACTTTTGGGTAGTTTTTCTTGTGGATCAGTAAACTGTCAATGTTGCAATACCATTTGTAAAATACAAAATATTACATCCACTTACACTAAGATATCATACCCTATCAAATTTCATTTAACTTGCAAAAGCTCGTTTGTGATTTATGTGATCGAATGCTTATATCATCTGCAATATGTGGGCAGAACGACATGTGCGCTCCACATACGGCTCAATCGACACAGAGCCTGTGTTAAAAAAGGCGACATCAAACAAATTGTCTCTCTCCACTGTAAACAGATCCACCAACAAAATTTTGATGTTTTAAAAATAACCCCTCTGGATTTTATACCGGTCGATCAGCCCAATAGATTCCAGACGTTGCAAAAACGTGAAATGTTCTGGATCTATAGGCTTCAGACACTTCAGCCTAAAGGTCTGAATGATGCAGTGGAGCTTATATGCTGAAACTTTATAAGCATTACTTAATCTTGTAAAATCCCACACTATAAGTATATAATGATTGTTTTTTATACAATTTTCATCCTATATTGTATACTATCTCAATAATAGTTAATTTCCCTGCTATTGATAGTTACACGGACCCACAGCGATCTGATTGGTCCATTAGTATTTTCCTACCACCCCATTGGTCCACTTGTATTTACAGCTATTCTCTAACCCATTTTATTTCCCATAGACTTGAGCTCCCTTTCTCATTGGTCTGTTCAGATATACCGCCTGTATTTCTATTGGTTAAACCATTACATACATGTCCTAGATGCGCTCTTTATAGAGCGCATAACTTTTTAGTTGTGCGCTCATTATTTACCTTCCATTCATATTTCCCTCTAGTTTCCCAATTGGACCATATATATTTACAGCTCATTTTCAGTCCATGTTATATTACATAGAAACGAGCCCTTTACCCTATTGGTCGATTTATAAACACCGCCTTTCTCTGATTGGCTCCCTTTTCTCCCAAGTCTAAAGATATAGTCTTTTAAGGATAACAGATCTTTTACATAATTTTTAATATTATTTACCTTGCTTTATTTATATATTTATTTATTTACTACTAGTTTCGGGACATTCTTAGATAATTCAGCTTCCAGATTTGTCGATAGTTGATCTGTTCTTCTTTTTCCAGTGATTCACGTTCTCATTCTTCTTCTCGCCGCTGAACAACAGCCAGAGATCACGTAGCTTGATTGAAGTTTCTATTGCCCAATCACCAGCTGAAATGTACTATCTCTTTCCCCTTGATGACACTTGATTGACAGCTGTATCTTTGAGTTAAATCCATTGTTTTAATGATTGACTGTTAGGTTAACCTATGTGTAGTTAGCAGTCCATTTAAATACCTGTGTATGTTTAAACCTTTATATTACCCTTGAAAAAACGCTGGTGTACAGCGAGAAATGGGTTGGATTATTTTAATGGTGTGAGTGCATACCACCCCTGCACTTTTTAGAAATAAAGGACATTTTTAATCACCAGTCAGCACCCTTGGCTTATTTCTGGATTTCCACGTGCGCCGGGTTCGCCACTTTTTCCTCTGCCTCCTATATGGACTCAGCGTTCATCCGAGCACTGAAGAGCATCTGACCAGCGTCTGCCATGATAAGTGCTACGGTACTGAAAAGCCCCGTAGACGCATATGAGAGTTGTGCCTCTAAAATAGCAGCACAACCTCAATAGGTGAGCATATCCATACTTCATTTCACCTATTTTCCTCAAATTTTACTTGTGTGTTTTTTCTCTTTTCTGCTGAGACGGCTCTCCTGAATCTTCGCCAGAGTGACTCCTCCGTGGGAAACTATGCCGTACAATTCCGTACTCTGGCCTCAGAGTTATCCTGGAATGACGCAGCCCTCTGCGTCACCTTTAAGAAGGGGTTATTCAGCAGGGTGAAGGATGCACTGGCCGCTAGAGACCTTCCGTCCTCTCTGAGCGAACTCATCCACCTGGCCACTCGCATAGATGTTCACTTTGCCGAGAGACAGGAGGAGCTCTGCCAGGAACAAGACATAGTACATCCCCGCCGGCTGTCTCGACTAGCCCAAGCGGCCAGGAAATGCTCGCACCTGGGTCCCATGGGAGAGGCGTCCCTAGGTGCTAATTCTCCCACTCCACATTTGACAATACTGGTACGAGTCACGATGGACGCTGGCCTCTCGTTTCAGGCCCCTGCCTTCCTGGATTCTGGGTCTGCTGGGAACTTTATCCATGCCTCCCTGGTATCTTGATATCGTCTGCCGCTTGTCCAGCTGGAAAAACCCTTGGTGATTTCTTCAGTCAGTGGGGAACTTCTGAGCGACTCCATTCTGTACATCACCAGGCCGGTGTCCATCCAGGTGGAGGCCCTGCACAAGGACAAGATTGCCTTCCACGTGCTACCGAGGTCTTCGTTGGCGATCCTCTTTGGGCTTCCATGGCTGCAACATCATGCCCCTAGGCTCGACTGGAAGACTGGCGAGGTCTTGCGTTGGGGACCGGATTGCCAGAGTCACTGTCTGGTCGCACCCTGCCCGGTGCGTGCCATCCCTCTGCAGTCATCTCCTAAACCTCTGCCAGGCCTGCCAGCGGAATACCAGGACTTTGCTGATGTGTTTTCGGAAAACGAGGCTGAGACGCTGCCGCCCCATCGGCCCTATGGCTGTCCTTTTGACCTTCTCCCCAGGACCAGTCCTCCTCGAGGGAGGGTCTATCCGTTGTCCATACCCGAGACTCAGGCCATGTCTACCTACATAAAAGAGAATTTGCAGAAGGGCTTTATTCACAAATCCTCCTCCCCAGCTGGCCCTGGTTTCTTCTTTGTGGAGAAAAAAGATGGTTCTCTCCGCCCGTGCATCGATTACCGCGGCCTAAATAAGGTTATCATGAAGAATCGTTATCCGTTACCTCTAATTTCGGAACTCTTCCACCGGGTCTGGGGAGCCAAGCTTTTTTTTCGAAACTGGACCTGCGAGGAGCTTATAATCTCGTCAGAATCCGAGAAGGCGATGAGTGGAAAACGGCCTTTAACACACGTGACGGGCACTCCCGTGCCTCCAACACCATTGAGGAAGATCCCAGCCTTCAGCATATTATACCCCCAGAACGTTTGGTTCATGTTGCTTCAGTGGACCTCCAACAGATTCCTCGGGGGAAGACTTATGTGCGTCTGACTCTCCGGAGAAGGATTCTAAAATGGGGACATTGCTCCCTGGTGGCCGGGAATCCTGGCGCTCGGAAAACGTATTAGCTGATCTCCTGCTTCTATTGGTGGCTGACTCTTGCTAAGGACTCAAAAGAATTTGTGGAAGCCTGTACCACCTGTGCCCAGGATAAGACGCCCCGTCACAGCCCGTCTGGCCTTTTGTACCCCTTGCCCACCCCGGAGTCTCCATAGTCCCAAGTGTCTATGGATTTAATCACCGACCTTCCTCCGTCCTCCGGCAGTACTGCTATTTGGGTGGACGCAGACCATTTTTCCAAGATGGCACACTTTATCCCGTTGCCAGGTCTTCCGTCCGCTCCTCGGCTTGCTTCACTCTTCTTCGAACACATTTTCGGACTACATGGCCTCACACGTCACATCGTCTCGGACCGCGGGGTCCAATTCGTCCCCAGGTTTTGGTGTGCCCGGTTGCAAGTAAAATTGGACTTCGTCTCGGCCCGACAAAACGATTGGTCTGGTTTACTGCCCTGGGCTGAATTCTCTTATAGCTCCCTGGACTCTGAATCTACAGGCTCTTCACCCTTCTACATTGTCTATGGACTGCATCCCCGCCCACCCCTCCCTCTCCCTTCTGCCTCCGAGGTTCCTGTGGTGGATACCCTAGTCCGGGACATGTTGGCCATATGGGAGCAGATTCGCCAGTCCCTTCAGCAAGCTATATTCCGCATGAAGTCCCAGGCGGACAAAAAGAGGAGACCGACCCCCAACCTTTGCTCCAGGTGATAAGGTGGGGCTGTCTGCCAAGTACGTCCAGCTCAAGATTCCTAGCTATAAGCTAGGTCCACGGTTCCTGGGGCCATTTGAGGTGTTACAGCGGATCAATCCAGTGGCTTATAAACTCCGGTTCCCTCCTACCATGCACATTCCGAATTCTTTCCATATCTCCCTGCTGAAGCCTTTTGTGCTCAATCGTTTTTCTCGGAAAGTCGCCTCCTTCCCCCCTTAAGCTGTGGCCTCCAATGTGTTCATGGTGAAAGAGATTCTGGCTATGAAGTCTATCAGAGGGAGGCGACACTTTCTCATTGATTGGGAAGGATTCGGGCCGGAGGAGAGATCTTGGGAGCCGGAGGACAACATCTTGGATCGTAACATACTGAAAAAATTTCTTCTTTCCAGAAAGATGGAGAGGCCTAAGGGGGGTACTGTCATGGGTGTTCCCGCAGCCGTGGAATGGGCTGCGGGCACACCCATTTCTGGTCTGTGTCCCTCTGCTCCGGGGACGAGTGGCACGGCCGCACTCACTCCCTCGAGAACCTGCACTTACCTAGCCACGCTCCTGTCCCCATGTGGCTCTCTGCCAGCTGCAGTGCGCGCTCGCGCCCCCTAGGTTAATTGCTGGCCCTATATATTGGTCCCGCCCCGGCATTTCCTTGCCGGATCTATTGTGCCCATTGCCTATAGAGAAAGCATTAGAAGTGCGTTCTAGTGTCTTCGGTGTTCTGACCCTTTTGCTACGTTTATCGACCACGAACCTTTGCCGCCTGCCCTGACCCTCTTGCTACGTTTATTGACCGCAAGCCTTTGCCACCTGCCCTGACCTTTCAACCTGTCCACGACTACACCTGCACCTGATGATTCTGTACCATGCTCACCCTTCGCTGCCACCGAAGCTCGTCATGTCAGTGGAAGTGACCTGGTAGACTCCTGCCGCAGCAAGTCTATCCCGCTTTGCGGCGGGCTCTGGTGAAAACTGGGACCTACTTAGACTCCGCTCCCTGGCGTGGCTAATACCATTGCTTGCGGTAGTCCAGCGGATCCACTACCGCTGTCCGCAGGGGCGTAACTAGAAATGGCAGGGTCCCATAGCAAACTTTACAATGGGCCCCCCCCATCCGAAAAAAAAAAAACTTTTCATGTGTTCCGTCAAGAATGACAGAAAAAATTGTGTACACCAGACACATCCCACACACGAGACTCACACGTCGGCCACATCCCACACATGCCAGCCACTCACATGTCAGTCACATCCCGCACACGCCAGCCACTCACATGCGGGTCACATCCTGCACACGCCAGTCACATCCCGCACATGCCAGCCACTCACACGCCGCTCACATCCCGCACACGCTGGCCACTCACATGCCAAGTCATATCCCCGACACGCCAGCCACTCACACGTCGGCCACATCCAGCACACGCCAGCCACGCACACGCCAGCCACTCACATGCTGCTCACATCCCCCATACGCCAGCCACTCAGCCGTCGCCCCCACCCCGCACTTGCCAGCCACTCACATGCGGGTCACATCCTGCACACACCAGCCACTCACATGCTAGTCACATCCAGCACACGCCAGCCACTCACACGCCGCTCACATCCCGCACACACCAGCAACTCACATGCCGCTCACATCCTGCACACGTACTGATATTTCTGATATTATTGGACTGCAATTCTTTGATTGTTTATATAGATTTTTTGGGGGGCTGTGGGAGCATCATCTTCTAACCTACACTGAGTACTGGTCACTTATGTAGATAATACATACATACACACATCACAAATCTACATACACACACACAGATATATATTAATACACACACTACAGATACACATATATACAGTCACATCCATCCACACACACTTACCTATATGCATTGCAGCCATCTTATTCAGGACACAGGGTGGCTAAGAAAAGTACACATGGTAGCAGCTTCCTGCTCTCAGCCGGCAGTGCAGACACCCCTCCTCCATTGTCCCGTCCCAACTGTGCCTGTGAGACACCGAGGGGGCCGCAAACAGCACAAAGGAGAGGAGGAGGGGACCCGCACGGAGCACAGAGTGGAGGGAGGAGGGGGCCCGCACGCAGCACAGAGGAGAAGGGAGGAGGGGACCCGCACGGAGCACAGAGTGGAGGGAGGAGGGGGCCCGCACGCAGTACAGAGGACAGGGGAGGAGGGGGCCCGCACGGAGCACAGAAGGGAGGAGGGGACCCGCACGCAGTACAGAGGACAGGGGAGGAGGGGGCCCGCACGGAGCACAGAGGAGAAGGGAGGAGGGGCTGCTGGGGGAGCAACTCTTTTAAAATACTTTTTATCAGCTCCGTGGAGCTGTGGGGTGACCGGGCTCCCCCCTAGTGACTCTACATATGTTATGACAGGGCCCGGCCGGCAGTAAAATCAAGTTCCTGTTTGCTGCCTGCTGGGCCCCCAGGGAGTGCGGGCCCCGTAGCATTCACTATGCCTGCTTCGGCGGTAGTTCCGCCACTGGCTGTCTGTAACAATAGTGTTCAAGTGATTGAACCTTGTAGTGATAAAGTAATCTTGGGGGACTTGAGAAATTAAAAAAAAAAATGAATAAAAGATTTGAAAATATAAAAATCTCAAAATTCCAAGCACCTATTTTCCCCATTTATATATAAAAAAAAATATATATAAAAAAAATGGAACAGTGTCTCCATATCTTATCTATTCCTTACACTGAATGCTATAAAAATCACAGTGCCAAAACTATGGTTTTTTGGTCACCTCAGTTCCCAAAATGATTGGATTAAAGAGATCAAAAAGTTGGAAATAAATTCATAAAAATAAAAACTGTTAAAAATGATAGCTCTCTCCTGGCAAGGATGAAATAAGGAAAACCTAGACAAAAAAATTCTGTGCTAATGAGGGCTTTACTCGGGGACCCTATATAGTAACATTAATTGGGGAACTGGTTGAGACAATATTCTTTTTAAAGACAATGAAAGTCTAAGAGTATGAAGACACTGGGAAAATGTTGTAGACATATTTGAAACAAATTAAAATTAGTTTGCTTACATATGACTAATATTTCTAAATGGATAGCTCAACTTCCCACACCCTTTTTCTATTAGAAGCTCTCTGTTTTTTGACAAGTAAAAAGTATTTTCTAGGCTGCCTTTCTGTTGCAATAAATCTACCAGTCACTAATCCCTCATCTATCTATTATCATTCATAGTTCACCTTAGCTGAGCTTTTCCAAAAAAGAATAAATCCCACTGTCTATGTAAAGACAGTCACCTAATTGTACAGCCAAGCAGAAGAAAGCTTTGCAAATGGTATACAATTTTCAAAGTGTTCCAAGCCTTAGGCAAAAGTCTTTCAACTGTGTCTAAAACTGAATGATAAAATATGTTGTACAAATTATCTGTGAACAGGAAACATGTGGAAATGGCAGGGGACTGAAATGTAACACTTGTAAAGAAATGGGAACTGCCAGTCATAGAAGCCCCTCTTACTTTTGTCTCACTTGCAAGTTCCCTTTTCTTCCCATTCCCCAGAGACTGATAAGTAAATTTATCAGGCTGTTTTATTTGGCCTTTCATTTCCAATTACATCTCAATGTGCTTACTAAATAAATAAATAATTCATGCAAATCAGATATTCTTATTTAAGAGTTTGTTTAATGTTTTGAAATGTTGACAATAATTAAAAGATTAATTTACAGAGGGGGTTGTGCCAACGAACTAAATTGGTCAAACGTCGTTATTTCTGCTATTTGCATTAAAAATAATATTCCAATGATTTGTAAAATGATGGAATTTACTCTTCTTGTATTCCTTTAAAAAGAAACACTGACAAGAGAACAAAAGGCACTTAAAGGTCACCTTGTATTTTTCTCAACCATGCACTTATGAAAGGGAATAAGAATACCTTTAATCAAAGACTGCATACACTTTTATAAACTTTTGTGGGTGATTAAGAAAAGAATATGCATGAATGAATATTTGCAAATAATCTTGATTAAAAATATCTTGCTGTTTTATTGTTTTGCTTGTAGTCAGAGCCACACATTTCTATGGTGGTAGCCTGTAAACAACAAACACTGTGCAGTCTGACCATGCAGTCATGAGTTATTCTATTCCCATAATGGCAACCATAGACAAATGCTGTGTCCTTGGTCTTGTCCCAGCGTGGGGCCATAGCAGGCAAATGATCTGCTTTTATGGAAGGTATCCAACTGCCAAACTGCACATAACTGCAGGCTACAGACAGGGATATTTTTATTTAAAACTATTTGTATAATGCCTAAATTTTTTCCAGACTGGATGGTTTACCCTCCTTCCTGACCTGGCATATTTTATTTTCCTCAGTACATTCAGGTTTGAACGCTATGATACTTTTTCACACACATTTTAGTATTTTTTTTCACTTTTTTTGGTGGTATGTTGGGATTTATTTTTATGCAATTTTTACATTAGATTTTTTATTTTACAATTATTATTATTTTAATTTATTATAAGAAAAAAGTCTGTTTTTCACATTTTCCTATTTACTTATTTTATTAGTTTTCCACATTTAACAGCAACTGTGACCTCTAAATAAGTTTTGTATATTGTGTTACTTTTCTGTCATGGGCATTTAAATATATAGCTGATAAAAAGTTTTAGAGTCATCGGGGGCAGGGCTAAAAGTTGTGGGTTGTTTTGTTAGTTTTTTAAATAAAATGTTATTCCTTGTATGTGTTTTGTTTATTATTTTATCGTACATATTGTGCCCCTCATAAGGTCAGAAAAAGAACTCTGGAGGGCATATTTATATAACTTTTTTTTTAATGAATTTTCATGTGACTTGGGCTGATGTAGTAACTGGGGAAATATAGGGAAAGATACACCCCCTAAAGTCACTGTAGAGCTGATCTGAGTCCAATAACACCCAGCAGCATTTGTAGCTACTGAGCCCCAGCGTCAAGGATCGCTTGTGCCGGGTGGCGATGGGGCTCCCCCCTATGTTATCAGGCAAGAAGTAGAGGAAGAGGGGAGCAGAGTGCATTTCTCACATTTGTTTCATCAGTTCAGGCTGTATGTATAACTGTTTACACCAATGCAGGTGTTCTGGTTACAAGGAACTTGTGGAGTTAAGTGACAGCTCTGCAGTCTTGAGAACTGACCATTGCAGGAGGTCTGCAGAGCTGAGACATCCTTGCCCTTCTACTGCTCACACAGAATGATGATTTCACCAGTCTTTAGTGAGGGAGGACACGCCCACTGGAAGGAGAGACACGCCTACTGGGAGGAGAGACTCACCCCTGGAGTTAAAGCTGTAAGAAAGTGAGAAAGCTTAAGACGCCCACGAAAGCCTGTAATGAGAAACTTGCTTTAAAAGTGTAAAAAAATAAAAATATTAAATGTTCAAATCACCCTCCTTTCACCGTTTTACAAATAATAAAAAAAATTATAAAAAAGTCCCCTAAAAATTGGAATAAACGTTGCATGTATTCCAAACTGGTACCAATAAAAAGTACACTTCAGGCCGCAAAAAATGCAACCTTACTCAAATCTGTAGGTGAGGGTACAAAAAGGTTTTGTGGCGCCACGGTGTAAATTTAAAAATTAGAAATTGTTTGCATTTTTTTTACGGTACCAAAACATAACAAAAACCCTTCATGTTTGCTGTTGCGGAATTGTATCAACCTGTAGAATACAGATGACACATCATTTATAACAAAAAGTGAATGCCTTAAAAAAAACGTAAATATGGCACAAGTCGTTGTTTTCACATTTTGACCCAATTTTTTTTGCGGTTTCCCAGTATATTCTATGGTATGGTGACTGACATAATTTGAAAGTACATTTTTTCCTGCAAAATAAAAGCCCTCATTTGTCTAGGTAGGTGGATAAATAAAAAAGTTATGGCTCTTGGAATGCGGGGAGTTAAAAACTAACATGTCATCCCAAAAAAACCACAAGATCCCTAAAGGGTTAAATAAATCTAATAACTAATGCAGACAAAGCAAGTCCTTTACGTTTTTGTATCTTCTTGGGCATGGGGTAACCTCACAGGTGAGCTGGAGTTTTTTTTCATTAATCAGGGAATAATTCTATTGTGCAAATTCAGAGAAATATAATTCCCAAAAAATTTTCAGAAAGGGCCTGCAAAAAAAATATATATATATATATATATATATATATATATATATATATATATATATATATATGAAATAGATAGATCAGTGAGCACAATTTGTTAAACAGAGGTCAATTGGTAAACAGAGGGCAATTGTTCAGTAACATCTTGTTGGTGGTTTTTACACGAATAAAGGATTGTTACAAGCCAGTAGAAGACGTCTGCTAGACAGATATCAATTACAACAGTAAAGTAACATAAGTCCGGCAAAAAATGATACAAAACATTATTGTAACAATTATACCAAAATGTTAGACAATGTTAGCTAGACCAAGATTAATCACATCAACAGTATAGCTATGTCAAGCAGGCTCAATTAATGCATTATTGTAACAAGAGCAAGGTGACAGCAGGTAGGAAAAATCTGATCTCTAAATATAACTCCATATAATATAAAATAAAAGATATATAACTGACATACCAAATTCAAAGATGTCCCCAATAATCTAGAGGGAAAAAAGGTAGCATAGACCAACTCAATTACAGGGTATGTATATGGACCACATTATAATAGCTGTCTTAAAGGTAGATAAAATAATTATACTAGATGAAAAAGCAATGTGCATAATAGCAATGGTCATAATAGAGCACTAATTAAAGATATATAAACATCCTAAACAACACATAGTTATTAAAACAAGTAGACCCATGAAGTATGAAGTCCAAATATTAAAACATCATGATAATACTTGTCTCAGTTTTAAAAGATGTCACGGCATGTCTGCTTCCTGATCATATGTCCCTGAGATCCTGGGTATACATACTGGGTGTGCTGGGTATCCATAAGGCTCATGTCTGCACCCACTGTCCTGGCCATCACTAACCTCCCTCTACTACTGTTCGGCTCCTGTCCTCTGCTCCTGTGTGTGTACCCATACTGTAGAATGTGTGTGCACCACGCTTTCAAATCTAAAGGGCCAGGGCACCGCTGATTACCATTTCCTGGTTGCTGGGCCCTTTATTAAGTAACTTCCCCCAGCATTCTTTGCCAGTTCGTTGGTGTGCTTCCATTAGTTTTTCTATTCCTGGTATCTGACCCCATGCTTTTGGACTTTTGGCTATTCTCTGCCTGTCGCCTGCCCTGACCTTACTGCGAGTGACCCGACTATGCTTCTGCCTGCTCCTTCTATACCACGCTGCACCTTGGCTGTACCACAAGAGGTCACGTTAGGGGTAACAACCTGGGAATCTGCTGTAGTGAAGCTCATCCCACCTTGCGGCAGTCTCTGGTGAATACCAGGGAAGGGTTCCTTAGACTCGGATCCCTGTTATGGTTCAAAGTCCACCAACTGTGTCCTTGACAATTACTTGTGTGTGACATAAGGTTTTTTGTGTTTCTTTTTGTATTTGTAATGTTTTAAGAAAGCAATGTTTTTGGTCTATTTTGTGGTTTATCTAGTCCATGTCATTTAAAAATTGGATTCTTTGTATCCTTTTAAGCCTTGAATACCCTTTAAAAATAATGTCTATCTGTTTGTGAAACTCTTCTTAGCTATCAATGATAGAGTTTCATTACATTCTGTAGTTTACTAGTCTCAATTACAACACAAGTAAAAGGGTTCAAGTTAAAGAGTCTGTTTTGCCCTAATGGGTTATATGGGGATAAAAGAGATGAGATTTCTTTCACTTGGGCCATCGTATTTAATCGCTAGAATGGATATTTGTATTTTCCATGCATTACATGGATGGTAAATTGATTTTAACAGCTGCAGTGCTGGTAGAATCAATGACTATTTGAGACATATTTTGTAAATTGTCTCCAAGTTGTATCTTAAATTATGTTTGCATTTCTTATGTTGCAAAGTCCAAAAGTCCTATTGACATAATGTCTCCTTCCTCTGAAACAAAGCACACACTTCTGTTGACTTTCTATTTTATGTTAGGCTGTGATTACATAAGCTTATCTTCATTTATTGTTTGTTTTGGCTTGTTATTGTCTTGTCTGAGAGGTGTGTTTGCTTTGTTTCAAACTTTAAAGGGGTTTTATCATTACACACTTTCGTAGACTTGAGCTGTTTCTGTCTGTTTCAGCTTCAAATCCAGGGACGAGTCTCTCTTCCCTGTAGGTAGGTCTCTCCTCCCAGTAGGTGTGTCTCCCCTCACTGAAGAGTTGTGACATCATCATTCTGTATGAAGCAGTGAGAGGATGTCACAGCTCTGCAGACCTCCTGCAATATTCTCTTGTCTGCAGAGCTGTCAGTTGCCTCCCAGGCTGCACAGGCTTGTTGTAACAGAACCCCTGCATTGTTGCAACCAGAACCCCTTCATTTGTGTAAGCAGTCATACGTACAGCCTGAACTGATGAAACAAATGGGAGAAAGGCACACTGCCTCCCCCTTCCTCCTCCCTCTGTTATCAGGCAGGAGGTAGAGCTGTATAAGGCTGTTATATGGGGGGAGCACAGGGTATAAGACTGTGTTATATGAGGGGAAAGTGAATCTGGCAGCTGGAGACTCAATAATTGCCCAGATCCTTTACATAGAGCCATCACTGGGAGATGGCTCTATGTAAAGTATAGTACACACACAGCCCTCTCAGGCAGTTAGTTTCACTTTTGTTTTCCACAGCTCAGAGAGGAGTAAACACAGAGTGCAGGCAGCCAATCACAGCACAGGGCATTCAAATTCAAATAACAGTGGCACACTATGGACTAAGGAAACTATCAAAAAGGACATAGGAAATTTGGAAAAAGCATTACTGCTAACTAGGATACATGAAAAAAATTAGAGGTTCTTAGTTCACACTTTTGGCCAAAAATGCTTAAGCCCACCTCCACAACTTCACCGGGACCTCAGTACAGGTGGGTCCTACGCTATTGTTACCTCTCTATTGGGTCCTGTTCAGACCTGCATACTTCAGAGAGCGAAGGGCCAAAAGTGTGAACTAGAACCTCACATTTTTTCATGTATCCTTGTTAGCAGTAATGCTTTTTCCAAATTCCATATGTCCTTTTTGATAGTTTCCTTAGTCCATAGTGTGCCACTGATATTTGAATTTGAATGTCTATATGTACTGCTGCCACACCAGTGTGCATTTGTTTTTTCAAACAAAGTTTTTTGGTGTGCAAAACCAAGTGTTGTTTCTGACTATATGTAGGGAGAAGTGGCTTCCTCCATTTTGGTTTTTGCACCCCACCCACTTGCTCAGGTTTTAAATCAGTGCAGTGTTCTTTGAAGCAGGTATCTTCGCTGCCTGAAGTATGCAGGTCTGAACAGGACCCAATAGAGAGGTAACAATAGCGTAGGACACACCTGTACTGAGGTCTCGGTGAAGTTGCGGAGGTGGGCTTAAGCATTTTTGGCCAAAAGTGTGAACTAAGAACCTCACATTTTTTCATGTATCCTAGTTAGCAGTAATGCTTTTTCTAAATTTCCTATGTCTTTTTTGATAGTTTCCTTAGTCCATAGTGTGCCACTATTATTTGAATTTGAATGTCTATATGTATTGCTGCCACACCAGTGTGCATTTGTTTTTTTAAACAATGTTTTTTGATGTGCAAAACCAAGTGTTGTTTCTGACTAATCACAGCACAGGGGGCGTTTACTGTCCAGGGGGCATGTCCAAACAGGTTGAATGACATATAATTCAGCCAATCACAGAAAAGGGGGCGTGTCCCGTCCAGCTGCTGCTGAAATAGCTATAGACGCACAGTTTAGCTCATATCTGCTATACTAAGTTACATAGTTTGTCAGGCTGAAAAAAGACATGCGTCCATCCAGTTCAGCCCATTTTGCTACAGTGTTGATCCAGAGAAAGGCAAAAACCCCCATGAGGTAGAAGCCAACTGTCCTCATGTTAGGGAAAAAATTCCTTCCGGACTCCAATCTGGCAATCAGAATAAATCCCTGGATCAACGAACCCTCTCCAGAATCCTAGTCACTTTAACTTGTTATATTATCACACTACAGAAATGCATCCAAGCCCTTCTTGAATTCTGTTAGTGAATTCACCATGACAATTTCCTCTAGCAGAGAGTTCTAAAGTCTCACCGCTCTAACAGTAAAGAATCCCTTTCTATGTTTATGTAGAAACTTTCGTTCCTCAAGACGTAGAGGATGGCCCCTTGTTCTTAATACAGTCCTGTGTATAAATAAATCTTTAGCGAGATCTCTATATTGGTCCTTAATATATTTAAACATATTTATTATGTCGCACCGAAGCCATCTTTTCTCTAAACTAAATAACCCTAATCTTCCTATCTTTCTGGGTATTGCAGTCCACCCAGCCCTTTTATTATTTTTGTTGACCTCTTTTGTGCCCAAAACTGTACACAATATTCCATGTGTGGTCTAACCAGTGACTTGTATAATGGGAAAATAATGTTCCCATCATGTGCATCTATGCCCCTTTTAATACAACCCATGATCCTATTAGCCTTGGCTGCTGCTGCCTGACACTTGCTGCTACAGTTAGGTTTACTGTCCACCAGGATTCCCAAGTCCTTCTCCATGTCACTTTTACCCAGTGTTTTTCCATTTAACATGTAATCATGTCATGGATTTTTCCTCCCCATGTGTATAACCTTGCATTTATCAGTGTTAAACCTCATCTGCACTTCTCTGCCCAGGCCTCCAACCTATCCAGATCCCTTTGTAATAACACATTATCCTCTATTTTGTGGATTGCTTTACAGAGATTAGTATCATCTGCAAAGATCGATATTCTACACTGCAATCCATGTGTAAGATCATTTATGAAAATATTAAAGAGGCTAGGGCCCAATACTGAGCCCTGTGGTACCCCACTAGTAACAGGGATCCAGTCGAGTATGTACCGTTAATTACTACCCTTTGTTTTCTATCAGTGAGCCAGTTGCTTACCCACTTGCACACATTTTCCCCCAGTCCAAGCATTATCAATTTACTTACCAACATTTTACGTGGAACAGTAACAAATGCTTTATAAAAATACAAATAAATTACATCCAGTGCCACACCCCCATCCAGACTGGAACTAACTTCCTCATAGAAGCTGATGAGATTAGTTTGACAGGACCTATTCTTCATAAACCCATGCTGGAACGGCGTTATACATTTATTTTCAGTGAGATACTCCAGGATAGCATCTCTGAGAAAACCTTCAAACATTTTACCCGTTAAAACTTACCGGCCTATAGTTTCCTGGATCACTTTTTGACCCCTTTTTGAATATTGGCACCACATTTGCTATGCGCCAAACCTTTAGGACATTAGGACATAACCCGTTATTATACAGTCCATAAATATTAAGAATAGGGGCCTATCTATCACATTACTTAACTCCCTTAGGACAAGTGGGTGTATGCCATCAGGGCCAGGTGATTTAGCTCCTGCCTTTGCTCATCAACAGGAAGGTCATCCTCCTCCTTGGTAAATACAGTGGAGAAGAAATAGTTTAATAGGTTTGCTTTTTTCTCATCGCCCTCTATAGTCTCTCCCTCAGTACTTTTTAAAGGGCCTTAGGTAATGCAAACTAATTTCAAAAGTGCTTATTTTTACTGTCCCCATCATTTGACATATGATCTTTGTAGCGATAAAACCCCTTTAAGGCTTGCCGTCATGATCCGGCTATGTCAGGATATACTGACACTGTGGATTGTCGGTATATGGTGGATCCTCTGGGCCTCTGCGAGCATGGATGGCATAACTCGCAGAGATAGCAGAATTGCAGGACAGAACAGCAGGTGATGGTACAGATGACAGCATGTGTAGCCATAGACAGATAGCGCAGTCCCAGGACAGTAGCAGGCTTGGTACAGCTAAAGGTAAACAGCAGTATATAACAGACTGGTGCAGCAGCAGGAATTCAGCAGATAATGGGTTAACAGGTAGCGGATACTGTAGCGTACCGGTAACGCACAGGAGATCAGCAGCGATGCAGCAGCCAGTAACCTATGGGCAAAAAAGTGAGTTTTAGACCTAAACAGGTTCATAAATGAAGACGTTTTCCAAATATATTGCGTTGTTTATCTTTTTTTGTTAAGGAGCTGGTTTTATCACCTTCCTGGCTCTCTCTGGTTCCCCTAGTGTCTGATAGTAGGGAGTTATATCATCACACAGGTCATGGCAGCACAGAACTCAGGACAGTGACAGCTTGTTTTTATCTGATCTTTCAGACAAAAGACTAATTACTCTACTGCTTACATTAGCAAAGAAGCTTCTCTGGACCTCAAAGAAGGTAATTTAGCTGATAAACATAATAAACAGAGAAGTCTAATATATATATATATATATACATACATATATATATATATATTAGGTTTTATCAATACAGGTTCTGAATATAGCTTTAAAGAAGTCCAGTCAATAAGGATATAATGCAATATATTATATAATGGTTAATGTCTCAATCATTGTCACTATGGAGGAAGCAGGTTTAGCCAACCACTTTACTCTGGTGATAAAAGAATATTGTACTTTTTAGAGGGACAAGGGTTGTTCATACAGAATTATAACTCCAGTATATTTATATACAATAAGTATATAGACAATTCTGTAGTGAATATTAACATGACTGATTTAAAGCATGGGCAAAATATGTACAGTAAGGATATAAAATGACTAATATTCATACCTTTTCAATTAATAATGTAGATTAATTGAATCACTGTAATTAAGTTGAATGTTCGTGTAACTTAACAATAAAGAATAACCTGACAACTCATTTTAATACTGTTCTCAAGATGTATATTCTGTGCATAATGCACAACGTTGCTGCTGTGAACCTAATCAAAGCTTAGACAATGGACATTTTAGACTGAACCACAAGCAATATTTCAATTACATTGATTTTGTTAATGAAGGGTACATTGTTTTAACCTCAGAATGATGGTTCTATATGAAAATAAAAGACTAGTTAATAGAAACATGAACATAAAAAGGCACTTTTATGCACACATTACTTTTGTCGCTTTTTTGTTAGGATATTGGAGCTGTATAGAGACTCCTTCAGAAGATTACTTGTGACTATATTTCAAAGCTACAGGTGGTCTTCAAGTGGTTTACTTCAAAGGCAATTTTGATTAAATGAAACAATATTTGTGTAATTTTGATCTCAATCTTTGAAACGTTTCTTTTTTTTTCCAGCTCTATTCAATTCAGCAGAGGTTCAATTAGAGGTGATCACTACTCGACTGTTGATATCAGATTTTTGGCCTTGTGAATGTTTGCCATTCTTTTTTGCAGAACTTCAGAGAATACATTTTCCCTACTGTGTTTTTTGGGTGTCAGCAGAAAATGTAATCTTACATCAATCAAGTTAAATTACTTTTTTTTTGTAGAGGTATTGCACTAACCATGAAGAAAACAATTATTTGATGAATATTTACTACTTGAAGGAGATTGGATTAACATGACTGTAGAGATGTCTTCTGTTTATGTCAGATGTAAATGGTTGTTTACACTTTTAAAAGTGTATTCATCACTTAATGTGGAGTTATCTTTATTAGGGTATATTCACACAGCGTATTTGCGGGGAGTACTATTTGCACTGCAATGCACCCAAACTATGTCCCGCATTGAGTCCTATGATTTCCCGCCATGTGGTAGTAAATAGGAGCCAGGCCAAAGCGCTGTTGAAAGTACCTGGTGGCCAGCAGGTACTTTCAACAGCAGGCATATAGCGGTGCGCACAGGTACATGCCACTTTATGCCGTGTGACCATACCCTTAAGGAGGATCTGTCAGCCCTCCCCATAAAATGACAATTTCAGAGCATCTTGAAACTATACATTGTGAAGTTATTCCTCATGGAAATATATGCATAATTTGAAAATTCAGTAACACTATTCCCCTTGTCAATGGGATATGTCCCTACACTATCTGAAGTTGTCAGAACTTACTGTACACTGTTGGACGCTACACTATGTAAAGGACATGCAAGTATTAACTAAAACAGACATGCCAGAAATGTTGCCATAAATCTTTAGATCTTTTTGAAAAACTTGCTAGAGTCATCTAATGGATGTAGTAATCCTTAACCAAGTCTTGCAATGTTAAAAGAATTGAAACCAAGCCAGTGAAGTTTATCTGCATACAGCTGTTTCGGGGTGCTTGCCCCTTGTCAGTTAAGAGTAGAACTTACTGACTGGCTGGGTGATAGACGAGTGTGGCTTAGAAAGGGTAATGCAACCTATTGGGAAGAGGCACCATGTCAGTGTGTGAAGATTTATTTATCATAAGGCTTTGGCTACATTGCATGGGTAAAAAAACGGCCGTTTTTTTTTCCGATGCAGGACCGCGGTTATTGTCATGTTTTGTGCAAAAACTGCGGTCGCTTCTCGTTTTTTTTACATCAACCATACAATTGTATTGTATGGGAAGATGCAGAGAAAACTAAAAGCACTGGCGTATTATACAAAATGTTGTGTAATACGCCGGCGCCAGAAGACGATCGTAGAAAAGACGAGCTGTGGAGACTACAGCTCATCTTTTCTATTGTGATCTAAGAGGTCGCACAAACGATTGTATTTTCTGCGCTTTTAAAATCCTAAAAGCGCTGAAAATACGATCATAAAACAGTGGAGACATAGCCTAACTCTTTATAAGAGTTTTTTATTATCTCTTGGGATGCCCTCACTTTTAGGCTAGTTTCACACTATGGGCCTCATGTATGAAAACTGTCTAGGTCTAAGATTTTCCTTGTTGCCCATAGCAACCAATCAGTGCTCCCTTATCTTTCATGTAGTGCTGTGAAAAAATGAAAGGGGAGCCCTGAATGGTTGCTATGGGCAACAAAGAAAGTCTTAGACCTAGACAGTTTTCATACATGTCCCCTGTGTTTTTTTTCATCTTGTTGAAACATCCTGTTATTTTTATCACAACTTAAGTTTTTTCTCACAACCGCAAGAAGCATTAAGGTCTGTAGTCTTTTTATATAGATCGGTCATATTTATTTGTTTCTGTCAGTATTTGTTTCCAAACCAATGTTTTTTTTTTTGTTAATTTTAGAGATGTTTATTCATATTGCAAGTGTAAAGAAAAATGGAACTGAAAACAGGATGGTGTAACAGCATACGCTTCTGATGGTTGTAGCTGCACCTTCTCCTCTTTGGCCATTCCATACATTACCACCAATGTTACCTCGACTCCATGGAAACAATGTGCACCATCTATGAATTCGCCTTCACCATTTTTTTGTCATATATTGCTGGTTCTATAGATGTATGAACAGGTGTATGGCCAAACCTGGCTCAATTTATGCCTGACAATACATTTTATTGTGCCAAAGCATTGGAAAAAAACTCACTGAAAACCAAATCCTAAAACCATTCATAAAACAGTTTTTTGTCCAGTGCATGTCAAAAACCATTCAAAAGCCAACAACATGTTTAAAAAACAACTGGGAGCAGAAAAAAAAAACACATTCTGTGGAGACTACAGAACGTTCTTATTATTAAAGTCTATGGGATCTGTTTTCAGTCGTTTTTTCAGCAGTTTCAGAAAATGAAAAACATGGAAAAAACGAGTGAAAATATGTGCAGTGGAGACATAGGGTGACATGTATGAATCTCGCCGCGTCGGAGCGCACGTTTTCGAGCGCTCGAACGTGAAAGCTGCGCCTCATGTATGTCGGTGCCCGAGGTGCGCTCATACATGCGGTGTAAAGTCCATTGCGCCTCGCCAGTGTGTGAGGCTCAGTGCGGGACTGCGCCTAAGATTCGCCACCCGAGGAGGTGCATCATACATGGGGTGAAAAGTTCCCCTGCGCCCCCAGGGGTGGGCCGCAGTGGGGGACTTAGGGAAGTACGGGCTGGCCGAACATGTTTTCCCAAATTCGAAAAGGGCTGAAAACAGCGAGAAATATTAAAATTTTTTGGGAATGAAAAAGAGTTGCTTTCAAAAGAATGGAATAATAAAGGAAATTCAAAGCGGAAAAAACGAATAAATGTAATGAAAAAGTGGTTATCTAAAATTTAAAAGGGAAAAATTTATAAGATGGCTAAAAAATAAATTCGCTCTCAGCTCCGTGGGCGGAGTGTGTTTAAAAAAAAATATGTTTTTATTAGGTTAAACATTATCTGAAAAAAACTAAAAACCTTCTAAAAAAAAGCATAAAAAAAATCAATAACAAAAAATCAAGAAGGCAAATACAGGAATTTGGATATAAAATTGCCGGGAAATACAGTAATTCAAATTCTTAAGCGTTTCTCATTGGCGGCATAAACCAGCCAACAAAAACAGGACGACGGACCCATTAAACCCTATGGAGAATAAAACCAATCAAATGAAAAGGCGGGAACAGTTCAAAATACATTAAAAAAGGCAGAAAAGAGGATTGGTTGAACAAGCAGGGGTTTGGCAATCCTGGAAATCAAAAGGGGAGTGACGGGGAACCATTAAACCTATGGGGGAGTATTGACCAACAAATAAAAGGCGGGACAGTTCAAAATACAGAAAAAAGGCAGAAAAAGAGCTGATTGGTTGAACTAGGCAGGGGTTGGAAAACCCGGGCAATCAAATAGGAGTGACAGTGAACATTAAACCTTGGGGGGAGTTTTGACCAATAAAATTTAAAAAGGGGGGCAGTTAAAAAATCATTAAAAAAGGCAGAAAAGAGGTTTGGGTTGAACTGGGGGGTTTGGAAATCCCCCCATTCAGAGCCTTTGTCCCTTTGTAGTTTTGGAAGATCGGGGAAATTGAAATTTTCGGCTCTCAGCGCCGTGCGGCATGGAGTACTAGTAAATTAATCGTTTTTATTAGGTTAAAATATTACCTGAAAAAGAGCTAAAACATTCTATAAACATACATCACTCAAATCCCCAAAAAACGGTTTGTCCCCGTCACCCGGGGCCGCTCGGGGAAAGGGATATTGGAAATCCGGGGGAAAAAACGTAATTCAAATTCGTAAGCTCTTCTATTGGGTTGCAAAAACCAACCAACAGTTAGGACACAGTGAACCATTTAACCTAGGAGTGTGTTGACCAATCAAATGAAAAAGGCGGACGTTCAAAATCAGTAAAAAAGGCGAAAATGATGATTGGGTTTAGCCCCGGTGGAGATATGAAAACCCCCAAAAATTTTTGATCTTTTTTTGGGGAGAAAAAAGGGCGCATGAAGGGGGCCCTAAAAGTTATCACTGTCATGGGGAAAAATTTATTTCTGGATTGGTTGGGGGGGAAAGAGGACTGCTTTGCCAATCAGCGGGTGACTACTTATCATAGAGTTCTATGGGGAAAAGAAATGCAGAGCGGTCTGTTTGTGTTGGCTAAGTTAAAAGAGGGGGTTATTTGGGCCAATGGGAGAGCGACGACGCTCTTTGGGTTTTTAAGCAATCTATAAAAAAACTGCCAAAAGGTGAAATAAAATAAATTGAATTGTGCCGATCTGTATATAAAATGAAAATAATTTGGGGGTAACAAAAAAAAAAAATAAAAAATTCCCCAATTCATTTTACATTTTTACACCCATATTATTGTTCTTCCGAAAATAAAAATCATACCCTCCCCAGAGCGAGGTGGACTGTTTAACGTTACCTAGACACATTTTCCCCCTTCCATTACGTTCTTTTCTTCCTTGCCCCCCTCCCGGGTAAATTTGACCAGATTCAAATAGGTTGCCGTCGGAGGCTGGCGAGGCTGCAATACACTGCACTTTGCCCACCCCCGATCATGCTGGAGTATTCGAAAAATGCCCCCGTTCCGCCCCAGAACCCCACACCGCGCCCATTGCAAGCCCCTTCATGTTAGGCGATCCAAAAGTGCCGAGGTTTCCCTAAAACCGCATCACTGGCCCACAGGGGTTCGGATCGGAGAGGCGCCGTTTTTGCCAGAAAACAGGCGCTACTCCCGATCATACATGTCGCCCATAGTCTTACACTCTGTCTCTTGTTTGCTGCCTCTTTTTCCCCTGCCTTTCACGCTGAAGAGCAGTCCAGGGGCCCACCTGGTCCTGTCCGAGCCTGACAGTGTTCCACCTATAACTGATAACAATAAACAGTGAGCCATCTGTAATTAATAATGTATACTGTGCCCACTATTATTAATTATAAATATACATTTTGCTCCAAAAATGAATAAAAATGTACAGTGTTCCCCCAATAACAAATAAAAATAGATAATGTGCCACCTGGAATTAATAAGAAACATCATGCCCACTATTATTAATTACAAATACACATAATGCACCCATTATTAATTTTAAACATACACTGGGCCTATAATTTAAAAAAAAAACCTCAGTGTGTCCCAAGAATTAATATTACACACTGTGCTCTTATTATTAATTATAAAAATACATTGTGCTCCTATTATTAGTTTTAATTTATGCCCCTATTGTAAATACATGCTGTGCCCTTTTTATTAATCCTAAATACACACTGTGCACCCATTATTAATTGCCCGCGGGCGGAACTGTCAGTGCCATGTGTAAAGAGCACAACTTTCTGCTACTCACTTATCTGCAAGTTAATCAGTTATACCTCTGACTGTGGTGGCCAACCATGTCAGTTGTTGTACCCCACCTACCTTTGCAGCATCAGCTTGTGGAGCACAGTTAGAGGCAGGACAGGGGAGTAGTAAGATCCTGCACTAGAGCTTTGACATGGTAACAGCACTCTATTAACATGGTAATGTTGGCACTGAAGTACTAAGGCAGCCTCTCCCTGACTTGCCTCCAGTAGGCAGAAGTAGCAGCCAAGTCAGGGTTTGTAGGAAAGATGGACAGGGAGAGTGATGAGTGCCAAATAGATAATCTGCCTGATCACAGAGAGAAGCACAGATATGAAACAGGAAGTATTTTCTGGAACCATATTTGAGCCTGGAGAATAACCCAGGAATGAAACAGTAACCCTTTCCCTATCCTACCCCAGCGATACTAACATTAACCCCTACACTGCCTAGGCCACCATCCTTACAGTACCCTCTGTACTGCTCTGGACCACAAAGGATACTGAGATTCGTTCTTTCACTGCTCTAGACACCCAAGGATTCTTACATCTACCCTCTAAATGTCCCAGACCACCAAGGGTAGGGTCTGGCTGGTTCTCTCAGATTCCCCCAAACTAGCTTTTAAAATAAAAGACAGAGAAACTTGACGGTGTGGTATCCTTACCTGGTCCGATTGATTTCAGTGGTTACCATGTCCTTATGATGCACATATAACTGAATAATCAGATCCCAGCTAGATCGTCCTGATCTTCCTTTCCAGACTTTCACTTCTTCCTTTATTACTGTTATTTTCAGGGGTACAGTGTGTAATACTACATCAGGGGGTACAGTGGATATTTAAACCTATCTCAAGGGGTACAGTATGTAATAAAATTTAATTTACAGAGTACACAGTGTAGTATAATAAATTTCAGGGGTACAATGTATTTTATAATTTTGAGGGCATATGGCAGGCATCCTCAAACTGCGGCCTTCCAGCTGTTGGGAAACTACAACTCCCATCATTCCCACTGTTATAGATTAAATAAATGCATGTTGAGAGTTGTAGTTCCCCAACAGCTGGAGGGCCGAGTTTGAGGATGCCTGGCATATAATATAAATCTTTTTAGGAAGCGTTATGTCTTAAATATAACGTAATTGATTTCAGTGGGTATTATGTATAAAATAGTTAATTTTAGGGGGCAGAGTGTGTAATATAGTTAATTTCAGGGTAAACAGTTTGTATTATTAATTTCATGGGATATGGTGTTTAATTAATTTTATGTGGTACAGTGTGTAATGTACACAAATTCATTTCAATGGGTCCAGTGTGTATAGTAATTAATAGCATTTAACACTTGTTTGCACCATTTAGGCAGAAGAGGAAAGGACCCTTGTGGGATTTGTATGCCAAGGCTACTTGTAAGTCCTAGCCCAGCTTTGCCTCTATTATTTATTTTAAATAAACAAAGAGGGACATTTATGAACGGGGCTGCACCAGAAGTCTGGCATCTTTTCAGCCCAAGATCTAGCGCAGCCCCGTTAGCTATAGTGTTAAAACTCCCGCATGCCAATATCAGGTGCATTACAGGGCGCCTGTGGCACTTTGTAATGTGCCTGATTTCGGGGGGCATGTGGGAGGCGGGGCGAACCATACTAAGCTACATATTTATAGCTTCAGTTTGGCAATTCCAGGCACATTACTGCTGGAACAGGTAAACCACTTTAAAAGTGGTTTACCTGAGCCAGAAGTGTCATCTTAGTGTTCATAAACATAGGCGCATTCTGTACTATTCTAATGCGCTTAAAAATTGCTGTCTAAGCACCATAAATCATTCATGTCGCCCATTGTGTCCATATTACTGATTAGAAATATACACTTGGGTCTGTATTACATAGTTATATAGTTTGTAATTACTGTATTAAAAGAAAGGAATCTTCCCCTTCAATTCAGCCTAATATACTGCGATGTTAATTAAGAGGAAGGCAAAAACCTCCAAAAGGTAGAAGTTAATTGTCCTAAAAAAAATCCAAATCGGGCAAGAAGGATATATTTTTCTGTCAATGACCCTTCTTCTTCAAAAATCTAGTTTCTATAACTTGAACTGTAGTGTTATTACACCCAGTCATCTTTTGAACTCTTTACTGAGTTTAATACAACAATTTTGTTTGGGCAGAATTCCACAGTCTCACCACTCTAAAGGCATGTTCACACGGCTTAAAATGGGTCGTATTTCGGTCCGTAATTACGCGCCGAAGTGCGCCAATTACGGGCCGAAAACGGGCCATTCATTACGGTAATTCACAGTTCTCATAGAGAACTATGGATTACGTCTCCTTCTCCCCGCCCAGCGAAGCCGGCGGGCGGGGAGATAATTCACATGTCACTTTCTAGCGGCGTATACGCGCCGCTAGCAGTGATTGTCTATGGGCCGGCGAAGTGCCGGCCCCCCGCTCACTCCCCCGCTCCCGCCCCGCCCCCATCCACACGGCGTAATTGCGGGGTGTAATTACGCCCTGCAAATACACCGTGTGAACATAGCCTAACAGTGAAGAATCCACTTCTATGTTCGTATACAAAGCTTCTTTCCTATAAATGTAGAGGATGCCCCCTTGTTTTTGATCCACTTCTGGGTATAAATAGATCATGGGAGAGATCTCTATATTGACCCTGATGTATTTAAATATTGTTATCAAAATTGGATTATTTAAATTCAAATCTAAATAACCCAATTTTGATAACCTTTCTGGACGCTGTAGTCCACACATTTATTGAATTACCTTCTTTGCCTGCCTTTGAACCATCTAGCATGTGCTTCTTATACACTGGTCCCCTAAACTATATACAAAATTCCATGTATGGTCTGACTAAATGATTTGTACAATGGTAGAACAATGTGTTTTCATGGACATCTATATCCCTTTGGATGTACTTGTTGATCATATTTCCCTTGGCAGCAACTGTCTGACATTGGTTGCTACAGTTAAGTTTACTGTTCACTAACATTCATAAATAATTTCCCATGTCGGTTATACCCACAGTCCAAAAAAAAGATACTCACCTTTAACCGTTCCAGCTTTGTTAGCTAGAGATGCCAGTCTGGCTACTTCTGGCCATGCAAGGAAGGACTTGGGTGACACAATGACATCTCACACCTTCTGCATCCCAGAAAAAGCTACAGATGATAATCAGATTTTTTTTTTTACATTTTTGCTGCTGGTTCAGGAGACATTTAGGGCAACATGTATGAATCCTGGCACTGACAGAATGCGCCAGAATGTATGAACCTGTTCTTCTGCAGTTCATACATACAGACGCATTCATACATAAGACAACTCGGGCACAGTGAGATCACCTTTAAAGGGAACCTGTCACATAGGTTATGCCACCCTTGCTGTGGACAGCACAAGCCATTGTCAGACCTGCTGTTCCCAGCACTGTGTCCCTTATTCTGTAAGAGGCTGTAGTTTTGGAGCATTTACCTCTCAAATCTTATTCATGTAAGTATGTGTTAGCCACGCCCACTAAAGGCTAGTCCCGCCCATCTGGCAGTTATTCACATGTTTCTACCTATTCAAAGTAATAGGTTTATCAGTTGAGGTGGGCGGGGGCCACAGATGGGCGGTGTTTGAAAAAGCTGACTCTTCAAAGGCCTCTTTTCTGGCTGAAAACTACAGATTTGAGCACTAAATACTCAAAAACTACAGCATCTTATAGAATAATGGACACAGCGCTGGAAACAGCATGTCTGTCACTAGCTTGTGCTGTCCTGAGCAAGGGGGGCATAAACTATGTGACAGGTTCTCTTTAACTTGGTCTGGCTGTTCTAACTGTAATGCGCCTAAGTTTGGCATCCCATATTCATAAATGTGTCTAATCCTATGAATGTGGTGCAACAAGCCCCCAGAAAATCCCCAAATCTTTGGCGCATTACAAAGGGAGTTATCGTGCCAAAGTTTGGAGTGCGCCTGTTCATACAATCAAAATAGATCAGAAAACTGGTGGAGCCCCGTTCATACATGTCGCCCTTAGATCTCTGTTTACACATAATATTTGACTGTGATAACAGGACCTCTCGGGTCCCCAAACCACAACTGGGTTTTTTATTTTGATTCTCTTTTAAGATTTTCTGTACAATTCTCATTGTTATTCTTTATTAGAATACCTTCTGTTGTGGGTTATATGCCTATTTCCACCGCTAAAGCAGTCCTTTTAGCATTAATCATTAAAAGCTAATATAGTGTATACAGACAATATATCAATATTTCTTTTTACCTTATCATCAGAACTCTACAGACACACTCTTATTTTTCGAGTAGCTTAGACTAACCTCAGTGTATTATATGCCTTTCGCCTTTAGTGAAATAAAAACTGATCATAACAGCTTTTAAAACTTGTTAATTCAAACCATATGTCAACACACTAGACTCCATATGGTGTGACATCACCTCTTATTTGTACGCTGCTGATTTCCTAAACATTATTCTAAAAGCTATATTTGCCCTTTGCTTAAAATGTGGGATACTCCTTTTATAACAGTGTCGACCCTCTACCATTTGTGTTGGTGTAGGAAAATGACACTGATTATCGAGAAACAGCTATAGCCCTTTTTGTTGCCAGGGATGTGCTAATCAAGCAGCACAAATTGTGAGAATGCCATTCAGAGGTGGTGGCACATACTGCTCTGAGGTACAGATAAGAATTCTTAGGTTCAGACATGCAAAAGCTTAAACAAAGAATGCCAAAATATACACGACCTCTGCCAAGAAAGAAACCACCAAGCAATTCTGTTACCATATGAAACACCACATTGTGTGATTGTGCTTCCTAGCCTACAGAAATACAAAAAGAAGCTAATGTATGTCTTGTATTAGGTGATATATTCCTTTATATTAACACTAAGGGTGTCATGTATGATTGTTTGGCATAATTTTTTGTGTGCATTTGTAGCGTAGAATGCGCCTGAATCTATGTACCTGTTCTACTGGGGGTCATACATTTAACACTGTCTAGCTACAAAGCGACACTTCTGGCTCTGGTAAACCACTTTTAAAGTGGTTTACCTGTTCCAGCAGTAATGTGCCTGGATTTGCCGTACTGAAGCTATAAATGTGTAGCTTCCTATGGTTGTAGAGCGACATGCCTCCAGCACAGCCCCCCGATCTCAGATGCATTACAAAGTGCCAGACTTCTGGCGCAGCCCCTTTTCTACATGTCTCCCTAAAAGTTTTTCTTTTGTAATCCTGCTGTTCAGGGCATGTGGATTCCTTATTGACCTTTTTTTTTTTCAAAATTTGAGAGTCTCATATGATGCATGTATAATCAAGGCTACACTGACCATTCATAATAAAAAGAGAAAAACTGTACAAAGTCATTGTGTAAAGTACAGGACAGTAGTTGGCAAGTGGCCAATCATCATTCTACCCATGGACATAGACTGTCTTCATGCCTCTGACTGGTCCATTGGGCAAACCCCCGTTGGCCCCTCACATTGCAGGTATGGGGCTACTTTTTAGGAAGAAAAGCAAAATAAGATAATCATACTACAAGAATCATGTGCAATATGTGTAGTTATGTAAAATCAACTCCAGTGGTGGGCGCCAACAATTAAGGGCCCGTTTACGCGGGACAGGACAAATACCGGTCGGTTTATCTGACCGGTATTTGCCCGGTTTTTGTGCCGTGCACACGGCCACAGAAGGACGGCTTTTCTCCGCGGTGAGTGGAGAAAAGCCCTCCCCCTTCCCATTCACTTGTTCATATTCTGTCCGAAAACCGGATGGAAGAAGGAGCAAGTACAATGTTTTTCGGGCCGCCGGCGGAGAGCCCGTGCAGTGAAGACCGCTGCATGGGTTGTCCATAGTGGTCCATTGAAATGTTTGCGGACAGTTTTTCAGAAGGTTTGCAAAACCGCAAACCTTCTGAAAAACCATCCGCAAAACGGTGCCGGGGGGGACATGGCCTAACTCCACTATTGAGCCCTAACTATTAACTCCACTGGTGGGCACTAGACACCCCAGTCTGACATTTCTGTCTTCAGTCTGCCCATGGTCACCACTGCTTTACTTACTCCTACTAATAAATCTTAAAATTAATATACTGAGATATTACTGTCTTGTTAGTAAAAAAAAAATGCTGTTATTAAATAACACTGTGAACTTGTTATAGTTCGAGTATCCCCTTGTTGGGACCTATAGTGATCAGGTTGTAATTTGAGGAGAGTTTCTCTGCCTATATAAAATTTCAGATAACTGTTCAGGATAATCTACCATGTGTGTACATGAGAAGTAAAACTATACAGTAAACTACAGGTAGTCCCCGGGTTACGAACGGTATAGGGACTGAACAGGAATATTTATTAAATGTAACTCTAGCACAAAAGGTTTTGTTTCAGTTTTGGATAGTGCACGGAAGGGTTTTACAATTGTTTTGCTGTGTGTATCCTTGCTAAGAAGATTTCACCTCATTTTCACCTCATGTGCTGCTGTGGCATGCTGGAACTTGTCGCTCCACAGCCACTATCTGCTGTGGAACATGGAACTACAAGTGCCAGTATGCCCCATAAGTCTCTGTTTGTAACTAGGGGACAGATGTAAGTCGGAACGATGTAAGTCGAGGACTGCCTGTATTCGGGTTTAAGAGAGTTCAGATCCATCAGCAGAATGCAGAAAATGTATACCTGTGTGTGTGTGTGTGTGTGTGTGTGTGTGTGTGTGTGTGTGGAGGGGGTGGGGGGGTGTATCAAGCTGCCCCAAAACAGACAAAGGGCTTTATGTATGAAAACTGTCTAGTAGTAAGACTGTCTTTGCTGTAAGTATCATCCAATCAGAGCTCAGCTTTTATTTTTCCTGAGCACTATGTGAAATGAAAGGGGAGCTCTGACTGGTTGTTATGAGCAACAAAGACAGTCTTACTGCTAGCCAGTTTTCATACATAAGATTCAATGCTTATCAGTGTAAGACTGGTGTACTTCAGGCATATGTTATACACACGCCACTGTGATAAGGTTGCAGTGTGGGGTATTAAAAGTTCTTTGGGATTCTGTGGAAACTGGGGTGGGGGGGGGACTTTGAAGTGAGTTGGGCCCTTTGTATTTATTCTCTTTATAACATACTTTACAAGATATAACAGCATGCACTGTAGTGTAGTTTGACAGGCTTTATTCAAGTCCATTGCTGGTAACAGCAATAAGATGCTTACTGGCATTCACATAGTTTAGCTGCTTTAGACAGGGGGGGTATAAGCTCACAGGTAACTGAGTTTTCACCAGTCATATCCCACCACTCCTCAGCTGTGATCGCTGGCTGCTCTCTTCACTGTCTCACGTGCAATGGCTGCAGCACTCACAGCACTATGCCTTTTCTGACAGTGTTACTGCTTCACCTCACCAGCTGCCTCCATGTGCAGCCTGCACACACACTACAGTAGATTAGACTACACTAGTCTCTGTTTAGAAACTTCTATCCCCTCCTGTTCTCCCAGCATGCACAGCACCAGCTCTAACTGTTAACTCCTTCACTGCTGGACAACTAGAAATGCTGGGTACTGGTACCACTGGTACCCTCTAATTGCCAAATAAAGGTAACTAATTAACACTTGATAATAACAATCAAGCTTATCATCAGGTCACATGATCAAACATCAGTGGTAACAGCAATTAAATGTTTCCTCGCTCTCACACCATTTAGCGGCTTTACAGAGGAGGGGGGTATAAGCTCACAGTTACCTGACTTTTCACCAGTCATATCACGCCACTCCTGTGCTGTGATCGCTGGATTCTCTCTTCACTGTCTCATGTAAAATGGCTGCAGTACTCACAGGACTCTGTCTTTTCTCTCAGTGTTTCTGTCTTACCTCAGCAGCTGCCTCCACTTGCAGAATACACACACACTAGACTAGACAACACTAGTCTCTGCCTAGAAACTTCTATCTCCTCCTCTTCTAACAGCATGCACAGCACCAGCTCTAAGGCAATGTTCACACGGCTTATTTTGGGACAGATTTCAGCCCGTAATTCACGCCGTACTGCGTGAATTACGGGTGAAATCCGTCGCAGTCATTACGGTAATCCACAGTTCTCAAAGAGAACTATGGATTCCGTCTGTCAATTATTCACGGCGGTATACGCCAGAGCCGTTCCTAGGGGCGGGCGAGGCGGGCTCACCCGAGGGGGGCGCCGCCCAGCTCACCTGCCCGGAGGATAGCCCCTGGCTTTGCGCGGCCATTTTATAAGAGCCGCGCAGAGCCACTCGGCAGCTGCACGCACTCGCTGTGCAGCTGCAGGTACAGGGGAGGAGGCAGGACGGATCGTTCCAGTCCTGCCTCCTCCACTATATCAGCGTCACAGGGGACGCACGGCTTTCACCGTGTCCTCTGTATCGCTCGATCTCCTTGGCTGGCAGCTCTGTCGCCGAGGAGATCTCTGGGGGCTGCGTGACAGCGTAAGCGGCGTGGTGACGTCACGCTGCTTACACTGCTCTGCAGCTCCCGGAGCTGGACGCGGGGAACGTGGTCTGGTAAGTAATTTTTTATATTTTATAATTACTTACAGGGGCATCTACTGGCTACAGGGGGCATTTACTGGCTACAGGGGCATCTACTGGCTATATGGGGGCATCTACTGGCTTCAGGGGGCATCTACTGGCTATAAGGGGGCATCTGCTGGCTACAGGGGGGCATCTATTGGCTATAAGGGGGCATCTACTGGCTACAGGGGGGCTTCTACTGGCTACAGAGGGGGCATCTACTGGCTACAAGAGGGCATGTACTGGCTACAAGGGGGCATTTACTGGCTACAGGGGGCATCTACTGGCTACAAGGGGGCATCTACTGGCTATAAGGGGGCATCTACTGGCTATAAGGGGGCATCTACTGGCTATAAGGGGGGCATCTACTGACTACAGGGGGGCATCTACTGGCTACAAGGGGGCATCTACTGGCTACAGGGGGCATCTACTGGCTATAAGGGGGCATCTACTGGCTACAGGGGCATCTACTGGCTATAAGGGGGCATTTACTGGCTACAGGGGGCATCTACTGGCTACAAGGGGGCATCTATTGGCTATAAGGGGCCATCTACTGGCTATAAGGGGGCATCTACTGGCTATAAGGGGGGCATCTACTGGCTACAAGGGGGCATCTACTGGCTATAAGGGGGGCATCTACTGGCTATAAGGGGGCATCTACTGGCTACAGGGGGCATCTACTGGCTATAAGGGGGGCATCTACTGGCTATAAGGGGGGCATCTATTGGCTATAGGGGGCATCTACTGGCTACAAGGGGGGCATCTACTGGCTATAAGGGGGCATCTACTGGCTACAGGGGGGCATCTACTGGCTATAAGGGGGCACCTACTGGCTTCAGGGGGCATCTACTGGCTACAGGGGGCATATACTGGCTACAGGAGGGGCATCTACTGGCTACAGGGGGGCATCACTGGCTACAGGGGGCATCTACTGGCTACAGGAGCATCTATTGGCTACAGGGGGGCATTTACTGGCTGCAAGGGGGCATCTACTGGCTATAAGGGGGCATCTACTGGCTACAGGTGGCATCTACTGGCTACAGGGGGCATCTACTGGCTACAAGGGGACATCTATTGGCTATAATGGGGCATCTACTGGCTACACAGGGACATCTATTGGCTATAAGGGGGGCATCTACTGGCTATAAGGGGGGCATCTATTGGCTACAGGGGGGCATCTACTGGCTATAAGGGGGCCTCTACTGGCTATAAGGGGCATATACTGGCTACAGGGGGGGCATCTACTGGCTATAAGGGGGCATCTACTGGCTACAGGGGGCATCTACTGGCTACAGGGGGCATCTATTGGCTATAAGGGGGCATCTACTGGCTATAAGGGGGCATCTACTGGCTACAAGGGGCATCTACTGGCTAAAAGGGGACATCTACTGGCTATAAGGGGGCATCTATTGGCTATAGGGGGCATCTACTGGCTACAAGGGGGGCATCTACTGGCTATAAGGGGCATCTACTGGCTACAGGGGGCATCTACTGGCTATAAGGGGGCACCTACTGGCTTCAGGGGCATCTACTGGCTACAGGGGGGCATCACTGACTTCAGGGGGGCATCTACTGGCTACAGGAGCATCTATTGGCTACAGGGGGCATTTACTGGCTGCAAGGGGGGCATCTACTGGCTATAAGGGGGCATCTACTGGCTACAGGAGCATCTACTGGCTACAGGGGGGCATCTACTGGCTACAAGGGGGCATCTATTGGCTATAAGGGGGCATCTACTGGCTACATGGGGACATCTACTGGCTATAAGGGGGGCATCTACTGGCTATAAGGGGGGCATCTATTGGCTACAGGGGGGCATCTACTGGCTACAAGGGGGGCATCTACTGGCTATAAGGGGGCATCTACTGGCTACAGGGGGCATCTACTGGCTATAAGGGGGCATCTACTGGCTACAGGGGGGCATCTACTGGCTACAAGGGGGCATCTATTGGCTATAAGGGGGCATCTACTGGCTACAAGGGGGCATCTATTGGCTATAAGGGGGCATCTACTGGCTATAAGGGGGGCATCTACTGGCTATAAGGGGGCATCTACTGGCTAAAGGGGGCATCTACTGGCTACAGGGGGGCATCTACTGGCTACAGGGAGCATCTACTGGCTATAAGGGGCATCTACTGGCTATAAGGGGGCATCTACTGGCTATAGGGGGGCATCCACTGACTACAGGGGGCATCTACTGGCTATAAGGGGGGCATCTACTGGCTACAGAGGGGCATCTACTGGCTACAGGGAGCATCTACTGGCTATAAGGGGGCATCTACTGGCTACAGGGGGGCATCTACTGGCTATAAGGGGGCATCTACTGGCTATAAGGGGGCATCTACTGGCTACAGGGGGGCATCTACTGGCTATAAGGGGGATCTACTGGCTACAAGGGGGCATCTATTGGCTATAAGGGGGCATCTATTGGCTATAAGGGGGCATCTACTGGCTATAAGGGGGCATCTACTGGCTACAAGGGGGCATCTATTGGCTATAAGGGGGCATCTACTGGCTATAAGGGGGCATCTACTGGCTATAAGGGGGGCATCTACTGGCTACAGGGGGCATCTACTGGCTACAGGGAGCATCTACTGGCTATAAGGGGGCATCTACTGGCTATAAGGGGGCATCTGCTGGCTAGAGGGGGGCATCTACTGGCTACAGAGGGGCATCTACTGGCTACAGGGGGCATCTACTGGCTACAGGAGCATCTACTGGCTATAAGGGGGCATCTACTGGCTACAGGGGGGCATCTACTGGCTACAGAGGGGCATCACTGGCTACAGGGGGCATCACTAGCTACAGGGGGAATTACTGGCTACAGGGGGGCATCTACTGGCTACAGGGGCATCTACTGGCTACAGGGGGGCATCACCTGGCTACAGGGACATCTACTGGCTACAGGGGCATCTACTGGCTACAGGGGGGCATCTAGTGCTGATAAAGTGAGGCGTCTAAGATGTTTGTTTTGTATATTCTACAGTGAAGAGTCGAGGCCGGGAAAAGACGTCATGGCGTCTGGGACAGATGGAGAAGAAGAAGAGAAAGAGAACAACTCTTCAGAGACGTCTCCTGTAAGTGCCTGGATATAACTTTACTGAAATCATTTATATGTCTGCAGCGCCTGTGTACAGCTGGTATCTAGCACTGTATGGTCACTGTATGCTGGTAATATTGGTTGTAGTATAATGGTTTATACTCAGTAATGGTCAGTTTGTATTATTCGGTCACTATGTGCTGGTGATATGTGCTTATGGTGTGACAGTATTATTCGGTCACTATGTGGTCACGGTGTCGCAGTATTTGGTCACTATGTGCTGGTTATATGTGGTCTTAGCAGGACATTCGCACTATTAGTCTGGGATTCTGGTTGGTGTAGCGGTGCTATTTGGTAACTGTATGACTATTATTTAGTAGTTTTATACCTCGCACATTGTGTTAAAGCTTTTTGTATATTTTAGATTTGGTTGATGGTGATGCAATGTGTCGCATTATGTTACGGGGGGAGGGAGAGGGGCGAAATTTCTTCACCTCGCCCTGAGTGCAATTTAGCCTAGGAACGGCCCTGGTATACGCGCCAAGAATAATGCATGTCTATGGGGCTCCCCGCCCCCGCTCCTGAGCACACGGCATAATTGCGGGCAAAATCCATCCCGCAATTACGCCGTGAATAAGCCGTGTGAACATAGCCTAACTGTTAACTCCTTCACTGCTGGACAACTAGCAATGCTGTGTGCTGGTACCTCTGGCACTCTCTAATTGTTAGAGAGAGGTAACTAATTAACACTTGATAATAACAATCAAGTTTACCACTGCGTCACACCTACCATCATCCATCTTTATAGGACATGTACATGCTCATTTTTAATTGAAGTGTTTTCTTTTTTGTTATCACACACATAACATTTCATCAATAAGATTTAATAAAATATTTGGGAATGAATAACAAGAAATAAATTTAAAAGTGATTAGCTCCAAATTCAGTTTCAAATTGTATTCTCTGTTGCTGGATTTGTGGGAATCATTATTGTGTTGGAGCATGTTATTTTGCCAGGCAAGTCTGCTGCTTGCGGACAGGCTCAATACAAAACATTTAGAAATTTTAATAGATTTTCTTTAGTGTTAGAATGACTTTTGAGGTCTAAAAGCCTTTGCAGCATCTTGGGAGACATGTATGAACAGTTTTTTCACCCTTTTCTGGCTTAAAATGCGCCTAAGTGAGCAGTCTACGATGTCTAGTGCGTCTAATGTATGTGTAAGGCGCATTGTTCGTAAGACAACACTTTCAAATGCACCTAACATGAAGGGGTGTTCTCGGGGTGCTCTGGGGGCGTTATGGAGGCGTGTTGCACCACACTCGTAATATTAGACACATATATGAATGTGGTTCGGCAAAACTAGGCGCATTATTGCTCGAACAGGCAGACCTATTTTAATGTTGTCCACTTGAGCCTGAGGAGTCAAAGTGGAGCTAGATTTGCTGTTAGGGAAAAAAATGTCCAATATTTCTCAACTTCCACCAGTACAATAATAAAAAGTAATTTCTGATAATTATCAAACTATATAAAATTAAATTATTTATTTTTAATTAAAAATATTATCAAATAAAATTAATATAAAAATATATAACATCCCAAAAAATATATTAATATCTCCTATAAAATGTATTTAAATAAAAAAGAATCTAAAACTAATTTTACATTAAATAACCCACTGATATTGTTGTTCAGATTTTTTATTTTTTAATTTTTACTAAATTAAATTTGAAATTTAACTTTGCTGCTCTCACCCTTTATTCTATATACAGCAAGAGCAAGCACAGCACAGGTATTGCTGGGACCTGTGGTCCTCCAAGCAGGATGAGTACCATAGTTTCTTTTCACTGACATGCTATTCTAATGACTTTTCTTTTATTTCCAGCCTATCTATAGCCTTTATACATGTTAGGCACATTTCGTAATGCGCTTAACACATAGGCGAGGCCCATCGAACTTCAGACCTTATTTATCACACAAAAACCACTTTCACACATTCAGGCGCATTATACACTGATTAACGAGACTTGACAATTCACTTTGAAGCACCTTCCTTCATACATGTCTCCCCTTGTGGCAGATTTTGCTTTCTACCTTTGTGCTGAATTTGAAGCATGCCCTAAAATCCGGATAGATTTTTTTCCACAACAGATAAGGCTAGGTTCACCTCTACACTTGAGGTTCGGAACCTCCATCGCAAAGGGGAAAAACTGAAACCAGGTGGATCTGTTCACTATGGACACCACAAAGGAAACCCAATGGACACATTGTAATTAATAGGGTCCATCCTTAACGGATCCCCTGGCTTCAGTTTTTCACCACTGCCACAGCGGTTTTAAATGGAATCTCTGACGCAGATGTGAACCAGGTCTTAAAGTAGTTTTAGAAATGCTGCATTTTTCCTGCAATTTTTACAGAATCTTTTTTTTAAATGCTGTGGCCATATGTTATTTGAAAGGCAAATGTAAAACACAAAATATACACAATCAAGTCACATTGTTATGACCAGCAGCTAATAACCACAGTACCCTGTGTGCAGCATACTGACTGCAGTGCATCCCAATGGTCTCGTAGACGCTCAATTGATTTCAAGGGGGCCAGGGCAGTACTTGCAAGTCTTGGTCATGCTCTTCCAACCAATGTCAGGCATTTCTAGCTATGTAACATATCACATTTTCTTGCTCATACACTCAGACACACGTCTGTCATGTCCCGTGGAAGACAGTCAACTTGTATGGGTGATGTGAACTGCAAGGATGAATTCACACATAAATCAGTTGAGAGTGCCTTCCACCTGGATAAGTAGAGCTAGACAATGCCACATAAAAATTTTGTAGACTATAAAAGCTGCCACGACCAGTTTGTGTTATTCCAGCAATGGTTGCAATATGTTGGTTCATTGACACGCCAACATCCATCCGTTCACTGAAGCAAAGAACATGAATTATTGGCAAAGGCAACTATTTGCCAATCAGTGGAGATCCAATTCTGATACTTTGGTGAAAACTAAAGCCTTTTCTACTGAAGCGACTTCATCATTTGCAGAAGTACAGTGATTATCTGTCTGCTTTGGAGTTCTATACCTTGTAGGGTTTGCTGAACCTATTTTATTCTGTCAGCAATGAGGAATATGAGTGTAGACACATTACTTCCTTCATGAGCTATGCACTGCCGATATGAAAAGTAGGAAGTGGTCATATTAATGAGAGGCAAATGTGTAAAAAGCATGACAAACAATGTTTTTTTAATTGTGATATTTGTCTACATTTCTGGTGCATTTATGGGTCTTTAGTGTAGAGTTTTCAAAATGTGTTACTCAAGACTCTGCCTGTCAACAAAAGGGGCACAGTCTCTGTAAATGGAGTGTGGGTTTCCACAAAGGGGGTGTGGCTAAGTGTGCAACACTGTGCTCCAACAATGTGCTGCAATTAGTGGCATATAGTAATCCAACTAACAAAAGGTGTAAACTTGGACTAGACAGTCAAAACATGCACCAGATTAATCCACGCTATGATAAATGTGGCACATTTTAAAACTGCCGAGTCTAAGTTTGCACTGTCTAGGTTTTAGACTAATGGATAAATCTGCCCCGATGAGTGAAATAAACCTAAGAAATTAGTTAGTATGTTAGTATGGTTTGGGTTTTCTTCACACACTGCTGAGTCATATGTTTGGTTGGATCGTGCTGCCAAATGTTTTAATTGAATATAAGCAACTAAATACCTATGCAGTCATATATGTCTGATTCTCATTAAAAAGCATATATCATAAGATATACATTTTCTTGTGATATTGGAAAGCTTTAATGTCTAACAACTCTTCAATACAGTTGAAAAATGAGGTTTTAGCATATGTCTGGTTGAACTTTGTGAGCATTAAAAACTTACAGGTTTTGAGCATTTGATCTAAGTTACTGGAAGTAGTGTCTGAATGTGGTGTGAGAACAGTACTCACAATTACTGTGTTCTTGTCTCCATAATTGGTTTATGTTTAATGAAGAGTAGTTATTTTTACTATATCCTTTGTGTATACTTTCCTATAATAGCAATAGTGTTATTTTTTTATCAGCAACTTGGTTAGTCACAGGCTGTTTCATTGAAGTAAGGGTAATTGCTGATGCATTGCAGACTGCACTTCTCCACAGTCAAATGCTTAAGAGAAGCTTTTTTTGATTTTAATTGCAATTGTAATCCTTGTCATTGAAGCTGGAGATTAATCATTTGAAATTTGTTGAGAGTTTTTATTTATGCCTTTTTATGATGCTTCATTTTTGCAAGGTGCAATCCCACTGAAATGTTAATTTCCAAAATCCACAACCTATCTGCCGAGACACAGCTATGGAAGCACTTAAGCCATACAAAGCCAGGGGAGCATCAGCCTTCTTTTACCTTGTTGCCACAAAATATACACTACTCCCAACACAGATCACGCTGATGTAAATGGTTATGAATGGTCTGGCATGACACTTGGTTGCCTCTCACCTCCATTAAATGTCCCTGGAGTTGTGTGACATTCATCATCCGGGTCCACAGGGCATTGTTTACAATGAAGCGGTCATGAATGTGTGATGTAGTGAAAGGACGTCCACGTTTTTGCCTTTCTGTGACTCTTTCAGTCTCTCTGCATTTCTGCAGCTCTGATGACACTCTGGGACACTCTAAGCTCAGTGGCCACTTCTGTCTGAGAGCATCCCGATTGAAGCTTCGCAATGACCAGGTACTGTTGATCAATTGTAAAGTGTTGTCTTGATCTCATGATGTCAAAATCTGAAGAGCATGATTAGGAGGATTGTTATATTGCCACTCAAAAAAATGGTACAACATGGATTTAGAGTAATCTATTCAAAAAATACAATGTACCCAACAAGGAACATAAATAAACAATATATAATCAACCAAGTGTATGAAATAACCAATTCAAAAATAAAGCCATAATAATGGGATATACAAAGACCAAAAGCACGCTAAAAGACCCAACGCACTTCGCAGTTTCGCATCTTTTAATTTTGAATACGGTTATTTATACACATTGGTTTTTATGATTATATATGTAATATTTTAAGTTACCACTAGTGGGAACATATGTATATTTTGAATATATTACTCTAAATCTCATGTACCATTTTTATTATCCATTTTTTTAATTGAGTTATTTTGATTGGTATTATATCTACCTGCAGCACTTTGGCACTTTTTTTACACCGCTATTGTTTATTTTTGTATTAGTTGGTTTAACTTTACGTTCAATATAGAAATATTTTATATTATTGGGTAAATGTAGTTTTTTTTGCGTTTGTAGTATTTTGTTAGCATTTACCTGTGTGGAGGTTTAATTTTTTGCTATTTTAGTCTGCTTTTTATTGGCGGTTATGTCATGAAAAACTGTCCCTAAGGTCTGAAAAATTCACCTTGTATGCCCATATCAACCAATCAGAGCACCCCTTTAAATTTTTACATACACCATATAAAAGAAATGGCCACTGCGATTGGCTGCTATGGGCAACAAAGAGACTTTTAAGACCTAGGACCAGTTTTTCATACATGTGGCCCTAAGTCCTTGTTAGAGATAAGCAAGTTGTGCAAACAACTTGGAAACACTGAACAGTTAGACATGTCCATTTTAAGGTTCAGAGATGGTCTCAATTAGTTAAAAAAAAAATTAAGTACATTTTATGTTCACCCTGAAAATTCAACCAAAAGCCAACCATCCCTCTTTTTCTGTGAGCAGTGTATATTCAATTACATATTTTTTATGCCAAAGGAAAATCTTTAAAAGGAAAGACCAAATAAATAAATTATTATTTATATTGCAATATTTAGTCTTTTTATATTGTATTTAAATTTTTGTAATGCAAGAAAATTGATTGCTAGGATTCCATTACTAGGACTTACATTGCTGAGAAAATTGTCATGGAACTGGGAGATTTTAATCAAAACTCCAGAACCTGATGGAAATTAGAAACAAAGTTAATGGACTTACCTTCAAAGTTGGGTCGTGTCCAACATTTACTGGTTTCCTACAGCTCTATATTATTGGTAGGTTAAAATAATAAAATATCATGCAAAAGCCATAGTGATGTATGTCTTTAGGTCACATGACTGATAATACATTACTGAGGATGAAACGTTACAGGACCATATTGGTGACTGAAGCATTTAATTGGTAGGTAGTACATTAGAAAGTCTCCTACTTTTTGGTTTTCATCAGGCTCCTAGATTTTTTTTTGTTTTAAAAAAACTTCCCTGGTCCAAGACAATGTTTTAAGGTCTCCTTCACATACGTTATTTTTTTCGGACTTTAATAACATTGAAGGAATGCCATGCATTTAAAGTCAACTTAATGGCATTCTTTGCAAGATTTTTTTTATTTTGTACATGCTTTTATTTAAATTGCTATTTATATTTTTATAGAAAAGCCAATATGAAGAATTACATAAAAAGCCATACTACCATACTACAACAGAATTGCCAAAATCATAATAATGTGTTTGCACTGTAGACTTTTTAATATTTTGCTATACGCATTAAAGAAACATCTGGCCACAGGGTTTGTGAACTAATGAAAATGCTGTAAAAAAGACCCCGATGGAAATGTCTTAAAAACCTGTTAAAATACTATGTGTAAATACAGCTCTAACTTATTACACAAAATGAGATGCAATGTCAGTATAGAATACCATTACATCCCAACATGGCCTATAGTCACAACATAGGAACATGGCCCAAAGTCAAAGAAGTATGTGACGGCTGAGAACTGGCCATGTAACATTGCTTCTGTGCTCCCTTTTGTGGAGTGTGAAGAAGTAGGCCTGACATGTTTTTTCTATTATGAGTGATAGATAAATCCTTAAAAATGTCCCCTTCTCTAACAATTCTATGTAATTTCTGTGCAACTTATTACATGATTGTGGATGCGCTTTTGCCAACTTTTCAACCTTGACATATATGTTCTGAGCTGGCTTATTTTATCTTCTGATACCTTCGAGAGTCCCCTGCGACTCCTAACCCTCAGGATCTATGTCCTAAACTTGGTTATTTTATTTCTTTATAATTTGTGCATCAAAACACAGGTTGTGAGCTGACTTATTACACCTACTTTAAATCATCCCCAGCAATATTTATGTATTCAGTTGACTCATTTTACTTCCTTGTCTCTATTGATTATGGTCTGACTCCTCAGATCCCTCACAACCCAAGATGGTTAACCACGACTGGGACAAGGTCTTCTGGGGCCCTACACAAATAGGGCATATAGTGCCCCCATGGAAAATTCAGCTCACTTTATACCTCCTTGGACTTACTTCCTGTCTAGAATGAAGTGGTGCCCTTGGCGGTTGCCTACATTTGTCTACCCTTTGTCCAAGCCCTGTGGTCAACGGCCGGTATGAAGGAAGCCGCGTTGAAGTGAATAGTCGAGTCTCATTTTCAGTGTATAATGCGCCTGATGTATGAAAGTGGTTTTTGTGCATTCATAAATGTTGTGTAAAGTTCGACGCGCCTCGCCTATGTGTTCAAGGGGGCCGAATACTTTCGCAAGGCACTGTATTTCTGCTCGGCAAGACGATTGGGTCTCTCTGCTTCCTGGGCAATTTTTCGCCTACCATAACTACTAACACAAAATATAATAATACCTAGGATATTAAAAAAGAAAAAAAGTCTCACATGAGAAAACTATATCCCCAAATATACTATTAAAATATACTTTTATTAATATACATTAAAATATTAATACAGCCCACAAGAAAACTAAACAGCACGCTCCACCTTATGAATCCACATACTAATAAACACTACTCCCGGATCCTAATAGTGACTATATTATCACCACAAAAATATCAAGAAGATGTACAATATCCAGTTGGAGAAACTACTCTCTACCATATCTTATTTCCACAATGACGCCAAGGAATAAAAACCAGCTTCAAGGATCCGAAGAAACTGGGCAGGAAAAAATCAAGCATAACTAGCCCTTTAATAATCAGTCATGAGGAGGAGCACCCACCTGAATAAAGGTACGACCACTCCTATCGTTTGGCTGACCCTGTAATGCCTTAAATACAGATAAGGCTATATCCTTCACCAGCTTTAAAAATATATCCAAATTGCATAGATCACAAAAAGTAATTAAGATACTCGAAAAATGTCCCAAATGGTCTAGTATGCATGATTTTTTTTTCCTGCCCAGTTTCTCCTGGAACCTTGAAGCCGGTTTTTATTCCCTGTGCACCTGTGGAAAAAGACTGCGGTAACCGTAGTAGTTTCACCAACGATATTGTACATCTTCCTTGATATTTTTTGGTGAGAAATAAAGACACATTAGGATCTCTGAGTAGTGATAGCCTTAGAATGTTGGATTCCATTAAGGTGAGCGTGACTGTTTTGGTTTCTTGTGGGTGTATAATCTTTTAATGTATATTAATAAAAGTATAGTTTTAATAGTATATTCTGGGATATAGTTTTCTCTGTGAGCTTTTTTCGCCTACAATAACCATTCTAGCGAGTCCTCTAGGAAGTCTACTTTCTACGTAGTGTTTGGCCAACATCCTCATCTTCCTCTGCCACTCCGAAAGTTCCTGCAGCCAACACCCTAGTACGCAACTTTTTTCAAATTTGGCAACTTCCCCGTCAAAATTTGCATCGAGCTGCCACTCGTTTTAAAGCACAAGCGACAAGATACGAAGAACGCGCCTCCCACATACCAACCTGTGGGACAAAGTCTGGCACCTCTTCCAAGCACATCCGCCTCCGAGTGCCCAGTTTGAAATTTGCCCCACGCTATATTGGTCCTTTCTCTATTCTACATCAGATCAACCCAGTGTCCTGCATACTCCACCTACCTCCCTTCCTCCGCATCCCCAATTCATTTCATGTGTCCTGAAACTGGTGATTCTCAATCAGCATTCGCACAAGGTGGTTCCTGCTGTCACACCTCCTAGTACCGAGGATACTTATGAAGTGAAGGAAATCCTTGACATGAAGCATTCCAGAGGCAAAACCTATTATCTCGTGGATTGGAAGGGCTTCGTTCCTGAGGAGAGGTCCTTTGAGCCGCAAGAAAACATCAATACTCCCACTCTTATCCAACGTTTTCACAGACTCCAGTTTTCTGGAATGGGGGGCCCTAATGGGGGGGGTGTAATGGGTAAAAAAAAAAAAAAAACTTCGCATATGCTGCAGGTTCGACTCCGACCCCAGCTGTCCCGGCAAGTGCCCGCTGTGGCGTCTACTTTCCCGTCCCCATCCTGCTCTCCTCCACAATCCGCACACTGCTGTACTGCTCCCTACCCTCTGCCCGCACTAACCGGCAGCCACTAGGCACATGAGCACTCTCCTGATTTAAGGCCAGCACATGACAGGTGTTCCCTTTTCCACCTACGCCATTTGATCACAGGCTTTGAAGGATTCCTCTTCCTTCCATGTCTTCTTTATCTCCTTTCCTGCGATCGGTCTCCCAGTTTTAGTTTGTGTCTGTATTCACTAGTGACGTCCTTGTGCACCTCTCAAAACGAATTATCCGTTCTGGTCAGGTTTCCTGGTCCTGTCTAAGTCTATCGCCTACGTTTATCGTGCTGATATACACCTGCCACGTTCAGTTCTGCTCAGCTCCGGTTCTACGCTCTGGTTTGCTCCGTGTCTACTCTATCAAGTTTCAGCTGTCACCGCTGGTTCCTATGTCGGGGGTAGCGAACTGGGGGATTCCATCCGGCAAAGTCTGTCCTGCCTTGCAGCGAGCTCCGGTGAATACAAGGGTCCCTTAGACTCCGCTCCCCGGGGTAGGGTATGACAACTCCTCGCGGTGAACAGAGGATCCACCTCCCGCTCACTGAGCATCCGTTACAGTCCACCTCCCGCTCGCTGGGCGTCCATTACAGTCCACCTCCGGCTCGCTGAGCGTCCGTTACAGTCCACCTCCAGCTCGCTGGGGGTCCATTACAGTCCACCTCCGGCTCGCTGAGTGTCCGTTATAGTACACCTCCAGCTCGCTGAGCGTCCGTTACAGTAACCTGTGATGATTATGTTAGTAGAGCCTACGCAGCAATAATACAACAATCGACTAACAAGATAAATTTAATATACATTATACTTTGTTAAATTCACAGATTTAGGATAGCTGATCGGACTAAATAAATGCACAATTTCTTCCGTCCACTCCACAATGATGTCCATTTTTCTGTCTCCTTATGGAATTCACTTTTTTTCAGCAAAAGCTCTTATATGAAAAATCACAACAAATTCTTAATATGTCAGTTCTTCAAGATCGTTAATATGCTACAGGATTGTGAAAGAAGCAATATCATCAGCTCAATTATGTCACATTATTTGACTATAGCACATTTATTCTTAAATAATGTGACACTAACCCTCTCGTAATGAACCAGCTATGACTGTTAATTTGCATATGATTAACTTATTCAATAATCTGCTACTGTTTTAGGTAACATCTTACTATTTTCACTGATTTTATGGTGTTTAATGAATCTAATCCTAGAGCAATTAAATGTCTTTAGGTCTGATAATCTACATATGTATGTATTGTAATAGTGCCACCTGGTGACTACCTAGAGATAAAAAAGAATGTATACTTTTCATTAGAATTCTGGAAGAAGAATTGCATTGCATTTATTTCATTTGGTAACACAACCACTAAATACAATAATAATTGACAAAGTGTTACCAAATCTCTCTGATATAATTCACATTATGAATATGTTAGAGAACAATTATTGGTAAAGAAAATTATTATATCAAATTTAAGTTTATTTCTAAGTATAAAAAACAATTGCCTTTCGCACAGTTTGCAATGAAATAAAAATTTTGGTCTATGATTTCTTAGATTAGCTGTATAGCAGGATAACAATGGGAAGAACTTTACAAAATGAGCTTACTGTTACGTGGGGTTGGAGGAATAATATACATTGAGAATATCCATTCAGTTTTTTTCTGAGAGGAAGGTCAACCAGTATCTCAGTAAGGTAGGGTTCACATATGCATTGGAGGATCCTTTTGGAATCCCTGTTGCAGAGGTTGAACCAGATCCATTTTGCAGTGGAAACCAGTGGTGTTCAACGGACCCCATGGATTACAATGGAGTCTGTCAGGTTACCTTTATGGTGTCTGTTGTTTTACCGGAAAAAATATTGCATTCCCAATGGAACTTAAGACGGAGGTTCCAAATGGAACCTCTGACGCAGATGTGAACTAGGCCTTCAAAAAACAGAGTCACCTCCCAACAAGCAAAATGTTGTTTCTGGTTCAAATCCTGATCACCCATGGCTTCTTTATGTTGTTCTTACAGTACGTGTGTTACCTGCAGATTCTAAGAGATGAGGATAAGGATAGTGGCAGCTTTTTTAGTATACTTTTTTTTAGAATATAGACCATTAAGTATAATAAAGAAAGTGGCACAGGGTTTCCTGGTGACATCACGCAACAGGGTTTAAGGCTAACCAGATTTGTGTTCTGCCTTGAATATAAGCTGCTTGTGAATTCTGGCAGGTGAGCAGGCAACTCTCAGCAGCCTATAAAGTATAACTGCTCTGTCATGTTCCAGTGCACCAGTGATTCACAATGAGGAAAGCCTCAATGAAATTTGCATGCTTTGGATGACTGACCATGTTATTCCAACAAACATTCCCTTGCAATCTTGAAGTAGAGTGCTGGGGCTTTGTTAGTCCAAAGCGAGTCCACAATCTGACATTTCTTTTGAGCAAGATTGTTTACTACTAACACATGGTTGACTACCATCACTCATCTTAAACACTGAAAACAAAGAGGTGCTTGTCACTCCATATGATGTTTGTAGCCAGAGCCCCAGATGCTTCCCTAGATTGAAGTTTTGGTGTAACACCCTTCCAGGCAGCTCACTTAAAATCTGTTGATCCCACAGACAGCAGTATACTTCAATGAAGACAGATTTGAACGAGGAAAAAATCTGTTGCAAGTGAGCAAAATCCCATATGCATAAAAATTTTTTTTTTGAATAATCATATTAAAAAGTGAACCTAGTCCAGGAAAGAGATATTAGGACAAACATGTGGTAACCAGCTTACGAGTTTCAGAATTTAAGTTCCTTGATCACAGGAACTTACGTAAGTTGTCTGTGATCAAGGAACTTACGTTCTGAAACACATAAGCTGGTTACCACATGTTTGTCCTAATATCCCTTTTTGGACTATGTTCATTTTTTTAATATGGTTATTACATTAAAATTATTTTTTTTTTATGCATGAGGTTTTGCTCACTTGCAAAAGATTTTTTTCCTCATGCAAATCTGTTTTCATTGAAGTAGACTACCATCACTACTTGGCAAAGATGAAAGTAACAAAAGAATAGCTGCCTTTCACAGGTTCCAATCATGTCTTTTAATCCAGGAACACAAATTTAGAATGAATTGCATAATACAATAAAACATCACAGTGATAACCACCTACAATTGCTTTAAAATGGTTTCTTGAAGGGTGGTTAAGGAAATGTCCAGTATGTAAAATCTATCACAGAAATCTGGTCTTCATTATTGGAGTAGTCTTCTCAAAGAGGTGGTCATTTTGATGGTTTTATTGTAGTATTAGTTAATCATTGTATGATGTGTTAGGGTATGTTCCCACGGCGTAATTGCGGCATGCATTTCGGCACGTATTTGCGCTTAATACACAGCAAGGTGCGCGCCGCAATTGCGGTAATCCATAGCTCTCATAGAGAACTATGGATTACGCCCCGTCCCCCCGCGCATACAATACGATCGTACTGAGTGCGCAGGGAGATAAGTGACATGTCAATTATTTGCAGCTCCACGAGTAATGCATGTAAATGGGGCCGGCGGACTGCCGGTCCCCCCATGCTTCGGGACAACTCGCTCCCAAAACTACGACTCTCAAAATACCCGGTGTATTGCGACGCGTACTGTATGCGCCGCAATTACGCCCTGTGTGAATATACCTTTAATGTGTCATAGTAAAATGGCCCTATTTAATTTTATGTGGCAGTATTATTTGGGCATTGTATTAGCCCCTTCCTGACAGCAGGGCATAATAATATGGCTCTTTTTTTCTCCCCCCGCCTTCCAAGATCCATAACTTTTTTATTTTTCCATCTATATAGACATATGAGGGTTATTACTATTTCGGGACAAGATATATTTTTAATGGTAACATTGACTATTCCATAGAATATACTGTGAAATTGAAAAAAATATATAAGTGGGGGGAAATGTGAAGAAAAAAAAAAACTTACTTGCATTTGCAGGGGTTTTGTTTTTATGACATTCTTTCTTTGGTATAAATGTGTAATCTGTATTCTGCAGGTTGATATGATTCTGGCAGTACCAAATATGTAGAGGTTTCAATATAGCTTAGTACAGTACTGTAAAAAAATGCAGACATTCTCTATTTCTTAAATTTGCTCTGCAGTACTATATTCTGTGACCAATAACTTTTTGGTTTTTCCACCTGTGGACCTGATGCAATTTTTGCGGGCTAAAGTGTAATTTCTTATTGGTATGATTTTGGGATAGATGTGACTTTTTGATAACTTTTTTTCCAATTTTTAGAGGATGTGAAATGACAAAAAAACAATTTTGGCATTTGACATTTTTTTTTCTTTTATGGTGTTCAGCGCATGGGATAAATGGTGTAATATTTTAATAGATAACATTTTTATGGATGCGAAGATACCAATTATGTGTACTTTTTTATTTATTTTTTATTTGTAAAATGAAAAGTACTTATACTTTTGAACATTTTTTTTTACAGTAAGTCCTAAGGTACTTGATCACTAGGCGACACAATGTAGGGTGTACAAAGATGGCGGTTTTATACAAACAAATACATGGCGGCCATGGAAGCCTTTCAACCGCCTTGCTAACGAATTGACACCCTGTGACTAGCAGCAGACACCAGCATTCTATGTAGCGGAATAAACAAGTAATCCTGCTACATAGGAATTTACCAGTACATCCTATGTCGGTAAGGGGTTAGAGTGATATTATTAGAAATTTATATGATAGTATTTTGGCTATGCATGAAAGTAGTATTTGAGGGTCTAATGATGGTATGGAGCTGTTTATAGTAGAATAAAAACAGTAGTAAAATATAGTAGAAAAAAAACAGCTTTCATTTGCCACAGTTTTGATTAATTTCCCCTGTTCAATCATCTATGTACAGTATAATGTAGAATAGTATACTTATCCTATTTCAAAAATACATGTAAAATAAAAGCATATGTCTGTAATGGCCAATTTCAAAACCAAATGGAGTATTCACCCAGTGATTTATAGAAATGAATGAATCTATTAAAGCGGTTTTGCCAAAAAGTAAAATTGACGTGAGGAGTTTGTAAATTAAATAATAAACTTTTTCACCATTCATCATAATTAAAAATTCTGTTTTTTTCTTAGCTGCTCCTTTAGTGATAAATTGTTTACAGCTCATCTCCATATGACCAGGGTTGAGAGCTTCTTAGTCCTGGTTGCACATGTTCAGATATCACCTCACCTCTCATGCAGCTACTGAGTGTTTAAATGTCAGGTGCTGTCATTCTACTCCTGTCCTCTGTCCTCCTTAGTAATTAGTCAAACAGTGCAAATAAATTAAAAAAAGAATCCTCAATCAGGTTTGTGCATTGATAAAGGTTTGGTTCCTGCAGGGATTTGAACCGAGGACCCTTGTGTCTGGAGGCAAAAATTTTACCTCTGAGCTACATTGTAGCTACTTACAGTTCTACACATAAACACACCTTTGTTTGACTAAAGAGAGGAAAGGCCTGGTGATGTCAGCCTGCTGGATCACATGATATGCAATTCAAAGAAATCACACATGCCCCCTTCTGAGCACACAGATCTGAAGGAGGTATGAAATGAGATCGTTTAAAAAACCGTTTAAACGCAGTATCTTAAAACATGCATAGAGGCTTTACTAGAGTACACCAAGATAGCACAGACACAACAGGCAATCACATCCAAACAATCATACATCATGTATATCATTCAATAATTCAATAGGGTAACATGTCACATGTTTAGAATTCAATGTTCCCAATAAACTGTGGCCAAAATCAGTAATAATAAGGTGAACTAAATGACACTACTGATAGTTAATGCTACAAGTATTGCGCCTTGTTGTCGCAAGACGGCATCTCACAAGCAATGCTTCTTCAGGGGATCCGATAGCTGCAGGTAGCGGTCTCCACTTTTAGTAATATCATTTAGTTTACCTTATAGTTACTGATTTTGGATATGGTACTTTGGGGATATTAAATCTTAGCCATGTGACTTGTTACCGTATTATATTATTGATTGATATACATAATATATATGGTTATTGGGATGTGGACTTGATTACCGGTATCGTTATCACTGCATTAACTTGAAGTACTTGTGTGTAGGTTCTATGCATGTTTTTAAGTTACTGTGTGCAATAAAGAGATATATTTTTGTAAATGACTGGTTCATCGCTCCATTTTGTTTCGATTTATCTAACAGTTTCCCTGTTATTGTTTTGAAAATGTGAAGAGGTTAAATACTTGCATAGCCTTAATACTTTTAGCTTGAAGAGCTACTATGTGTTAATGCAGCTACAATAAGTCCACGTTGCGCCAAATCATTTGTACTAGGACATAGTTTGCTATACTTTTCCTGCTCTGTTAATGTATGTGTTTCATTATTTTAGTATTTAAAAATATTTTCACCACTCAGGTTCCCAAGACATGGCTACATCTGTAAACTCGGTGTAGATTTTAACATGCACTAACATAGAAGCAGATTATATTCAGCAAATGGCTCAAATCTGTGTCAATGCACTGAAGAAACAGATTATTTGTTCAAATAAGACAGTAGTAAGAATATAGTTGACTTCTCTATGAGATAACAATCAAGTGCACGGCTACAGGATAAGGTCTACTTTCTTCATTCATGACCATTAGAGAACAAGTATTTCATTGTTACGTATCATGTGAGGGAAAACCTTCAAATGGCAGGCTGCGCAGGAAACAAAGATGGGGAAATCATTTAGTGCAACCCTACACTTAGACAGGTGCCAGTCTTGGATCCTTAATTGAGTTCATTTGTTACTTATACCTGCAAATCACACTGTTATCATCATTAAACAAGCAATAGAAACCAAAGTTTTGCCACTGCCTCAGATAACAGAGCAAGTAACCAAATGTTCCAGCCATATTCATTTACTGGTTTCATTTACATCATTACATTGAACTGAAATTAAATACCTCTAAAAACAAATTACATTGTATGAACTTGTTTGTTCATACTCTCTGTGGTAGGAAACAAGGTCTGAAGATTATGCTCCTAGTATCTCATAACATGGAAGACGATTTTAAGGGTCAGCTCTTGTATGCTCATCACAAGGATCTCTATTTCTCTGCAACTTAGTGTTTGACCACGCTGTCATACACTTGTGTAATGATTTTATGTAGCACAGAGAAGTTGTGCAGTGTAGGCTTCTGTGGTCAAGAAGTATATATGAAATCTAGCAATAGAAAAAGTCTATCTCCATTTCTAAAGCTATGTCTACAAAGCAAATGTTAAAATGCCATCCAAAATTCACCGGCATTTAACATCACTGTATTGCTGTTTTTCCCATGGATTTGAGCTAAAAACAGTGGTCGGTTTTCAGATTTCCACCTGGCCCAGTACATTGACTTTCGGGAATCTGATGGAAGACAGAACATGTTATATCTTCTGGCGTAATGCTGCCACTTTAGAAACCCCACAGTAGAAAATCCATGCTGTGTAGATTACAGCAAAGATTTTGTATTGTGGTCTATGGGCACTGGGTTACAGTCGGATTTTTGTGGATCCTAAATACTACATCCAGTTAAAAATCTGACTGTAATCCGACTGTGTAGACATAGCCTAAAGTTCAATAACATTTTGGATTTTATTTAATCCATATTAAAATTCGGTACAAGCATGTTGAGATGCAAACCTGACGCATTTCGGTGGTAATCTTAGTCCTAACGTATAAAGATTCATTAAGCCAAAGCCACTATTTAATTGCTATACCCATCACATAACATTAACTCTATCATGACTGATACCAGTGTCTTAAAACCAATATTCAATTTACAAATCAATAAAAATAGTGGTCTCCACAGGATGCGCATACAGCTGAAGAGATTGTCGACAGCACCTGGGCCATTGCAGTGCCTGGACGCTGTGGGCTGACTCGAGATTCAGCTGTATCCGCTCCCAGAGGAGTTGCATACAGCTAAAGTGTCCCTGCTGACGCCTGGGCCATGGCAGCGCCCAGACGCCGACAGTGACTCGAGTATAAGCTGAGGGTGGCTTTCTCAGCACATTTTTTGTGCTGAAAAATTTGGCTTATATGTGAGTATATATAGTATATTTGCTAAATGACAGAATAATGATAGAGAGAATTTTTAAGGCATTTATATTATTTTCTTCAGAGTCAAAAGTTTACATAGTATTTGATAGCATTGCCCTTAAACTGTATGACTTGGGTCAAACATTTTGGATATCCTTCCACAAGTTTCTCACAATAGTTGGTAGGAATTGTGGCCCATTTCCCCTGACAGAACTGGTATAACTGAGCCATGTTTGTAGGTGGACTTGCTCGCACTTGCCTTTTCAATAGGATTGATATCAAGGCTTTGTGATGGCTACTCCAAAACATTGACTTGGTTATCCTTAAGCCACTTTGTAACCAGTTTGGCAGTATGTTTTGGGTCATTGTCCATTTGGAAGATCCATTTACTCCCAAGCTTTAACTCCCTGGCTGATGTCTTGAGATATTGCTTCAGTATTGCCACATAATCTTCTTTCCTCATGAAGCCATCTATTTTGTGACATGCACTAGTCCCAGAGCAAAACAACCCCACAACATACTGCTGTCACACCCATGTTTCACAGTTGGGATGGTGTTCTTAGGATTCAAGCTGCTCCCTTTTCCTCCAAACGTAACAATGGTCATTATGGCCAAGCAGTTCAATTTTACTTTCGTCAGTCCACAGGACATGTCTCCAAAAATGTAGGTCTTTGATCCTGTGTTAATTTGCAAACATTAATATGTTTTTTATATGTTACTTTTGGAGTAATGGCGTCTTCCTGGCAGAGTGGCCTTTCAGCCCATGTCGATATAGTACTTAGTACAGCATCTTCACAAGGTCTTTTGCTTTTGTTCTTGGGTTGATATGCACATGTCGGACCAAAGCACATTCATCTCTGAGACACAGAATCCGTCACCTTCCTAAATGGTATGATGGCTTGACATTCCCATTTTGTTTGTATTTGTGTACCCTGTTTCCACGAAAATAAGACAGTGTCTTATATTAATTTTTGCTCCTAAAGATGAGCTAAGACTTATTTTTAGGAGATGTCTTATCTTTCCATGAACAAGAATTCACATTTATTGTTGAATAAAAAATCAACATGTATTAATATACTGTAGTGATTTTATCACAAACATCAGCATAAGCAGCCAAACTCTGAATGGCATCCCAAAAAATGCACTAGGTTTTATTTTCGGGGTATGTCCTATTTTTGGAGAAACAGGGTATTATTGTTTGTACAGATGAATGAGGCACCTTCAGGTATCTGGAAATTGCCCCCAAGAATGAACTAGACTTGATCAAGTCCACAATTCTCTTGACTGATTTCTTTGGACTTTCTCATGATGTTACACACAGAAGAAGTGTGTTTCTTGTGTGCTTTAAAATACATTCACAGTTTTGTCTTTAATTAACTCTGATGTTGCCAATAAACTTATCAAAAGCTTCCGAAGACATGACGTCATCATATGGGCTGTCCGAAATTGTTTAAAGGCATAGTAATCCTAGTCTATGTAAACTTTTGACTTTGCAGAGAGTAATACAAATGCCTTGAAAATTCTCTCTCATTATTTTGTCATTTGGCAAATATAAATAATTTTGGCCTGAAACTGGTACGGTTTATTCTGATTTTATGTCAGATAGTGAGAAAAACATGCATATTGTAATGGTTCGGTGGATTCGCTGGACCACCGCAAGCGATCATAGTTAAGCCACGCCAGGGAGCAGAGTCTAAGTAGCCCCCGGTATTCACCAGAGCCCCCCGCAAAGGGGGATGGGACTTGCTGCGGCGTGAGGCTACCAGGTCGCTACCCCTGATATGACTTGCTTGCGATGGTAGCTGGAGTAATGCGTGGTACAGAATCGTAATCCGGAGGCGTAGTCAGGGACAGGCAGGAGGTCAGGACAGGCAGCAGAGATTCCTGGTCAGAGACGGGCAGAAGGTCAGGGCAGGCGGCAAACAGGCAAGGTCAGGAAACGTAGCGGAACGGACTGGTACACGGGTAATCAGACAGGACTTCCAACACTCTTAGACTCACTAATGCACACCAACAAACTGGCAGAGAGTGCTGGGGGCGTATTCCTTATATAGGACCAGCGGCCATCAATAACTAATTAATGGTGCGCTAGCCCTTTAAATCCAGATACCGTGCCGCGCGCCTCCAAGCAGCGGGTACGCGCGCGGCTGAGACAGGCAGGAGCGGCGTCACAGGAACGTGGACGGGTAAGGGAACTGGCGCCAGGGACTGTGCAGCGGGGGCATGGACGCGGGGAGCCGCGGTACCCACGCCGGACCCCCTGTGCGCAGGAGGGCGGCCCGGCCCCGGGCGGCACCCAGCGCAAGCCCCCATGAGTACCCCCCCTTAGGTCTCCCCTTTTTTACGGAACTTGGAGAGAAGTCAGGTGACAGGTTGCTCTCGGGTTTCCCCCACAAACCCGTTACTCCGGCCGAACCCCTTCCGGGTCAAATCAGAAAAAACCGCTTCCCCTAAACCGTCTTCTCCGCCAGCACTCCTTGACCTCAAAGATGTTATCAGGTTGGCCACCGGAGAAGGCGAGACAGCGCCACGGGAGACGCAATGCAGCCCCACCGGCTTGAGGAGCGAAACATGGAAGGCGTTCGGGATACGCAGAGTAGGAGGCAAGCGGAGCTTGTAGGACACCGGGTTAAGTTGACAAAGTACAACAAAAGGGCGCAAATACTTAGGACCTAACTTATAACAGGGCACCTTGAAGCTGATGTATTTATCGGACAACCAAACTCTATCCCCTGGCTTAAATAGGGGCAGAGGTCTACTGTACCTGTCGACCTGGATTTTGGTGCGAGCGGATGCCCGTAGAAGGGCCTGACGCGTGGTTAGCCAGAGTGCCTTGATGTCAAGCACCTGGGCATCCACGGCAGGAACATGACACGAAGTAGCCAGAGGGAGGGGCGGGCGGGGATGTAGCCCAAACACCACAAAAAAGGGGGAGGCCCCAGCGGATTCTGAGTGGAGAGAACTATAAGAGAATTCTGCCCAAGAGAGGAGGTCAGACCAATCATTTTGACGGGCGGAAATAAAATGTCGTAGGTAGGTACCCTACACTTGGTTAACCCTCTCTACCTGCCTGTTAGTTTGAGGGTGGTATGCAGACGAGAAGTCAAGCTGAATCTGCATCTGCCCACACAGAGCCCGCCAGAATCTCGACACAAACTGGACGATACGATATGCAACGGAAGACCGTGCAACCGAAAAATGTGGTGGAAAAAGTGCTGGGCCAGCTGAGGAGCAGAGGGTAACCCGGGCAGTGGAACAAAGTGGGCCATTTTCGAAAATCTATCTGTCACGACCCAGATGACAGTGTTTCCGGAGGAGGCCGGGAGGTCCGTAACAAAGTCAATGGCTATATGGGACTAAAGTCTTTCTGGCACCGGGAGAGGTTGAAGCAGACCCGCAGGTTTAAGACGAAGCACTTTATTACGGGCACAAGAGGTACAGGCCAGGACAAAGTCTCTAACATCCCGAGCGAGAGTGGGCCACCAATAATAACGGGAGATTAGTTGCAGAGACTTATGGACTCCAGGGTGACCAGCTGTTTGACAGGCATGTCCCCACTTCAGGATACGAGGCCGCATGGCAGGACGTACGTAAGTTTTCCCAGGGGCAGATGTTGAAGGTCCACAGGGGCTGCCGTGAGGAGACGTTCAGGAGGAATTATATGCTGCAGCCCCACTGTGTCCGAGGATCTAGAGAGGGCATCTGCTCTGATGTTCTTGCCAGCTGGCCGAAAGTGCAGAAGAAAATCAAAGCGGGCAAAAAAGAGTGACCACCTGGCTTGCCGAGGGCTCAGTCGTTGGGCAGACTGCAGATAGAGAAGAATCTTGTGGTCAGTGAATATATCGATGGGGTGACGAGCTCCCTCCAGCAAGTGCCGCCATTCTACTAGGGCTAACTTAATAGCCAGTAATTCACGATCACCAATTGTATAATTTTTTTCGGCTGGGGTGAAGGTTTTAGAGAAGAAGCCGCAAGTACGCATTTTTCCGGAGGAGGACTTCTGAAGTAGAACAGCACCTGCACTTACAGAGGAGGCGTCCACCTCAAGACTAAAGGGGCGCTGCGAGTCCTGGCGAGACAGAACTGGAGCAAAAGCGAACGCTGATTTGAGGCGATCAAATGCTTCTTGGGCCTCTGGTGGCCAAGATTTAGGGTTGGCATTTTTCTTCGTAAGGGCCACCAGCGGGGCCACGAGCGTGGAGAAATGAGGGATGAATTGTCTGCAATAATTCGCGAACCCCAAAAACTGTAGGATAGTGCAAAGGCCCACTGGTCGAGGCCATTGTAGGACTGCAGACAATTTCGAGGGATCCATCTGGAGGCTTCCGAAGACATGACGTCATCATATGGACTGTCCGAAATTATTTAAAGGCATAGTAATCCTAGTCTATGTAAACTTTTGGCAAATATAAATAATTTTGGTAATCCTAATTGACCTGAAACTGGTACGGTTTATTCTGATTTTATGTCAGATAGTGAGAAAAACATGCATATTGTAATGGTTCGGTGGATTCGCTGGACCACCGCAAGCGATCATAGTTAAGCCACGCCAGGGAGCAGAGTCTAAGTAGCCCCCGGTATTCACCAGAGCCCGCCGCAAAGCGGGATGGACTTGCTGCGGCGTGAGGCTACCAAGTCGCTACCCCTGACGTGACTTGCTTGCGATGGTAGCCGGGGTAATGCGTGGTACAGAATCGTAATCCGGAGGCGTAGTCGGGAATAGGCAGGAGGTCAGGACAGGCGGCAGAGGTTCGTGGTCAGAGACGGGCAGAAGGTCAGGGCAGGTGGCAAACAGGCAAGGTCAGGAAACGTAGCGGAACGGTCTGGTACATGGGTAATCAGACAGGACTTCCAACACTCTTAGACTCACTAACGCCCACCAACAAACTGGCAGAGAGTGCTGGGGGCGTATTCCTTATATAGGACCAGCGGCCATCAATAACTAATTAATGGTGCGCTGGCCCTTTAAATCCAGACCAGCTGTCGCGCGCGCACCCTAAGCAGCGGGTACGCGCGCGGCGGCCGGGACAGACAGGAGCGGCGTTCACAGGAGCGTGGACGGGTAAGGGAACTGGCGCCAGGGACTGAGCAGAGGGGGCATGGACGTGGGAAGCCGCAGCACCCGCGCCGGACCCCCTGCGGGCAGGGAGGCGGCTGCGGGGCACCGCGGCACCCGCACCAGCCCCCATGACACATATGTGTCTTTTTATATAGTGTATGTAAACTTCTGATTTAAACTGTAATTTATCACTAGATAATTGTCTCTGGTGGAGGTTAATAATATTATCATCATTAAAGCCGTATTCCAGCAATGATAAATATATTACTACTCGCGTTACTGTTGTCATTAGTGTAGATAAATCTAATGTATAAAGCTAGGTCTACACAGCACTGGATTTTGGTTGGTTTTTCAGCGGATTCAGTATTTTGCATTTGCCAAAAATCCGACCGTACCCAGCGCTGTGTAGCCCTCAATAGAAAATATGTGCTGTAGTCTAAACAGCACAGATTTTTTACTGAGGGTTTCCAAAACTTAAAAGAGTCCGGTGGATTATAGAACATGTTCTATAATCCACCGGACTGCCATCAGATTCCTGTGCAGCCCATGTACTGGGCCACCAGGAATCCAAAACCCGACCGTGTTTTTTTTTTGTGCAAAGAACGTGAAGCAAAACGGCAGTGCGGCGCGGTCCAGCAGTGTGAAAATGCTGTCGGATTTTGGGAGCCATTTTCTAATTGCTGTGTAGACCTTGCCTAATTATCCAGCCAAGTGAGAGAGGATATTATTAAAATAAATCAAGAAAGGTATGTAGTCTCACTTTACACTATCCCTGTTTCAACACCTCCATAAAGTGGGGCCATCACACTGACAAGGATGGCCCCATCTCTGACGGCTGTCCCTTTTAACCACTAGTATGACCCTACAAAAACAGATACATACTGTAACAGGTCACCAGGACCCTGATGTTGCAAGAAGAGAATAAGGCATCAAATTTCGAATGCATCTCCTCAATAAGTACAGGTTCATCAGGGGATTTGCATTGATGCTTATGGCTGCATTAGATATATATTCCTACAAAAGACATTCCTGCAGTAGATGGTGTGCCAATGATTTCCGGGCATTGGATTTATCGACACTGATGACAACAGTATCATGAGTAGCAATGTATTTACTAATGCTGGAATGCATCCTTTATTATGTTGTATTTTTTTTGCTTCCTCCTTATATTTGCTGGTCCCCAGATCTAGTGCTTGTGCTTATGTGGTAATGTTATTATTAATGTTATTATTTATCATTGTGTTACTATCCAAAGGGGTGCACAAATGTTTAAATTATTTAAATAAAGGTTGTAGTATTTTATATTAGGGAATTCTCTGCTGGATTTTAAGTAAACCACCAAAATCTCGGGACACCTACCATGTCAAGGTATTCTCCTCAGGTGAGTCCCTAACTCATGCCTCTCAGTGGGGCTATAGCCGCTAAAGCCACATTCAGGGCAACAGGCTCCATTCACACTGATTATAAGGACCTTAAAGGAGTTGTCTCATTACAAGCTTTCAGCCTAAGTCAGTGAGCCTGGCAGTTGAACTGAGGGGCGTGCTTCTTGTCTGCCTCCTCTCCTCCCTCTTCCCCCCTCCCCTCAGCACACAGACAGCTCTCCTCCATAACTTCTATACCGCAGGGGGGGGGGAGCGAGGGGGTTTGCTGCCAGAGTTAACCCTGTGTGTGCCTGCCTAGGTCTGCTGCAGCTATTGCTGCTCATCTCCACAGTCAGGGAAAGGAGGGCTGATCTATGGTGTGGAGTCAAGCGGGAGGATGAAAGGGGTTCCTATACCCCTGCTTAGCATACAAATTGCACATCTCCAGCAACAAACAGACCCTGTCAGAACAGACACAGGGCAGCTGTGAAGTGTTACTATACTCAGGATGTGTCACTAGTACACCAGAGCATAAAACCCTACATGCCCCTTGATCTGTATAGTATTAGTATAGTTACAGCTCCACAGGCCCACATCATGTTTAAGCAACACACAGGTCACTGCTGTCACATCTATCTGTATAAGAAACAGGAGGAAGCAGGCACACACAGGGTTAATCCAGGCAGCACGGACACAGAAGCCAGAGCCTTCCCCCTCCCTCCACTACAGATGAATTCTGTGCGGGAGGGGCTCTCTGCTCCGACCTGTATTCTGAAGGTGATGAATCATACAGACCTCACAGCCAGTGAGATAAGGGATAAGGATCAACAGGTCGGCTGCTATAGAGATTTTGAGAAGCTGATTACTCCTCTAACAGGGCTTACTCAAAATCAGTAGGACATTTGTAATGAACATATATTGCAAAGCTGCTTTTTTTTTTAAAAGATCTTTTAATTAAAACCCAATCATTGTAGCAAGACAACCCCTTTAAGCAGGCAGAGGGGTGGAGTGCATGGCCAAGATAGAGGCACTGTGCAAACAAAACCCAAGCCAGCCAGCACCCCCATTGCAAACTGGTACTGCTGCACTGCAAAAAGCAATCTATACATACATGCATATGCTTTTGTCAGGGGCATAGCTAAAGACTCATGGGTCCAAGTGCAATGCTTTAGTTTGGGCCTTCCTATTACCAGACAACAGCTGTGGACCACTAATTTTCAACAACAGGTTCCCTATTTTGTGTAAAGGATGTCTGCGGTGTAGCACGCTACTGAAAATTATTTCTATTTAAAGAGATTGTCTAATAGAAGAAAATTAACTTCAAGTGGGGCCAAAGAAAAAACGTTATACAGCTTAAGTGTTAGTTATCTCTTGTCCTCCCCCAAAAAAATAAAAGTGTGAGTTGAACAGGAACAAATGCATTTGAGCCTTTGTTTTTTGGGTATAGTTTTTGTTGGAGTTTACACTGAACAGTTTAATTGCCATGTTATCTGTATTTTGTGGGTCAGCAAGTATACAAAGGCTACATTATCAGCGCTGTATATTGCCTAATACCATCATAATACCACAAAAAAAAAACAGTATGCCATGACCAATATTACCAAAAGCAACAATATATAATGACCAAATAATACCGCTACATATCACTACCTTATAGTGACTAATACCACCATACTGTTACTGACCATAATCAATTCAATATATCAAGACTAATAATATTAATAACAACAAAATACAAGGGCAGAATAATGCCTCCACACCATGACCACATATCACCACCATAAACTGTCTGAATAATATCATCATACTGTTACTGAATATAAACCGCTACAATAAGACCACTATAACCGCAATACAGTGACCATATATTGGTAGATATCAGTTGTACACAAGCTCTGCAGACTGTATATTACCACCATACACTGACCATATAGTGGTAGATATCAGTGTACACAGGTTCTGCACACAAAATTGAATACAGTGGAGTTACATTTATGGACTCACAGGTGACATCTTATCTGATAAATTGTTCTCTTTTCCTTTTCTTTCTTCATCCAGTCTAGACCACCATGGTGACTTCTCCTGGCCACAACTCATCTCTGTAGAATTTACTACACAAACATGTTAGACTCCAAACAGTGAAAGTGCCCACAGCCAACTATAGGGATCTCATATGTGCCACCAGTAAGTAGGAACACACAACCTATAGTAGGCAGCCCCCTATCCAAACAATTCAGGCAGAAAGTTAGACACTCTTTTTAGGTAGGTTAGACTCTAAAATTTAAATAAGTAGGCAATCTCTTCCTAAAGTAGATAAAGTCTCCCTTCAGTATAGGGTTCCCTCAGTAGATAAGTATATAGGGGCCCCCAATAGGTAGCTATATAATGCCCCTATAGCGTTTTATCGTTTGATCATCATCATCGGCACAGAGTAATTTACTGCTTCTAGACTGAGTCATTTTTCCTCTAATGGTATCTAATCAGTATCTATTTAATATGCTCTTCGCTGTTTGACTATGTTATTTTACTCTGATTTGAGCAATTCATACTTTTGTCCCTTGATGAACCCTTTTTGTTTTTGGAGTTAATATCTTGGGGCAGTTCTTGTGGAGAACTGTTTCTGGTTACCTTTCCTGTTCTTGTACATGCTTATTGGGGCAGCATATATTGAATGAATGTTTTTTTTCTCTCTTCAGAAAGTATTTTTCATGTTAATATTGGGATCTGAATCTTTTACTGTTACACCTAAAAATGGCACTCCTCTTTTATAGAGTTTGGACCTATTTTAACTTTTATATGTGATTTATATTTTTAAAATTTATCAATAAAAGTTCTGCTTTAATGACTAAGGGTTCTGGAAAAATATCTACTTTCACATAATAGTATTTCAGTCATTACAGTCAATATTTTGCATTCGTAAATTTGTAAGCTGAAAATCAGAAGGGAAACCTGCACAAAGGACAAGTATAATGATTTACACCTCTGTCATGTTTTGGACTCCGTTCTAGTTTTTATTTACAAATACTGATGCGAGATACTGGCCAAAATACTGCTGTAAGGAAACAACCTAAGGGTATGTTCACACGGCATCATTTCGGCATGCATTTCACTGCATATTTGCGCTCTAATGTGCACCGAAATTACGGTAATCCATAGTTCTCACAGAGAACTATGGATTATGCCTCCTCTCCCTGCTCATACAATACGATCGTATTGTACACGCGGGGAGATAAGTGACATGCACCGCGAATAATGAATGTCAGCCGGCGGGCTGCCACACCCCCGCGCCAAGGGAGTACGCACGAAGTTGCGCAAGCTCCCGAAAGACACGATGTATTGCGGCGCGTACTTTAAGCGCCGCAATACATCGTGTGAGCATACCCTTACTCAGCTTACAATGACATCATTCTTTAATTGTAATAAAATAAAAGCATACATGCAAGCCCTACAGCCATGTCATATTTAGGACTAGAGGCAACACAATTGCCCAATTGGAGACATAAATGTTAATTCTGGGCATTATCTATATAGATAATTATATATATAAAGTCCGCTAACCGCGGAGAAAAGCCGTCCCCTGGCGGCCGTTTACACAGCACGAAAACAGGACAAATACCGGTATTTGTCCTCTGCCATGGGGATGAGCCCTTACAGTAGTATATGTTGATCCTCTGAGGTGTAGGGGGAGCACAACAGTCCCCTAGTAGAAGACATTGGTAAAAAAGGCATCAAGCCTGTTAGATTTCATAAGTTTCTGGCACGGATTTATTCCTAACTCTCAACTGAAATAAGCATGCATGCTGAGATGCACTCGTCTTCCACCGATTTACATAATGTGTCAAAAGTACCTTCAACATAACATATTCACTTGAAGTTCATAAAGAAAATAATTCAATAACCTTTTTAATGAATTCAAATTAGGGAAAGGCAATACTGTCCCTGGGTAAGCCGTGATAATGATAACTCAGTTATGTAGCTTTTTGTGTTCATGCACCTGAAAGATTTTGGGCCACATGTAGGAACCTGTTTAGGTCTAAAACCAACTTTTTTGCCCATAGGTTACTATGGGCCAAAGCGTGAGTTTTAGACCTAAACAGTTTCATACATGTGGCCCTTTGTCTACTATAGACAAGGTCTTCTTATTAACTTTATTGTTACACATTTTGTCTGGATCCCCTACTTTACAGAGCGATGAACAATTTGAAGTTTGGGATTCTGCTTTAGATTATGACCAACTTAAATAGAAGCTTCGGGAAATCAATGATTTCATTGTGGTCTGAACGTTTCTTCCATTTAGCAAGCTATTCCTGAATAATCAAGCACTTGGTAAGTGGTTCACCTAGCTATATAACTTACCTGCATGAACTATTCATGGAAGGAGGCTCAAGGAGGAGTTCAGACAACAGGACATCTTGAGATTGATAAATGTCTCTGAGACCTGCAATCTAAGTATAATTCAACCTATACGTAAAGAGCTCGCCTTGTTGCTTTTTTGCCTCCTAATATATTACAATTAATTAATTAATGTAATAAGGTCCTTACAACCTGGAAAACCATATGTTGATTGCACCAAATGCTGCATTTTCTAGTATTAGAATGTATATTTTGTGTGTTATTTATGTGACAAAAGTTTAAATATAATTTTAATAAAATAATTATATGTGTCTATTTAATGTACTACACTGCTTTACCCAAAGAAATCATTGTTAGGGTGTTATCTTTGTTACCCTCTATAGTAAATGTTCACTAGTAATATCTTTGGGATTAAATTGACTTATTTCCCAAACTATAGCACTTCCTCTAATATATGCCCATTAGAGGATGAAGAAGGTTTTGTGTATGGCTGACTTATTTGCCTCAGTGCTATGTGGTGTCTAGTGGGTGCATTTCACCAGTGGCTTTGTAAATCCCTAATATTTCACAACACCATACTAATCTCATTCATCATCGGCTAATCTGCCTGGAAATGAAGAGAGTACCAATAATTAATCAAGGCCACTGGCACCCGCATCTATACGGGGCAACATGTTTCAACTGTCAGGTGTCATCCATCCTGGATTCTCTTCCCCAGAAATAAAGTAAATGAATTTGGACTAATAGGAAACTCATTTCTGCCTTGATTAAAGGCCTACATTTTCTCTAGGCATTGCCTGTACTAGTCTTGACTTGTGAGATGTTCAGTGTACTTGTAATGTCATTCGGACAGAGCGCGGCTGTCTCCTTAGGTCATTCTTCTTCAGATTCACTTGTTTTACATGGAGTATAGGCTAGAAAATCCAGACTTCCTTTGGGGTGTTAATTAAGAGGAGCATCCAAAATTAATCAGCAAATTCACCAGGGCGAAGGGGAGCTGTCTGATGGCCTCCATATAAAAATGTAATCTAAGTGCAGAGATATAAGCCTTCGGCTATGGTAAGACAAAACAAGTGCACAGACGGCAGCATGACACAAAAATTCATATACATATACATTTTTACATTCATTTTTTTGTCAGCCTGTCACCTTTAATTATGAAGGTTGATTTGCTATTTGGCAGATTTGAAAATTGTAAAGGCTTGGCCATTTGAAATTCATCATATGCTTAGTGTCTCCAAAAAACGAATGACACAGGGCAGTGAAGGAGGAGAAAGCAATAAACTTAACCTGAGTTATAAGATAAGAGGTATTTATTGATAAGGATGCTACACTGTAGCTGAATTCAATAGTGAAACATACTGGATGTACATTTGTTATGTCTCTTTATATATATATTTATACTTATATATACACATTTGTAAACCTTGACAATAGCTAGGCATCCTTTTTCTTTGTTATTATGGATGTTCTATGCTTATTTTGCTTTTATTTTTCAGTTTTTATAAATTCAGTTTATGCTGTACTGTGCAATGTTATTAATTTGCATACACCTTCAGGCTAATAATGACCTTTATGCGGCATCAGCAACCGTTGTGTTTTTTTGCCTGGCTAAATGTGAAGTGTTTCTTCCATATCTTCACCTGCACATTCAAAGCTACTGTATCTTTCTGTTTAGTGATATTACTTATATATGTTACAGAGGAGTCTAGAAAGTGTTTTTAAATGAAGTACTTGTGGAAAAATATTTAACAAATATTCTGTAACAAGTTTGGGCTGCTTCTTTTTAATAAGCTGCTATTATTTTGTTTGTATTGGAAATTTTATGCCTTTTATGGTGGCTTTTTTGCTTTTTGAAAAGTTTGGAGAGATTAGGGGGACCTTATTTTCAGGTGAATTTTTAAAAAGTATTTAATGTTGTAGCACTAAGATATGAGACAATGGACTCCTTTCCTTCCAAAGATCCAGAAACTTTATTCATTTTGTAGATCTAAGTGATGTACTGTTTGCAGGTAGTTTGCTAATATTTGAGAGTAATTAGTTTATGGGCAGAATTGGGCACTGCTGTATGGTCAGAAAAAAATGTGTCCTGGAAATTTCTGACAGAGTTGACTGGTGTAAACTGTTACTGGATATATCTCGTAGATTTCTGTTGTACTTCACATGTATTTATAATCTACAAAATGTCATGAAAACTTTTATTGAGCATAATACAATTTCATAGGTGGTTTGGTTTATAGCTGGGTTGTAATTGTGCAAAATGCTGCTGATTTACAAGGAAAAAGTTTTCAAGACTAGTTTATATTTTATTGTCACAGTAAAGAAAAATATTTTTTGAAGTTCATTAGATAAGTCCTTATTGACTTCTCTCTTAAAACAAGAGTGAAGAAATCAGGTGATATCTTTTAGAGGCTAACTTAGTATATTTGATGGTGAGCTTTCGAGAGTACTAGCTCTCTTCTTCAGACAACATCATGTCTGAAGAAGAGAGCTAGTACCAGATTTCAGTTTATGTTGTATTCTATATGAAATTTAATGATAAACCTGGATAAAAATAAAATGAATGTAGAGGCATATGTCTCAGCATGAGTAACACAAGTAAATGAGGACCCTTGTCCACACTACCACATTATATCTCAGTAAACTTACGGAAGTTTTTTTTTGTTGAATTACATATGAATCTGACAAACCAATAAATGTTTCGAATGACATATTACATGGATATTCTCCCATAAAAACATTACTTCAGAGGAAGCAAATCTACGTAGTATAAGACTGTATATAGGTACAGTATAGCACCACACAGATTGCCTATGACCTCAAAGTACTGACTTACAAGGACTCTCCACAGTATGTACAATGGCCCAGTTACATTCAGAGTCAACAAGATAGTCATTGAAACTTGCAGATATTGTACAGGCTTATGCCAAACTTTAACAGATATTTTTAGCACATGTAATAGAGATGACTGAGACAATTTAAATTTAAATATATGAAGTGCTGAATTATAAATCTATATGTTATCCTCCATTGTCTTACATGTAAGTAGGAAATATAGCTATGTAATAGTAAATTCAGTGAAGCAAAGTTTTGCTCATCTCTAGCATCAATTGCCTTACTGGTTAATAAACAGTTTAAGGTATTGAGGAGCAATTAACATTTTATTCTGCTATATTTTAGTTTCCCCCTATATTTTGCCTATTGTTAACATAGAGGACAGACTTAAAGCAAAAAAAAAACAGATATGCAGTATCCTGGCATTCCAAAGACCTGGGAAATTTCAATGTTAATCCAATTAACTAATGCTTCCATTAGCAGTTGGTGGCTAAGTAAAATAAAATAAAATAAAAGCAGTGTAAAAAGCTCCATTTTTGTTTTGTCTATCCACAGAACATTCTCCCTGGTGCTTTATGGTTGGTCAATGTGTATTTTGACACATTTTAGTCTCACTTTTTTATAATTTGCCTCCAATGAGGGTTTTTTCTGTTGTTATCTTCTTTTAAGTCCTTTTTGGCAAAAACAACAACAAATGGTGTGATCCAATGATAATTTACTTTGACCTTGGCGGTAACCTCTGATCTTTTTAGGAGTTGTTTCAGGCTCTTTGACTACCATTTGTATTATTTGTCTCTTTACTTTGTCGTAAATTTTCCTCTTGCCACCACCTGCAAAAAGGTTGGCTACAGTCCCATAGACCTTAACCCCTTAAGGACCCAGCCAGTTTTGGCCTTACTGACACAGCCCTATTTTTGAAATCTGGCATGTGTCACTTTATGTGAGAATAACTTTTGACACTTTTACCTATCCATGTGATTCTGAGATTGTTTTCTCGTGACACATTGTGCTTTAAGTTTAGTAAAAAAAATTTTATCCATACAAGCCTTGTTTTTTTGTGAAAAATATCAAAATTTCATGAAAAATTTGAAAAATCTGTGATTTTGAAAGTTCAAAAATTTCTGCGTGCAAGACAGATAATTATTCACCACAAAATAGTGTATAACTAGCATTTACCATATGTTCACTATAGGTTGGCATCATTTTTTAAATGTCCTTTTTTTATATATATCATTAGAGGGCTTCGAAATTTAGTAGTAATTTCTCACATTTTCAAGAAAATTCGCAATATACATTTTTTTAGGACCAGTCCAGTTCTGACGTGGCTTTGTGGGCCTGCATGTTAGAAAACCCCCATAAATGATGCCTTTCTAAGAAACTAGACCCCTTAAAGTATTTACAACAGTGTTTAGGAAGTTTGTTAACCCTTTAGGTATTTCACAGAAAATAAAGCAAAGTGGAGGTGAAATTTCAAAATTTCACTATTTTTGCAGATTTTCAATATTTATCCATTATTCACTGGAATACCGTAAATGTGACTAGGTAAATGCAATGTAATATCATTTCCCCCAGGTCTGCCGTTTTTAGAAATATCCCATATGTGGCCCGAATGCATTATTTGGCTCAACCACAAGCCCCAGAATAGGAGGAGCACCTACTGGACTCTGGGGTCTCATTTTCAATGCAATTTTATTTAGGCGCCATTTCAGGTTTGAAGAGGCCCTAAGGTGCTAAAACTTAATAAACACCCCTAAAAAGACCCCATATTGGAAACTACACCCATTAGCATTAGGCCGTGAAAATTAAAATTTTTTTTTCCAATAATCTGCAATTTTAGCTTAAAATGTTTCATATTTACAAGGAATCCTGGAAAAAAGAACCCCAAAACTTTGTTAAGCAATTTCTTCCAAGTTCGGCAATACCTTACATGTGGGTGTAAACTGCTGTTTGGACGCATGCGGGCGTACAAGGGAGGGAGCGCTATTTGGCTTTTGGAACGCAGATTTTGGTAGGGCCATGTTGCATTTAGAAAGCCCCTAAAGTACCAGAACAGGTGAAACCTTACAGAAGTCGCCCCATTTTAGATTCAACACCCCTCAGAGATCTCATCTAGGGGTGTATTGTGCATTTTGGGTGCACAGGTGTTCCACCGTTTTTTTTAGAATTGGACCATGAAAATGGGGGGGAAAAACGCAGTTCCACCATTGTTTTTTGGGCTTCAATTTTACAACGTTCGCTGTGCACTGTAAATTATGTGATAACTTTACTATGGGGGTCGGTACAATTGCAATGGTATAAATTTTATATAGTTTTTTATGTTTTATTACTTTTACACAATAGAAATAGGTCTATAAAAAATTGCGTTTTTATGTTGTCCTATTCTGATAGTCATAACTTTTTTATTTTGCTGTGTGCAGAGCTGTGTAGGGCCTTGTTTTTTTGTGGGGTGAATTGATGCTTTTATTGGTACCATTATGGGGTGCATACAACACTTTGTTCACGTTTTAATAAGGTTTTTGTGAGGCGTTTTGAACAAAATACAGCAATCCTGGTAGTGTTTTATTTTTATTTTTTATAGCGGTCACTCTGCATTAGATATGACATGCTAGCTTTACTCAGCAGGTTGATACGATAACAGCAATACCCAATTTGTATATTTTTATTTTTTGCTGCTTTTATACAATAAAAACACTTTTATTCAAACAGCAAAACACATTTTTGCATTGCCATAGTCTGAGAGCCATAACTTTTTTATTTTACTGTGTATGTAGCTGTGTACAGGCTTGTTTTTTGCGGGATGAGTTGAAGTTTTTATTGGTATCATTTTTGGGGGGACAAGACTTTTTGATCAGTTTTAAATCCGTTTTTTGGAAGGCAGAGTGAAGAAAATACTGCAATCCTAGTAGTGTTTTTTATTTTTATTTTTAACAGCGCTCACTTTGCAGTATCCGTAATAAGTTATCTTTACTCTGTGGGTCGATACGATTATAGCGATACCCAATTTATATAGTTTTTTTTATGTTGAAGCACTTTAAAAAAAAAAGTGTTTTTAGTGTGTAAAAGAATATTTATGCATCGCTATCTTCTGAGAGCCATAACTTTTTTATTTTTCCGTATACAGGGCTTTGTTAGGAGTTTTTTTTTGCGGGATGAATGGACGTTTTAATTGGTACAACGTTGGCATTTATAGGCGTTTTTGATCACTTTTATTCCATTTTATGTGCTGCGGGATGAACAAAAATCTTAATAGTTTTTTTTTTATTTTTTACGGCATTCACTGTACGGGTAAATTAACATGACAGATTTATAGGGCAGGTTGTTACGCACGCGGCGATACCAAATACGGGTACTTTATTTATTTTTGATCTTTTTTGTGGCGATTGGCGTCTGTAAAGGGGAAAAGGGCGGTGTACGTGTTTTATTTTATTTTTCGTGTTTGTGTTTTACATGTTTTTCACTTTTTTTTTACTTTTTCACATTTTTATTTTACTTTTCCCCATAGGGGATTTGAATGAGAGATCTTTAGATCTCTCATTCAATAGGAATCAATGCACAGCTTGTTGCTGTGCACTGGTTCCTATGACAACTGTCAGTCACGATGCCGGGCCATGCCCACAGGGCACGGCCGGGCATCGTGACGTCACAGACAACCCGGAAGGCATTCTATGCCCTCCGTGCTGTCTGTCAGAAGGCAGGAGCTGCACGGATCGAGCGATCCGTGCAGTTGCTGCCGCAGACAGATTTTATTGATTTAATATTTTTTTTTCTTTACCCCCATATTATTATTCATTTTATATACACATCGGGACAACTTCTGTAGTCTTATCATTTGATTTCGGCCATGTATAGTTTTATTTCAGATTGCATTAGAAAACCCATAGGAGCGTCGCTCGCTCTCCCATTGGTCCAAATAACGGCGCCTCTTTTAACTTAGCCAATCACAGAGCTCGCTCGGAATTTATTTTCCCCATAGAACTCTATGAGAAAGTAGCTCGCGCTCTGATTGGCTAAGATGGACGAGCCCCCACTACATCAAACAATAATCTCGTATCTGCCTTTTTACTGTATTTTGAACTGTCCCGCCTTTGAATATGATTGGTCAATTTTTCTCCATAGGTTATAATGGGTCCCTGTCGTTCCTATTCTGATTGGTCAATTCTCCTCCACAGGATATAATGGGCTACTGTCGCTCCTATTCTGATTGGCTGGTTTATGCCGACCAATCAGAAGAGCTTAAACAATTTGAATTACTGTATTTCCCGGCGATACTCTCTATTGCAATTCCCTATGTAGCGCTGGTCTCGGCAACAAACGCGTTTTTCGGGGTTTTAACTGATTTATTTTTACAGAAGGTTCTAGCTCTTTATGTGATAATGTTTTACACTTAATCAAAATGATTTTTTTTATTAATACTTCATGCCGCACGGCGCTGAGCGCCGAGATTTCAGTGCGCCGCTCTCTCCATAGACTACAATGGGAGAAGTAGCTCGCGCTCTGATTGGCTGGGATAGCCAAGCCCCCGCTAGCTCAACCAATCAGCTCTATTCTGCATTTTTACTGTATTTTGAACTGTCCCCCCTTTGATTCTGATTGGTCAATAGTTCTCCATAGGTTTTAATGGTTTCCTGTCGCTCCTATTCTGATTGGCGGTTTAGCCGACCAATGAGAATAGCTTTCAGAATTTGAATTACTGTTTTCTGCTAATTTCTATACTTAATTCTTGAATTAGATATTGGAAGTGATTTTGTATTTATGTAATTTTTATATTTTTAAGGTTTCAGCTCTTTTTCTGAGAATGTTTAACGCCTTTATAAAGGCGATTTTTGATTCATACTCCGCACCGACATGTGGAATGATTTCTCGCTGTTTTCCAGCCTGTCTCGCATCGGAACAGATTTTCGGCGCAGTCCCGCACGGCGCCTAAGTCCCGCACTGCGCCCATGTCCCCGCACTGTGCCCCACACACTGGCGAGGCGCAGGGAACTTTTCCCCGCATGTACGAGTGCACCTCCTCGGACAGCGAATCTTCGGCGCAGCGCCGCACTGCGCCTCAGTCCCCGCACTGCGCCTAACACACTGGCGAGGCGCGGCGGACTTTTCCCCGCATGGATGACCGCACTACCTCCGGCGGCGAATCTCAGGCGCAGCGCCGCACTGCGCCTAAGTCCCGCACTGCGCCTAACACACTGGCCAAGCGCGGCGGACTTTACATAGGATGTATGAGCGCGTCCCGGCCCCGACATAAATCAGGTGCAGATTTTGCCGGAAAACTAGCAGAAAAAGCGCGCCCCGACCCGGCGAGCTTCATACATGTCGTCCACAATGTTCGATTTTCATTAGTTGTTTTCAGTAAATTTAAATTTGTTCTTACTTTTGACAGTTTCAAGTTGTTTCTGTCATGTCAAGGGAGGTAGAGTGAGCACTGACTGGAACCCAGCCCACTGTCCCTGCCTGCTTGACATGCTGCCCTAGGCGGCAGACGGCAACTGGGCAACAGTCTCTGCGCTACTAGAGTGCTGGAGCCATCAGGAGGTAGAATAGTCAGACAGTCCAGGTCAATACCAAATCAGGAACGCCAAGCCACAAAACAGACCCAAAAGGATAAAAGTAAACAAGCTGAGGTCAAAACATGAATGGGTGCGAGTTACAAAAACGGAGAGCAAGAAAGGGTCAGGAACCAAGCCGAGGTCAGGTACACGGATGAGTAAACCAAGCTATAGCACAAGATAACAAAAGGCAGCCAGGAAATATCATAGGCGCAGCACTCAGCTAGCAGGGAGTTTAAACGGGATTCCCGGATACCACCCCTGTAGCTGATTGGAGCGGCCTCCGGGTCCTCCCATTGACTGCTACGACACGCCCCCTGTCCGGAGTGGCTGGACCTCTGTCACTCACACAGCTCCCAGCAGACTGTGTATCAGGGTGGGGTCGCTGATCAGCTGCAGCAGAACATTGCTCCCTGCAAGCCGAGCGCCACCCAGCCCTGACAGTTTCAGTGACCATTGTAGTACCAATAATTGTGTCCACGTGTGTATGTTATTCAATAAGATTATGTCCTCCAAATAGTCCATGAGAAGATCAAACTTACATAAGTTCTCTATAGCTCTTATTTTATTAATACACTCCATTCAAGATACTGTGTGCCAAGTAAGAAATGTGGCAAGGCTAATGCATTGAACCTTATCACCGAGCTAGGCTTTCCTCCCTCTAGCACATGCTACTCTCAGACAGGGCACAAATCACCACATAAGTTTACTTTAAATAAAAAGTTTTAAAACCTATGAGATAAAACTTTGCAGCCTGTGCTATATTTTCTGTCTCCACTATGGACATCACAGCTGCTCCGTGGTTGTCCGTTGTGAACAAATCCCCTGGCTTCAGTTTTTTCACCTCTGCAACGGAGGTTCATATTCAGCATTCTAGAATTTGGGAGTATATTTATTTAGTTCAATCATAATTTCCATAGTTACAGAGTTACTAAGGAACACAATATGTGCGGATTATTAGCACTAATATACAAAAGTTTACATTTATCCACATTGGGCTTCAAGATTCCAAGTCATGTCTATGTCAGCTTGCAATCTATGAACATTTTCCATCGATTGCACTATTTTACATAACCTGGAGTCATCAATCCCATCTACTTTAATATTTGTACACAAGTTAAAAACAGCAAAATACCTGACCTAGTACTGAAACTTTTAACCAGTGACTGTTCTCAGGAGGAATCATTCACCAAAAACCTCTTGATATTGTCCTTAAAGAGGTTTTCTCATGACAATGATTAACTTAAACATGTAAACATGTAGTCGAAGGTAAATAAAGACTATTACCAAACACATGCAAGGGGAATCCATTACGGCTTACAGGATCGCAAAGGGTTACTTAATTTTTAATGATGATAATATTATTAACCTCCCCCAGAGAAAATTATCTAGTGATAAATTACAGTTGAAACCAGAAGTTTGCATACACTATATAAAAAGACACCTATGCATGTTTTTCTCACTATATGACATGAAATCAGAATTAACCTTACCCGATTTAGGTCAGTTAGGATTACCAACATTATTTATATTTGCCAAATGCCAGAATAATGAGAGAGGGAGATTTTTTTAAGGCATTTTTATTACTTTGTGCAAAGTCAAAAGTTTACATACACTAGGATTACAATGCCTTTAAACAATTTGGACAGCCCATATGATTATGCAATGTCTTTGAAAGCTTAGGTTTATTGGCAACATCTGAGTTAATTAGAGACACTCCTGTAGATGTATTTTAAACATACTGCTTCTGTGTGTAACATCATGGGAAAGTCTAAAGAAATCAGCCAAGATATTAGGAAGAGAATTGTGGTCTGGTTTATCCTTGGGTACAATTGCCAGATACCTGAAGGTGTCTCGTTCATCTGTACAAACAATTATACGCAAGAGCAAACAAGATGGGAATGTCCAGCCATCATACTACTCAGGAAGGAGATGGGTTCTGTGTCTCAGACATGACCGTGCTTTGGTCCAACATGTGCATATCAACCCAAGAACAAAAGCAAAATACCTTGTAAAGATACTGGTGGAAACTGGTAAGATTGTGTCATTATCCACAATAAAATGAGTACTGTATTAACATAGGCTGAAAGACCGCTCTGCCAGGAAGAAGCCATTACTCCAAAAGAAACAAATAAATGCCAAATTAATGTTTGCAAATGCGCACAGGAACAAAGACCTACATTTTTGGAGACATGTAGTGGTCTGACGAAACTGTTTAGCCATAATGACTACTGTTACGTGGAGGAAAAGGGAGAAGCTTGGAAGACTAAGAACACCATCCCAACTGTGAAACACGTGGAAAGTTATTTTGCTGCAGGAGAGACTGATGCACTTCACAAAATAGATGGGAGCATGAGGAAAGAAGATTATGTGGCAATTCTAAAGCAACATATCAAGACATCAGTGAGGAAGTTAAGGCTTGGGTGGAAATGGGTTTTCAAAATGGACAATTACCCAAACCATACTGCCAAACTGGTTACCTAGTGGTTTAAGGATAAGCAAGTCAGTGTTTTGGAGTGGCCATCGCAAATCCTTGATCTCAATCCTATTGAAAATTTATGGGCAAAGCTGAAAAGGCAGGTGCGAGAAAGGTGACCTATAAACATGGCTCATTTACACCAGTTCTGTCAGGAGGAATGGACCAAAACTCCTACCAACTATTGTGAGATGCTTGTGGAAGGATATCCAAAATTTTACCCAAGTCATAAAGTTTAAGGGTGTCAAGAAGCTCGGTGGAGAGGAAAGTGGATCCAGTGGTCACCGCTGGGAGTAGTGTAGCCTATGCTGAGGAGTGGAGTCTAAGGGGCTTCTTGTCTACACCGGCGCCCGCCGCAAAGCGGGAAGGAGTTAGCTGCAGGGAAACCCCCAGATCGCTACCCCCGACGTAGGCCCTGGCGGTGACAGCCAAAGTGGTAGGCACCGAACAGGCCAGAATGCAGAGCGGCACCACAGGAGGACTGGCAGGCACGGCTGGAACAATGTAAGCAGATAAATGGAGGCAGGTAGCAAATGGATGCAGGCAATGGCACAGGAGGTAGGAAGATGTATGCAAGAAGCAAACACAAGGAATGGACACCAACAACTGGGCGTGGAGAGCAGGAAGTGGCACCCTTAAGAAGCTACTGCAAGAATGGGATTGGAGGAGCCCAATTACCTGTTGCGCACTGGCCCTTTAAATCTAGGGTACTGACGTGCGAAGATTCAGAGGTGTGCACCTGCTGAGGAGGAAGCAGGACAGGAGCAGGTGAGCAAAAAGCAGACCTGGGTGCAGCATGGGATCAACCCACAGCCGGATAATGGGTGTGCCTGAGGTCTGGGCATAGGATCTCAGCATGAGCCGTTACAGTACCCCTCCTAAGGGGGCCCCTCCCAACCCTGGGACCGAAGCCTGTGAAAACTTTGGATGAGCTTAGAAATATTGACATTTCTTGGGGTTCCCAGGATCTCTCTTCAGGACCAAAGCCCTTCCAATCAATGAGATAATAGATTTTACCTCTGGAGCGCTTCATATCCAGGATCTCCTTCACCTCATAGGTATCTTCGGTACTGGGAGGTATGGCAGGGAAAACCCTCTTGTGGGAGTACCGATTGAGAGTCAGCGGCTTCAGGAGAGATACATGAAATTAATTGGGGATACGAAGGGAGGGGAGTAAATAGAGTTTGTAGGCTACCAGGTTGATCCGTTGTAGGATGAAGAAAGGAACAGGGTAGCGAGGAGCAAACTTCAAGCCAAGTACTCGGAGCCGGATATGTTTGGATGAGAGCCAAGCTTTATCCCCAGGCTGGAAAATGGGAGGTGCGTTCCGTCTCCTATCCGCTTTCTTCTTAAATCAGACAGAAGCTTGAAGAAGGTTTTGACGGACAAGCTGCCAGACTTGTAGGAAATCGCGTACTTGGGCATTGGCTGCTGGAACTTCCGAGGAAATCGAGAGTGGCAGAGGAAGGATAGGATGCTGGCTGAACACCACATAAAAAGAAGAGTTCCTGGAGGATTCGCTAGGATGGTTATTGTGCGCGAACCCAGCCCAGGGTAATAGAGACAGCCAGTCATCTTGACGGGCAGAAGCAAACTGGCGCAGATAATTCCCCATGTTCTGGTTGATTCGTTCCACTTGGCCATTGGACTGTGGGTGATAGGCTGACGAGAAGTATATACAACTTAATATGACACTTTCTTGGACTTCAGTGTCCTGCAGTGACACGGGAGCCCCAGACCCGTAAATTGCACAGTCAATGAAAATTATGTCACTACATTCAGCATTTTACGCTTGACTTTTAATGACTTCTTAAATAGGAATATAAATAATGCATCCACTTATTAAATTCATTTAAATTATGTATATGACCTGAAGTCCAGTTCCCAAGAATCTCCTACTTTAATTCAGCGTTTCTTCACTCCACGCTAGAAGAGTTAAACATGAAGCCGTCTTTGTCGGAACGAATTCGTCCTGATCAGATTAAGGCAGTTCCCCTTGCTTGCATCTCGGTGTAGTGTGCAAAGTCCAAACGCTACCAGCGTTGGAAACTGGACTTCCGGTCCTGTACATAATTTAGTGAATTTGATAAATGGATGCAGTATATATATCCCTATTTAAGAAATCATTAAAAGTCAAGAGTAAAATGCTGAATGTAGTGACATAATTTTCATTGACTGACGGGAAGTCCAGTTTAATTTGCAAAAGGGAACAGAGGGCACGCCAGAAACGAGAGGTGAACTGAACTCCTCTATCCGAAACGATGTTGGCAGGCATTCCGTGCAGATGAAATATGTGTTTCACGAACAGGGTGGCCAACTGCGGAGCCGATGGAAGACCTGGAAGCGGTGTGAAATGTGCCATTTTGGAAAAATGGTCCACCACGACCCAGGTGACTGAACTTCCCTCAGAGGATGGAAGGTCTGTAACAAAATCCATAGCAATGTGGGTCCAAGGTGCTTCTGGTACTGGAAGTGGTAACAGGAGACCAGAAGGTCACAGCCGGGAGCTCTTATTCTGGGCGCAGTTGGGACAAGTGGCCACAAAGTCTTTAATGTCTTGCGAGAAGGAGGGCCACTAGTAATGCCGGGCTATAAGAACAAGGGACTTGTGATACCCTGGGTGACCGGCAATTCGAGATGCGTGACCCCAGGACAAAATTCACCTCCTTAGTGTGGATCGTACAAAGGTCTTACTGGGAGGGATCTTACGCAGCCTTATGCCAGCAGCAAGGATGAGACGGTCATGAGAAACAAGATATTGTGGTTCTGGTGCAGTAATCGGCGGTATCCGAGGCCCTGGATAATGCGTCCACCTTGACATTTTTGGCAGCCGGTCAGAAGTGCAGGAAAAAGTTGAAGCGGGAGAAGAATAAGGACCAACAGGCCTGGCGAGGATTCAGGTGACGAGCAGTCTGCAGGTACAGGAGGTTTTTATGGTCCGTGTATATAGCAATCGGGTGAAGGGCACCCTCCAAAAGATGTCACCATTCCTCCAAGGCCAGTTTAATGGCCAGAAGTTCTCTGTCCCCAACAGCATAGTTCTTTTCAGCCGGAGAAAAGGTACGAGAGAAAAACCCGCAGGAAACAAACTTGTCCTTGAAGGACTTCTGGAGAAGAACCGCCCCGACACCGATTGCGAAAGCATCAACTTCAAGGTAGAAGTTGTCAATATCCGGATGATGGAGTACTGGAGTGGAAGCGAAAGCAGATTCTTGTCAGGTAAAGGCTTCTTCTGCTTCGGAGGCCCATAGGCGAGGATTACTACCCTTCTTGGTGAGTGAGACAATAGGCGCCACAAGAGTGGAAAAGTGTGTGATAAATTGGCGATAATAATTCGCAAAGCCAATAAAATGCTGTATAGCCCGTAGGCTGATGGGACGTGGCCAATTAAGCACAGCTGATAGCTTCTCTGGGTCCATCAGGAGACCTTGCAAAGAGACAATGTATCCCAGGAAAGGCAAACTGGAGCGCTCAAACAAACACTTCTCCAGTTTGGCGTAGAGGTGGTTGCGCCGAAGGCGGATGAGAACCTGACGGACATGAGACCGATGAGACTAGAGATTCGGGAAGTAGATCAGAATGTCGTCTAGGTAGACCAGAACACAGTCATATACCAGATCATGAAAGATGTTGTTTACAAACTCCTGGAACACGGCCGGGGCATTACAGAGCCCAAAGGGCATGACCAGATACTCAAAATGGTTGTCCGGGGTATTAAACGCAGACTTCCACTCATCCCCCCTGGCGGATGAGATTTTAAGCGCCCCGGAGGTTGAGTTTGGAGAAGACTGTCGCCCTCCGGATTCTGTTGAACAATTCAGAAATCAACGGCAGTGGGTAGCGGTTCTTGATGGTAATTTTGTTTAGACCACGATAGTCTATGCACGGCTGCAGGAACCCATCCTTCTTCTCAACAAAGAAGAACCCTGCCTGTGCAGGAGAGGATGACTTGCGGATGAAGCCCTTAGCCAAATTCTCCTGGATGTAAGCCGACATTGCTTCAGTTTCGGGTCGTGATAGCGGATTTACCCTACCACGAGGAGGGGTTGTACCAGGCAGGAGTTCGATTAAACAATTATATGGCCGGTGCGGTGGCAGAGTCTCCGCCTGTTTCTTGCAAAAGACGCACTAGAAGAGCAGGGTAGTACAAGAAACAAAATTTGTTCCTGGTGCAGAACCCAAACACGCAAGGTAAGAGGCTGGGTACGATGCCAGATGGTGCAGGAGAGTACCTGTCTGTTCACTGAAGAGACGGAAAGGGGCTAGTCCAGAGGAACCACGGGTAGGTGGAACTTGGAGACCAAAGCAGGATGGATGAAATTACCCGCAGAACCTGAATCCACAAAGGCAGCCACTTGAAGACTCAAGCCAGAAGGTAGAATTAAATTGACCGACATGGTTAGAGGTGGAGAGGTAGAATCCTCGCCCAGGTTTGCCTCTCCCACAAAACCTAGGCTCTGGAGTTTCCCGGATGGGTCGGGCAGTCTCTTAGAAGATGCTCAGAGGATCGACAATAGAGGTACAATCCCATATTCCTCCTGTGGGTCTTTTCTTCTTCGGATAGATGGGCTCGATCTACCTGCATAGGTTCCTCTCGAGATGCTGCACAGAGGTTAAAGCGGTCGCTGAAAAACAGGGCAAGGCGTGGAACCCTGCGGGACCGAGAGGCGTCATAATCTCGACGAACTTCTTGTTGATGCTCAGCAAAACGAGCATTGATGCGGGTGGCAAGGGTGATGAGGTCATTGAGACAGGTGGGCAGATCACGCCCTGCTAGTTCGTCTTTGATGTGCCTGGCAAACCCCTCCCAGAAGGTCGAGACCAGAGCCCTATTGTTCCAGGACAGTTCAGAAGACAGGGTCCGGAACTGTACAGCATACTGTCCCACTGTGGAATCTCCTTGCCGAAGCCGGAGAAGCGAGGAGGCAGCAGAGAAGGCACGACCAGGCTCTTCAAATACTTTATGGAGTGCTGCCACTCACTGAGTCCCCTTGTTCCCACAGGGGAGTAACCCAGGCCAACGCTTGACCAGATAGCAGCAAGATGATGAAGGCCACCTTTGCCCGATCTGAAGCAAACTGGTGGGCCAGAACCTCAAAGTGAATCATACATTGATTCAGAAATCCTCGGCAGGCCTTGGGGTCATTGCTGTAGTGAGGAGGCAATGGCAAGTTCAGGGAGGAGACACTTGGTAAGGCAGGAGCAGGAACGGACAATGGAACGGGAGCAGGTATAGAAACCGGAGCAGACGGAAGTTCAGGGAGTCGGGTCGCTAGGTTCTGTAGCATCACGAACAGCTGCTCTTGGCGTGCACCCTGGCATGCAATTTCAGCAATGAGACTCTCGGTATCCAGCAGCAGAGCTTCGGCGGGATCCATGGCCCAGTTGTACTGTCACGAAGCCCGGTGGAGAGGAAAGTGGTTCTACGGGTCCCCACCGAGAGTAGCATAGCCTACGCCGAGGAGCGGAGTCTAAGGAGCCCCTTGTCTTCACCGGCGCCCGCCGCAAAGTGGGATGGACTTAGCTGCAGGGAAACAGCCGAAGTGGTAGGCATGTAACAGGCCAGAACGCACAGACGCACCCCAGGAGGACTGGCAGGTATGGTTGGTATGATGTAAGCAGATAAACGGAGGCAGGTAGCAAACGGATGCAGGCAATGGCAGAGGATATAGGAAGACATATGCACGAAGCAAACACAAAGAATGGACACCAACAACTGGGCGCAGAGAGCAGGAAGTGGCACCCTTAAGAAGCTCCTGCAAAAATGGGATCGGAGGAGCCCAATTACCTTTTGCGCGTTGGCCCTTTAAATCTAGGGAACTGACGTGCGCGCGCCCCTCGTGTGGAGGAAGATGCAGAGGAGCACAACTGCTGTGGAGGAAGCAGGACAGGAGAAGGTGAGCAAACAGCAGCCCTGGGTGCAGAGTGGGAACGACCCACAGCCGGATAACGGGGGTGCCTGCGGTCCGGGCATTACACCGCAGCACGAGCTGTTACAAAGGGCAGTGCTTCCAAATACTACATGACTTTGCATAAAGTAATAAAAATTCCTTAAAAATCTCTCTCTTATATTATTCGGGCAGTTGGCAAATATAAATAATTTCGGTAATCCTAAATGACCTAAAATGAGCAAGATTTATTCTGATTTCATGTCAGATAGTGAGAAAAACATGCATATGTGTCTTTTTATATAGTGTATGTAAACTTCTGGTTTCAATTACACATGTCTTCATGAAGGGCCTCTCCTTTGTTCCCACACAGGTTTGACCCCTTTGTTTGGATCAAGGATCTAAACTTATTTGTTCGTAAATGTCACAAATACTTTAAAATAAGAGCAACAGAAGAAACGTCTGACTTAGAGATTGCACAGCAGGATCTAAAGGGTCTTAAAAAATTGTCTTTACTTTTGGAAGAAATTATTAGATATAGCTCACGTACAACACTTAAATCCAAGAGCATGAAGATGCCACCGCAGATGGATTGCCCTGAAATCGAGAGACTATTCTTGAGACTAGTGTCACATGATGAAAAATGAACCACTAGCGGAGTAAGTGTGGCCAAAAATCTCACTAAAGAGGAAATTAGATCTCTACTTGCATTAGAAAAGGATCATTCTATTATTATAAAACCATTAGACAAAGGGGGCAACATTTTCATCATAGACCATGTCCAATATGAAAAAATGTGTCCTAACTTACTGGACAATAAGGATTGTTATGCAACTTTGAAAAAAGGTCCAACTGTTGTGTTTATGAAACCCCTAGAGGAGAAGGTCATTGATGCCCTTAATGGATCATCTAAAATGACGAGTATAAGTTTATCTTAGAGGATGCCCCTATGGTACATACTTTTCACTTTCTATTCCGAAGGTCCATAAAAGGACCAATTCACTAAAAGAAAGACCCATTGTCTTGGACAATAACTCTGTGACACAAAATGCAAGTGTATGTATTGATCATGTCCTCCGTAATTTCATAATTGCTCTACCGTCATAAATTCTTTGTGTAGATAGGAAGTACGTTATGCGTTCCATGTTGGAACTCATCGCTGGCTCAGGTTGTGGGTAACGGAAGTGCGCTGTGCATTCCATGGTGGAACACATTGCCGACTTCTGCTATACCAGATGTCATCAATTGATAAAGCATTATGGTGACAAGAAATGTATTATGTGTTCCATGCTGGAGCGCAATGCCAGCTCCTACTTTGCTGGATAATATATAGAAATCGGGGAGTCGTCTATATGGTGTAACATCTAGAGTAAGTATTGATAGTGGACTATTTGACCTTTTGCATTATAAATTTATTGGAGACCTTGATGTTTTATTATTTGTTTTGCCACATGGACAGGAAGTGTGCCATACAAGGAAGGCACTTTCCCTCTAGGCACTTTGCCTCTGTTTCCTATGAAAATAATCACTTTTGCAAGGGTGAGCATTATTTTTAGTAGCCATGCACCAGTTTATTGATTGCATTCTTGCAGCAGGTGAACTTCATGATGGATCATGGTATAGCCTTTATAAAGGGTGGCCCTTATTTATTGCTGTTAACCCAGACATATTAAGGTACACCTTTTCATTTATCATCTACCATCTGACCGCAGTTACTTGGGGCTTACACGTTTGTCCCCTGATGAAGCTACTACTGTAGGCTAAACGTGTTGGAACCTATTTTTTATTAACCAAGACCCCCTATTTTTGGAATTTAAACCTTACTCCTATCTGGAATTGTGTATTACCTGTGTAAGGGACAAAGTAGAGTTCTGAAGGGATAGTCATCAGTGTTGAGGAGGTTTTTTTTAGGGACTCCATTAGAGAGCGGTTCCCAGGAGTAAAACCAACTATATTTATTGGTTTTCTGCAGTAACCTGTCTAAGAAATGAGGACTATTGTATTGTGAATAAACACTCTCCTAACACTACTATTATTAATAATGCTTTTTGTGCCTAACTTTGATAAACCTGGTCACCCTTGAACCTTATGGGTGCATATATGTGTATCACCTAGACTAATTCATATATAAGCTTTGATTACCAGTGTAGGGGTTTGTTGCTTCTTAATTTGTTATAATAAAATTGTATGATTTTAATTGGGTTTTAAGATTTTCTGTGAGCTTTTGGAGAGGCCCTTATGAGTTAACTGTTTTCAGTGATTTTCTGATTTATAATTACCTGTGGATAACGTAGAGCCCTTTCTAAAGACAGGATCATCACTTGTTTGTGCCAGTCCAATTGCAGTATGCCATTCACTAGAAAATCTTTAAATATTATTATCTACTGTTCAGAATTAGCTAAATATATATTTTTTTAAATTCTTGGATGTATAACATCTAGAGTTTCAGCAAAAACAAGTTTACAAATTGCTTCCTGTTTCAAATGAGGTGAAATGTCAATTAATGATCAACTTTGTTGCAGACATCCTTCGACCGCCTGAACTGATGAAAATATAATGAAATTCAAGCCATTCAAGATCACTGTCAGACTAGCAATCAACTTGTGGAGTTAGCTAGGATTTCATGGAGTTGCTGTCAGCAAAGAACCAGTCACCTGTTTTCTGTAGAGCCAAGATTCAACTCCAGTTATGACTTTCCAAAACAAATTAAGTCAGCTTCCAATTGCTCCTTCAAAGCATAATAAGCAGCCCCGTGATTGACCCACAGCTTAGGGGTGAGAATGGGAATTTTGCTGCAACTCATTTCAAGCCCAATTCCTCAATTAAAATTCCAAGACACGAACTGCATGAAATTCTAGTCAATTCCACAAGTCAATTAATAGTCTGATGGCCACCTCCCACAATGACTTGACAATTTTTCATCCCATTTTCATCATCTCGGGTGGCCGAAGGACATCTGGAACAAGTTTGATCATTAATTGATATTTCACCTTGTTTCAAACGAGAGAACCATTCAAAAACTTGCTTACTCATGGCAGCTTCCTTGTAGGCGTCTGTAGCATAACAACCATTTCCACAGCTTTTTTTTCCAAATAGAAACACATTTCACAGTTATATTGTTACAGCCTAGGCAGATTGAGGAGAAGTCTGAAAAAAGACAGACGGCCATCCAGTTCAGCCTATTTTGCTAAAGTGTTGATCCAAAGGAAGGCAAAAACCCCTGTGAGGAAAAAGCCAATTATCTTCATTTTAGGGAAATAATTCCTTTCTGTCTCCAATCTGGCAATCAGAATAAATCCCAAGATCAACACCCCTTCTCCAGCATCCTAGTCACTATGACTTGTTATATTATTACGCTCCAGAATGCAGACCCTTTTTGAACTCTGTCATTGAATTCACCATGACAGTTTCCTCTGGCAGAGAGTTCCACAGTCTTACTACTCTTACAGTAAAGAATCCTTTTCTATGTTTATGTAGAAACTTTGTTTCCTCAAGACATAGAGGATGCCCCCTTGTTATGGATACAGTCCTGGATATAAATAAATCTTGAGCGAGATCTCGATATTGACCTTTAATATATTTATACATATTTATTATGTCCCCCGAAGCCGTCTTTTCTGGGTATTGCAGTCCACCCAGTCCTTTTATTATTTTTGTTGCCCGCCTTTGTACTTGTTCAAGCGCTACAATGTCTTTCCTGTGCACTGGTGCCCAAAACTGATCGTTTTCATGTCCAAGATTTCTTTTATGGTGAAGATGTTCGTGGCATCAGCCTTAGGAGTCAGAGGAGCAACTTTCCGGGAGAAACCAGTCAGGACAACTGGCTTCAGGAGAGAGACGTGGAAGGAGTTCGGGACCCGCATTGTGGGGGGGGGAAGGCGGAGCAACCGGGTTGATGCATTTCAGCACCTCGAACGGTCCCAGGAAGCGGGGACACAGTTTGTAACCGGGGATCTTGAGACGAATGTATCTCGCAGACAACCATACTTTATCTTCAGGAGAGAAGATAGGCGGGGGTCTTCTCTTTTTGTCTGCTTGCTTATTAGTGCGGGCAGATGCCCGTGGCAGAGACTGGCGTGTCTGATCCCAGATGGCAGTTAGGTCGTGGACCATATCTTCCACGGCAGGGAACTCAGAGGGCACAGAGAGTGGGAGTGGTGAGCGTAGATGTCGCCCCTAGACAATGAAGAAGGGGGTGGCACCGGCAGACTTGGAGTCTAATGAATTGTATGAGAATTAGGCCCAAGGTAACAGATTGGCCCAGTCGTCCTGATGTGCAGAAACAAAGTGCCACAAATAGCAGCCAAGCATCTAGTTAACCCTCTCCACCTGCCCGTTGGTCTGAGGGTGATAGGCCGAAGAAAAATCCAACTTTACTTGTAGCAGAAGGAGCGCCAGAACCTAGAAACAAATTAGACCCCCTGGTCCGAGACTATATGGCGGGCAGCCTATGTAGCTGAAAAATATGTTGAAAAAATATGCTGACCAGACGAGGAGCAGAGGGTAGACCTGGCACAGGAACGAAATGGGACATCTTAGAAAAGCGATCCGTGACTACCCAGATCACGGTATTACCGGAGGAAGGCGGGAGGTCAGTATTAAAGTCCATGGCCACGTGGGTCCAAGGACAATCGGGAATAGGCAGTGGCTGCAGCAGACCTGCCGGCTTGAGATGGGAAGATTTGTTGCAGGCATAAGAAGTGCACGACTCCACGAATTCGCGAACGTCTTTGGCCAGACTGGGCCACCAATATAAAGGGGAGATGAGAGAGCAAGATTTCTTCACCACAGGGTGCCCAGCCACACGAGAGCAATGACCCCACGACAATATCCTCTTCCGTAGAGCAGGACGAACGTATGTCTTGCCGGGAGGAATTTGTTGTAGGTCTACGGCCGCAGCAGAGATAAGCCGTTCAGGAGGGATAATATGCCGTGGAGCGGGGTCATCCCCAACCATGTCAGAGGCCTGGGAGAGGGCGTCGGCCTTTACATATATCTCCGCAGGGCGGAAGGGAATTAAAAAAATTGAACCAGGAGAAAAAGAGGGTACATCGAGCTTGGCGCGAGTTTAGACTTTGGGCTGTCTGGAGATATAGTAGGTTTTATGGTCAGTGTAGATATTGACTGGGTGACGAGGTCCCTCCAAGAGATAGCGCCATTCCTCCAAAGCTAGCTTGATGGCCAGCAAACCCCAGTCACCAATGGAGTAGTTCCGGCAGAGAAGGTTTTGGAAAAAAAAACATGTGAGGGTCTTGCCTTTGGGCCCTTTTTGAGTAAGCACAGCCCCGGCCCCCACCGAGGAGGCGTCAACCTCTACAAAGAATGGTTTCTCCGTATCTGGCCGGAAGAGTACGGGTGCAGAGACAAAGGCCGACTTTAACTTAGAAAAGACTTCTTCTGCCGACCGCGGCCAGAGCTTCGGATTAGCATTCTTCTTGGTTAGCGCCACAATAGGAGATACCAAAGTGGCGAGGAGAAATGTGGGATGAACTGTCTATAGTAATTGGCGAAACCCAAGAACCTTTGTATGGCTCAGAGACCCACAGGTCGTGGCCACTGTAGAATGGCAGACAATTTCGCGGGGTCCATCTACAGGCCCTTTTTAGAAATGATGTAGCCGAGGAATGGAAGACTTTTTTGATGGAACAGGCACTTTTCGGGTTTGCCATAGAGGCGGTTAGCCCTTAAACGCTTGAGGACCAGTCGCACATGGACTTGATGGGATTCAAGATCGGCAGAGAACACCAGGATGTCATCCAAATAAACGACTACACATGTGTACAGGAGATCCCTAAATATGTTGTTGACAAATTCTTGGAAGACGGCAGGTGCATTGCAGAGTTCGAAGGGCATGACAAGGTACTCAAAGTGCCCATCGTGGGTATTGAAGGCAGTCTTCCATTCATCACCCTCACAAATCCGAATGAGGTTATAAGCCCCTCGCAGATCCAATTTAGTGAATTTCTTGGCTCCCCGAAGCTGGTCAAAGAGTTCCGTGATCAAGGGCAGTGGGTAGCGGTTCTTTACGGTAATTTTGTTGAGCCCTCTTTATTATGAAAAAGAACCCGGGCCCAGCTGGAGAGGAGGACTTGTGTATGAATCCCTTCTGGAGATTCTCCTTGATGTAGGCAGACATAGCCAAGGTCTCTGGTACCGACAGTGGGTAGACCCTGCCCCGTGGAGGAGACGTCCCGGGCAGAAGGTCAATAGGGCAGTCATAGGGGCGATGAGGAGGCAATGTCTCAGCTTGCTTCTCGGAGAAAACGTACGCAAATTCTTGATACGGAGCAGGAAGGCCCGCCACAGGCTTAGACGGTACAGGAGGAGAAGCGGAAAGCGCAGGACAAGGTGCCACCAGACAGCGAGACTGACACTCTGGCCCCCAATGCAAGACTAGGCCTGTCTGCCAGTTGAGCATGGGAGCATGGCGCTGCAGCCATGGGAGACCCAGAAGAATGGACGAAGAAGACCGGGGTAACACGTAAAACGCAAGTCTCTCCTTATGTAGTGCCCCCACTTGAAGTAACAGAGGTTCAGTACGGAACCGGACTGGATCACTGAGGATCTCCCCACTGACAGAGGACATGACTAGGGGTTTCTCCAGGTGGACCACAGCGAGGTTATGCTGGGACACTAAGGCAGCATCCAGGAAATTTCCAGCTGACAAAGAGTCCAGGAAAGCAGAAGCTTAAACCCAGATTCCTGATCCAGTGCCGAGTAGAACGGGTATGGTCAAACAAGGAGAGGCCTTGCTGTCACCTAGGGACGCCTTTCCGACGTATCCTAGGTGCGTGCGTTTCCCGAACGCTGAGGACGAAGTGGGAAGCCCCAGCGGAAATGTTCGGGGCTGGCACAATAGAGGCATAGGTTTTCTTCACGCTGCCGGGTCAGCTCCTGTGGAGTTAAGTGAGCTCTGTCAACTTGCATGGGTTCCTCAGTAACAGGCAGGGAGGGCAACTGTGGTGGCCTCTGTAATACAGGAGCTAGGCGGGGAAACCGATGACCCCTGACAGGTTTGCGTTCCTGACATAGCTCTTCTCGCTGTTCAGAAAAACGGATATCGATCCGAGGTGCCAAAGATATTAGGTCACTCAAGGAGGAAGGCGGATCACGGGTAGATAAGGCGTCCTTGATCTGGCTGGAGAAGCCTTTCTTGAAGGTGGCGGCTAATGCCGCATCGTTCCATGACAGTTCCGAGGCCAGGGTGTGGAACTGTACCTCGTAATCGCCCACCGAGGAGTCACCTTGACGCAGATTTAGTAAGGCGGTTTCAGCAGAAGAGGCTCGGCGGGTTCCTCAAACACGCTGCGGAACTCGGTGAGGAAGGCGGCAAGGGTAGCCGTGACCGGATCATCTCTGTCCCACAGAGGGGTAGCCCAGGCCAGAGGTTTCCCGGAAAGAAGGCTGACCACGAATGCGACCTTCAACCTTTCCGTAGGGAATTGGTTCCCCGTTAACTCGATGTGCAGGGAACATTGGGTGATGAAGCCCTGCAAGCCTTGGAGTCCCCATTGAACTTAGACGGCATAGACAGACGGAGCCTTGGACCAGCAGCCGGTGCAGAAGCCGAAGGGGCAGCGGAAGCCACAGGAGCGGGTCATTGCTGCTGGGTGACCAGGCACTGCTGCATCATGGCGGAGAGGTGGATGAGTTTCTGGGCCTGCTGAGCGATCTGCTGGGATTGCTGCGCCACGATGGTGGTTATGTCAGCGACGCTAGGCAGAGGCACCTTGGCGGGATCCATGGCCGGATCTTGCTGTCACAAGCAGCGGTAGTGGATCCTCTGGACCACTGCAAGCGATGGAGTAAGCCACGCCAGGGAGCGGAATCTAAGTAGGTCCTGGTTTTCACCAGAGCCCGCCGCAAAGCGGGATGGACATAGTTACATAGTTACATACCAGGTTGCTTCCACTGGCGTGACTTGCTTGCGATGGCAGCCAAGGGTGAGCAGGGTACAGAATCGTGAGGCGAAGGCGTAGTCGGGGACAGGCGGTAAGGTCAGGACAGGCGGCAGAGGTTCGTGGTCGAGGGACGTAGGCAAGAAGGTACAGTACACAGTATGACGGAAGACTCAGGAACGCTTACTCAATAGGCAATAGGCACTAAAGATCCACCGCTGGGCACAGGAAGGGGCTTTAAATAGGGGCAGCGACCGGCAATGGAATTTACCGGTGTGCTGGCCCTTTAAATCTAACAGTTCCGGCGCGCGTGCCCTAGGGGGCGGGGATGCACACCCCGGTAAGAAGAGACACAGTCAGGAGCACGGCTGGGTAAGTTGGAGCGAATGCGCCCGCAGCCCGACATGAGGGAAGGGGTCGCAGTGGGCTGCGTGGCAGCGTCAGCAGCCCATGGATTTCAGTGGCCATGTGTATTGCTGTGGTTGTGTTCACAATGCATGGAAATTCAACATTTGTTGCCAAATGCTCCAACAAATCATAGTTCAATTCATATGTGTTCAAACATTGAGACACCTAGCTATTGGCTTATCATCTGTGGTCTCATCTAACAAAAGATTTTCCACAGTGAACTTTAAAGGGGTTGTCTCACTACGAAAATTGCTTTTTATGTTAAAGATCTTGAAAAAACAAGTCACTTGCAATATGTGTCCATTAACACTGTCCTACCTAATCCTTGAGATTCCTTTTTTGTATGGGCTGCCTCAGCTCCTCAGGTTGCTATAGCTACAGACCTGTTCGATCTCTCCTGATAGGTTGTCAATGCTGGTCGCTATAGCTACAGACCTAGTGTCCTCAGCAGCTAACCACTGCAGACCAGTAGAAGCCAGTAAAGCCAGTAAACACTCAATTAAAAAATGAAACTCAGAAAACAGAACTGAGGTAATATGAATAGATGTAGTGGGACAACCCCTTTAAGCCCTTGACAACCAAGACTATCTTGGGAAAAAGCATTTTTTTCATTGCATTCTGAGAGCCATAACGTTTATATTTTTCTGTCAACACAGGTGTATGAGGGCTTGTATTTTTAATGGCACTATTTTGGGTTACATACAGCAGGTGAAATAAGTATTATTCATATCACCAATTTTCTAAGTAAATATATTTCTATAGGTGCTATTGACATGATATTTTCAACAGATGCCCATAACAACCCATCTAATCCACACAAGAAAATAAATAAAACAATTATGTCTAATAATGAGAAGTGACACATGGAAAAGTATTTAACACATTAAGAAAGAGGTGCAAAAAGCCATGGGATGTCAAGATACCAGTTGAAATCTATCAGTACTAAAAAAAAGCAATCCTGCCACTTAATGAAAATAATACAAGCTGGTTCAACTGTTGGCTATTGAAAGGTGTCTCATTGCCAAAGTGCTACACAAGAAACCTCTCATAATGGATCAAACCAGTGAACTGTCTCAAGACCTTCACAACCTTACAAAACATACTAATGGCATTGGTTACAGAAGAATTTCTAAACTACTGAAGGCCCCAGTAAGCACTGTTGGGGGTCATAATCCAGAAGTGGAAAGAACATAATTTCACCATTTATTGGCCACAACCAGGTGCTCCCCACATGATTTCAGACAGAGGAGTGAACATAATTATTAGAAGAGTTGTCCAAGAGCCAAGAACCATCTGTGGAGAGCTACTGAAAGACTTGCAGGTATAATTGTTTCAAAGGAAACAATAAGTAATGCACTCAACCTCCTTGGTATATATGCATGCTCACCATGCAAGACTCCATTGCTGAACAAAAAGTACGTTCAAGCGTGTTTACAGTTTAAATATCCCACCAAACAATAATTCCTAATTAAACATAACTTTTATTTTTACTTCTAAAAATACTCATATATTACAACAATACAAATCGCTAACTATGATATTCACCCTATTGATATCACCTAGATTCAAATCAGGAGTAATCCCCTAAGCGAAGTAACCGCCCCGATAAGCGCGACCCCGCACCACTAGTACCAATCTCCTAAACAATCCCTTAAAGAGACAGATAAATATAAATACTACCTATCTCCATAAAAAGTAGATATCTGTAGTGTATAATCCTGTTACTCCAACATACACATGAATTCGATAAACCTAAAAGTAGGCATATGTACTTTCACTAATAGATACTGGCAGATAATACTGGCAGATGAGACCAAAATTGAACTCGTTAGATGCCATAATACACACCATATTTGAAGGCAAAAGACACTATGACCCCCAAACCACCATACCACAAGTGAAGTTTGGAGATGGGAAAATCAGGGTGTGGGGCTGTTTTTCAGTATACGGCACTGAAAACTTTACATAATTGAAGGAAGGATGAATGGAAAAATGTACCAAGGCATTCCTGATAAAAATCTTCTACCATCTACCAGGATGAAGAGGATGAAACAAGGGTGGACATTTCAGCCAGACAATGATCCCAAACACAGCCAAGGAAACTCTCAATTGGTCTCAGAGAGAGAAAATAAAGCAGCCAATCACCTGACCTGAATCCAATAGAAAATCTCTGGAAGGAACTAGAGCTGAGAGGTCATAGAAGGAGCCCGTGGGAGCTTCAGGATGTGAAGAGTGTTTGTGTGGAAGAATGGGGCAAAATCCCACCTGAGCAATGCATATTAACTTTTTTTTTCTTGTGCTCAAATTGTTGTTCTGTTCCACAAGTGGCTTACGTAAGTTATGACCTTTATTATATGGGTCAGTACGATTAGGATGACATTACATACATATAGTTTTTATTTTTCCCATCAACTTTCACCCTTTAAAGTCTGAGACAACAGCAGGCAATAGGATGAAATTAAGTATGTTTTAGTTGAAGAGGACTATGACATCTCCTGACATGTTTATTTTGGTAAATACTTGGTTTTCTTCTAAAAAATAAATCTGGAGCATTCTGTGTTTTTCTGTTTGTGTACTATATGGCCTTATGCATCACTATTTTTGATGTTCATAGGTAATACATCTATTAACAAGTAACAGTTACATTATGAGATGTTGGGGTTTTGATATAGAGACTTTTACTTTTTTTCAGAGAGACATGATGACCGAATGTTGAGACATGATTAGTTAAATGTAGTAACATCATCAATAATAGTTTTTAGACATTCAGTTTATTTTCATTTTATAATAGTGTCATTTTAGGGAAAAAAGAATTGCTATGCCAGAACAGGCTATCTTTTGTAATGCTCATGCAGGTCATTTATATGACTTAAAGTGCATGTAGGCATTGGTTGATCAAATATTTTTATGTTGCAGGTATACTATTTGCCTTCAAAGGAAGATGTGTCCCTATCCCTACATTTAAAGTCAGAGTCTGAAATTGCCCCCCACATATGTATTCCATAGAAATAATCAAACTGTCAATTAAACTTCATTATGCTGCACTATTTGTTTTTGTAGCTGTAACATGTTTAAAAAAGGAATATGTGAAAAATAAATGCATCTCTTTAACTAAACTTTATTGCATTACATTTTTATATACCTACCGGGTATATAAAAATGTGAGGATTTTGTATGGATTATATAATAAAGGAGAACCACTGTTTATGATTCGTACTCTGAGTACCAGGAAGCTATTGTTTACCAATCAATTTTATTTTTAAGAATTTTTTGTCTAAAAAGTAAAAAACATATTCATGAAGAACATAAATATACTTTTGGTCTTTTATTTCTTTGCCACTAATACTAGTATGGAACTATTGCTATGTACATCAAGATAATTTGATAATACTATGATTAGTTCATAATTTTTTAGATTAATTAATAATCTCTAATGATTTTTTAAAGTAAAACCATATTTTCAGTAGTTATGAATCTCCCAAAGTGAACATGGATGATAATGTTTTCAACATACAGTGAGAATGTCTTAATGTACACCATTTCAACCAGGCTATGTTGTTTTAGGACACATCATGCCATGGATGAATAATTTTCATTCAACCATGGAATAAATTAATTCTACAGATGAAACGTTTGAGTCTCCTGTACTGAATTTTGATAGAGTATTTTTTTCTTTTTTAAGGGTGTTTCCACTTTTGAATTGTAATTTTTTAATGTTTATTCTTGGAATTTTTTTCCATTTCCATCTTCTAAGAGCCATAACTTTTTCATTTTTCCAATAACATAGATATACGAGGGCTCTCTTTTTGTAGGACAAGTTAGATTTTTTTAATGTTACTGTCACATCAAGGGATTTACAGTGAGCCCTATCAGGAACCCAGCCCCCTGTTCCTGCCCACTTGATGTGCTGCCCTAAATGGCAGACCCCAGCTGGACTTTGGTCCCTATGCTACTAAAGTGCTGAAGCTGTCAGTTGGTAATAAATGTCAGTCAGTCTAGGTCAGTGAAGGAACGGTAACGTGAAAGCCACAAAGTAGAAAACAATTAGAAAAAACAGTAAACATGCCAGGGTTCAGAAACATTGTCAGGAGCGAAGTACAAAGTCAGGAAACTAGTTGAGGGCAGAAGCACAATTAGAGGTCAGATACACGAAATAACAGAAGTAACTGTTTCTGGGAAAGTACGGCAACCCAGACACTTTAACATACACAGTAGACAGATTCAAGGAGGTTCAAATGGAGTGCCGGAAACTTACCCTGTAGCTGACTGGGGCCGCCTTATGGCCCACCTATTGGCCCGTGGGACACACCACCTATCTAGAGTGGCTGTACAACTGTCACTCTTGAACTCTCCAGCACAATGTCTCCCTAGGTGTGGATGCAAGCCTGGAGAATTAACAGATGCAGAGTGTTTCTCCTTGCAGGCTGGAAGCAGTTCTGACAGGTACTATTTAATGTACTATATAGTGTATTGAGAAACTTAAAAAAGTTGGAAAAAAACCTACAAATCTAGTATTGTTTTGAGGTTTTCATTATAACAAACTTCACCATTTAGTATAAATGACATGTTAACTTTAAAACAATGATCATAAAAATACCGAATTCATTTTTTGTTATCGTAATCTTATTTAGAAAATAAAAATATTGTTTCACTATATTCCAAGGCCTTTCTGTTTTTTTTCCAACATTTTTTATAATGTGAGTTGTAGTTGTTATTGGTTATTGCTTATTTTTTTCATAGATGGGACGCTTTTTTTATTTTTATTTTAATTTTAAGTCCCCATAAGGGGCTTGAATATGTTAAATTACTAATACATTGCAGTGTATTGTCATTTCATACCTTTCCTCTGGACCTTACTTATGCAGATCCCAACTGCCATGTTGTGTATGGAGTAAACCAGCTTTGGCCGTTTCCCTACTGCCCACTGGCATTTAAGTGAGATGGAAGAATTGTTTTAAACGAAGTGGAATTTTTTAAAATTTTCAGGAAAATTTGGTTCTGAAGAAGTCGAATTTTGGGGTACTTGGGTTTTGTGAACGAATTTTTGTTTTTGATTGATAAAAAGGGCTAGCCATGGGTTAAAAGGGGAAAAGCATCTGGGAGGAGAAGGGCCTTTAGCCTGTGAATGTGCAGAGTGAAACCAATCAGGCCCGGCGGGATTCTGTGACGTCACCCATATATAAGTCCGGGCGCGAGCTGGGAGTCCACCCCTTCCTTACTGATCGGGAAGGTCTGCCGGGGTGATTGTGTGCTTTACTGAAGAACTGATTTTTAAAGCGATTTTTGTGGGGTGTTCAGTTGTCCAGGTGCTTCTTTTTAAGTTCTATTTCGTTTTTTTGGGGGGTTTTGGATCTAAAGCCCGTGTGGTCCATTTGCCCCTTTAAACATTTTAAAGCTATTGCTCACAGTTTGAATATCAAGGGGGATCTACCCAGTTCTTTTGTATTCATTTAAAAAAAACAGTGTTTTTTACAATACAAATCCCACTTCTTTTTGGCTGTCAATTCTTTTGCGCAATTTACACCAGGGGTTAATTAAGCGTTGTTTTTCTCTGTGGGACTAATGAAACCTCTTTTTAAACCCCAAAAAAAAAAAATTTTTCCCTGTACAAATTCCAAAAGGGGGTTTAAAATTTAAAATTTTTTTCTCTTGTTGTGTAGGTAGAAAAAACGAATTTAACACGCTACAAAGTAGTAGTTTGTGGCTCTCAATTCTTTTGCGAAATTTTTCCCCCGGGGAAAATTTAAGTTTGTTCTGTGCTGTGGTGACTTAAAAAAACGTTTTTCCGCCAAAAATTACAATTTTCCTGTCCTAATTCACAAAAAAAGGTTAATTACATTTTTTCTTTGTTGTTGTAGGTAGAAAAACGCAATTGTAACACATCAAAGCTGAGTGTTTGTGGCTGCTCAATTTTTTTGCAAAATTTACATCCAGGGGTTAAAAAAGCGTTGTTTTTCTGGTGGTGCAAAAAAACCCGTTTTTTTTCACCCCCAAAAAAATAAAATTTTCCTGTGTTAATTCACAAGGAAGGTTTAAATTTTTACAATTTTTTTTTGTTGTTTTGCGTGAAAAAACCCCAATTTAACCGTACAAAGTAGTAGTTTGGGGCTGCTAAACTTTGGAAATTTTAATCCCGGGGTTAATTAAGCTTTGTTTTTTTTGGGGGACAAAAAAAAAATGTCTTTTTTACCCCCAAAAAATTTAAAATTTTCCTGTACCATAATTCCAAGCAAAGGTAATTACAATTTTTTTCTTGTTGTGTAGGTAGAAAACAACAATTGTAAAGTACAAAGCTAGTAGTTTGTGGTGTCAATTCCTTTGCGCAATTTAATTCAGGGGTTAATTAAGGTTTTTTTTCTGTGGGGGTGACAAAAATAAACCCGTCTTTTTCCCCCCAAAAATTAAAATTTTCCCTGACCATTTTTTCAAAAAAGGTTAATTAAATTTTTTTCTCTTTTTTGTAGCGTAGAAAAAACGCAATTTCAACACGCTACAAAGTAGTTTTTTGTGGGTGTCAATTTTTTGCCCAATTTACTCCAGGGGTTAAATTAAGCGGTTTGTGTGTGTGACTTCAAGAAGGTCTTTTTCACCCCAAAAAAATTACAATTTTCCTGTCCCAAAATTCACAAGCGAAGGTTAATTAAAATTTTTTTCCCCTTGTTTGTGGGTAGAAAACACGAAATTGTAAACGCTACAAAGCTAGTTTTGTGGTGCTCAATTTTTTGGCGCAATTTATTCCAGGGGTTAATTACTTTGTTTTTCTGCTGTGGTGCAAAAATAAACCGTCTTTTTCCCCCCCAAAAAAAATTGAAATTTTTCCCGTAGCTAATTACAAGCGAAGGTTAATTAAAATTTTTTTCTCTTGTTGTATAGCGTAGAAAAACCCCAAATTTAACACGCAAAAAGAAATGTTTGTGGTCCCAAATTCTTTTGCGAAATTTTACCCCCCGGGTTTAAATTAAAGCGTTGTTTGGTTGTACTAAAAAAAAAAAAAAACTTTGTTTTTCCCGCCACAAAGAAATTCTGTGCATAATTCTACCAAAGGGTTTAATTAAGCCTGTTTTGGCTTTATATTCAGAAAAAATAAAAAGGTTTTTTTAAAGGGCATACAAGTCAATTTTTTCTCCCCATTTGTGGAGCGCAATTTTATTCCCAAAGGGTTTCCCCAAGCTTGTTACTGGGTTCTTTTGGAGTCAATAAGGGTGTGTATTTAATTACAGATATCTTCTTTCAAACGTGTTTGTCATTTTGAACAAAAAGTATGTCAGAAGAGGAGGTGGCAGGGTTTCACCTGCAGTGGGAGGGCACAAAAAAATTTTCCCGGCCCAGGTCGCAGCACAGAAGGGGCATCGGGGGCCCACCACAACTGCCGCTGTCATTTGCGGCCGGGGTTTTCGCACCCAATGGTTTTGATTGGTTGTAGGTCATCCACTTCCCCCCAGATGACATTGCAACCCCCGCCAAGAGTCGGTGGGAAGTCAGACCAACCCTGTTGGCCTGGGCCCGGGAGCAGGTCAGCGGCCCCACCTGTCCTCAACCCCCCCTTTTGTTCATCCCGGTTCCCTCAGCCAGGGAATTTATATGTGGTTTGGGTCAGGCCCTTATGGGGATGAAAAATTTGGGAGGGCAGCGGTTTGGCGCGAAGAATGCGGCCAATTCCCTGCTTTTGCAGTAGGTGGCAAAGTATAGTGTGAGGTTGGGGATGGGAGGTCTGTTGTGAGGGGTCAGCCTTGCTACCAAAGACGGTGTGAGGACAGCAGTGACGATGAAAAAACAACTAGATGATGATGTACTGACCGCCCTTGGGAGCCGGGTGAGGCAAGGGTTCTTTTCGTCAGGAGAAGAGGGCGTCAGGAGGGCGCAGGCCGCAAGTGGGTGTGTGGCCGTGAGAGCGGAATAGCCGTGTGAGGTCGGGAGCCAAGCGGCCACGGGGTAAAAAAAACCCCCTTCGCAAGTCCAAGAAAGTGCGGCACAGGGGCTCAGCGAGGGGCCCGGGCGGGGTTTGTCATCGTGGGAGCGTTGGCGGTAAAATCGATCTCGGCGGTGTGGCAGTTATTTGGAAGACCCGGAGGAGCGAAATGGGTTTTTGTAGAAACTGTATTTAGAAAATGAAGGTGGCCAGGGAGCAACGTTGGCCAGGCCCCGGTTAAACACAGCGCGTACCATCCGGTGGTGGGGGAAACGTGGCTCGAGTGGTGGTCCCTCCTGCCCCCCGCGCAACAGCAGCACAGCAGGCCCCGTGGCACGCAGCCTTTGCAGCCAGTCAAGGCTCCACCACCTCTGCAGAAGGGAGTGTTTCTCTTTTACTCATCTCCCCCTCCAGATGCTCCTGCTCCTCGTACTCATGGGCAGCAGTCGTTCAGCGAGGCGATTTTTCAAAGAACAACGTATGCGTCCCAAACCTCCTAAGGAGAACTGACCGTACTCCTGTCCCAAATTGTTGGTTTTTTGGGAGTCCCCCCCTTTCCAAATGGTGGACTCTGCAGTTCAGAGCAATGGTTGTGCCGAGCCCAGATGGAGAGTTCCCAACCCTCATTTCTTTTCCAAAAAAAGGGAGTAAGCACTTCATAAAAAATTTTAGAAAGAAGGTGGGCCAGTCCCTTTGGTTTATCGGTTTGTTCCAAGGGCACGACCCGCGCGGTGTTTGGAGCGTAATACGGTAGGGCCCGTACATGTCCTTTTTGGCCCCCTGGGTGAATGTGCTCCGGCCCAGGCCACCAAAAATTTTGGCAGGAGACGCCGCTTTCTCCTCCACGTTGTCAAACTGCGGCTCCTGCGCCCTGTCCCCCCTCCTCCCCCCCACCCAACCATTCAGCCTCCCCAAGTACTGCTCTCAAACCAAATGTGTAGGGCCGCGGTGTCACGCAGTTCAAAATGGCTTGCCCCGGCGAAGTCCACAGGGAGGACTGCTCCCCGGGCTGCGCAAGAAAATGGTGTGTGGCTTTCTCCCCGGGCCCAAATGCAAATCGGAACTGGGAGGCAAGGGGGGAACATGGTGTCCGCGCGCCCGAGGGGGGATGGGCCCTGCGCCCCCATGGCGCATGTGTTCAATTGGGTTTTTAAAAAGGTTCCCGAAGTTTCCACCGATCTTTTAGAAAATTCTGAAAAAAGGCCGGGAAATGTGCATGCACTTATCCTTATACAAAGCCAGGAACACCCCCTTTGAGTTGCAGCGGCAGAAAAGGCTCCCCAAAACACTCTGATAGCGATGTTTCACCCCCTGGATTAGCCCGCACGTTGGACCCACTGTTTTAAACAGGAAAGGCCATTAACGTTTTTTGATGATCCCCAGGGCCCCCAGACCCGGGAGTACTCCCTTTTTACCCCAACTTTATTTGTCGCCCAGGTGGGGCAAGCTCATGCCGGGGCCTTTGTCTGGGCAGGGGAAATGGAGACATGGGACTACTCTCCGGCACATGAATGTGGGGGGCTGAAAAAGGGGGGGGGGGGGAATTGGGCAGAAGCTTGTCTGGTGGATTTTTACCCAAAGGGACAAGAGAGGAGGGCGGAGCGTGGAGGAGGTGTGGAGATGGGAAGACGAGGCGAGCCCCCAAAGCCCGTGGCAGTATACGGGAGATGGGGAGGAGCCCCTCGGAGTCACTTGTGCGATGGCCCGCAGATGCTGATTTGCCCGGTAGTGCGCCCCCAATGTCGATCCGGGGGAGGGAGATTTGGCTCTCACCCTTTTGGGCCCCCGCTCCCGGGCCCAAATGG